>JAODKN010000093.1:24345366-24358920 GCA_026774425.1 Petrocephalus zakoni | reverse complement strand
CAGAAAACTACGCGATAGAGCTACTGTCAGTTTAAAATAAGATCTTAAAAATTAAAATATTATTCCAGTGTGTATTCCTTATGTCAAAAAGGAGGTGTTTCTCCAGACTGCCGCATCAAAACTTGATGCATTGTTGCATTTCTACCTGCCACTCAAACTGTAATCACCTCTGATAAATACTATTTGTTTTTATGCTTAACTGTCAGCACTTTCCATTTTGCAGCTCGGTGTTTCAGTGTTTTTGTTTATCTAATTAATTCACAGTTTCTCAGTGCAGAGTTAACCTAGTTTTGACATAGCAAAGTACTTTTAAAATGCCATGTTTTTTTCGGTACAAGCTGAGCATGCTTGGTAAGCATGACGTTTCTCCGGTATGAAGCACATGTAATATTTGCGTGCAAGACCAGTGTTGATATTTTATTTAAAAAGAATCGATTGAAATGCAAAGGTTTAAACATTTTGTGGAGTCAGTTATCCATACGGCTTGATTGGTAAGAAACAGGAAAAGAGATGCATAATTTATTACATTTCATATTGGTTGGTTGCATATTGGTTGTCAATGGCTATTACTGTTCACCTATTATTCTCATGGAGCACAAAATCTAATTCAGTCATATGTAAATAATTTATGATTTTGCTTGGCTAATTGTTTGCATTTTGTCGTGTGAAGGTATAGCATGGCTTATTTACTGACAAGTGCAAGACTTTTCCACTATGTGATTACTGCTCCTCGATTGCTCACAAATTGAGTTTTTCCACTGGCTTAACGATGATTCTGAGATAGTGTGGCCTCTTAATCACCACCTCCAGGTTGATAGTATGGGCCAAAGCTGGTTACTGATGTTGCCTGACTCCTTCTTCTGCAGGTACAAGAGAATTTAAGGGATTACAACTATGACAGAGCTGCAAGTTGTTTTTCAATTACAGAACCTCATTGGTATCCATAAAAGTATGGCATACACCAAAGGATAAATTGCACATACATTCAGAATTTTCTGAAATATATTTCCCCAGGAACTGTTCACAATTTTAAGTGTTTATATACATTTGCAGTAAGTAATTTTTCTTTTTCCTCCAGCTGTCTGTCCAACATTAAATATATAAAATACTGTAGCTTAGCACACGTACACATGCACAAATATCACCCAAGCAACAATGCAAACAATCACTGCTGCTATTTTTTACAGACATAAAAATTTTGACTTATCTGCAATGCCATCAGCATTGTTTAGCTCTGTGTTCCTGATGAAAATGTTTGCTTGAGTGAGTGATTACTGTCACTAGTAAAATTTGGAAAACCATACACAGTAAGATGACACAGCCGACAAGTCAAGCATGACCAAGAAGACTAAAGAAGCTATAATGGCCAGTCTGCACACAGTTTAATAGATGCTCATTAGCTTAAAATTAATGTAGCACAAAACAGGATTTGGAGTTTAACCACCACACCGACACAGGTGTCTGTAAAATAATACTTCAAGTGGGAGCGTTCTGCTAGGACTCTCATCACCCATGCTATAGGCAGTATTGCTAATTGTTTCCCGATGAGACAAAAGCTATTCTCAGCTTATGCCAAGCCATTGCAAACCCTAATGCTGGTCTTACGTCACATCGTCAGCGATTTCTCTAACAAAAATCACATACAGGGGGACCCATTCGTAGACTAGCCAAATGTTGGTTCCCACATCTAAAGGCAAAGGTGAAACTTGCAGGGTCTCCCATAATTGAAGATGACTTTTGGGAATGCTATGGGAAGTTCGGCTCACTCCCTCTTATATTTATGACTTTTTATTGTCCTTCTTTTCTAAATTTAATAGCTCATTTGTTTGCATGGTAGGAGCAGGAGCAACCAACAACTTAAAGCATGCAACAGAGTGGAATGAGGAAGTAGTCAATATGAAAGGTATGAGTTAGATTAAGGTATGAGTTAGACACCCCTGAGAAGGAAGACCACCTGAATGTATTTCCATCTGTTTTTACACATTATGTAAAGATATAAACAAAATATTAAACATCAGCCTAGAGATGTAACATGTAGTCAAATTCCTTCATAATCATAATTATAGCACATTTTATCATGTGATAAGAATATGCTTAAAAAAACTAAATGTTTATGTCATTGTTGCAAATCAACATTAATTGTCCAGTTTGCTATGTTATTCTAATCCATGACTGATGAGTGGTTCTGACCTGGATCTTCGCAGTTGTGACATTTAGCAGTTTTTCTTCTTCTTCTTCTTCTTCTTCTTATTATTGTTGTTTTTGTTGTTTGTTTGTTTGTTTGTTTGTTTGTAGGGATCCACTGCTTGCCATTTTCTTGGCCGGTCCCGGTTACAGATTTTTTTTGTAAGTGCGATCACCCGATACCGATTTTTCCTATACGTTTTTTTTTTTTAACCTGAGAATAGCAAATACAAACAAAAATTTTATTCTTTAATGCAAAACTTTATTTTCATAACAAATTCGTATTAAACTTTACACATTCCAATAAAACTAGGTAAATAAATAAATACAACCGCAAAGTTTAATATTTTCTTTCAAATAATAATAGGTGCAGTAAAAAAAAAAGGAACAATGCACAATTTATGTCTTGGCAACATATTATAACCAAAATGCCACTTTTGCCACTAATCCCAGCATTAATAGCAAGTTTCTCTTTATAAGTGGAATTGGAATTGGTTGTAAAACAAGAATACCACTTTGGGATCCACTTGTAGCATGTTACGTGTGTGACATGAAACTAGATTAAATGACGTCCAAACAGTGACGCAAACTCGGTATTCTGTATTTTTGGCTGAGGTAGTTTATCTATCATTTCTGAATCCTCTATCCTCAACTATGGAAAACACCTGGTTATCCAGTGCCATGAATTCCACAATTTTCATAATTCCTATTTTCTTTTCACTGCTTATACCAACGAAAGATAGGGGAGACTCTTCGCTTGTAGATCGCTCCAAACGTGCTCTGCTGGCTTCAGTTTTAGCAGCTTTCGCTTTGCTAGCTTCTTTAAACTGAGTGTGTGTAACCAGAGCGAGCGGGGTGTTCTCTGCATTGTGTTGATGTTGGTTGGCCTGCCGGTTAAATAAAGGAGTGACCCGATCGTCAACTCAAACCATCCAGTTTTATTCCTGGCAATTACAGAAAAAAGCATTCACCGCCGATACTGTATACGCTGGGAGTAAATAGAGACCTCTCCTCCTTTCATGCCTCTGGGCAACTGGAAGGCATCACTAGTTGGAAGGGGAAATATAATGGGAAAACAATCAGCCTTACAGCCAGGTATCAAAATAAAAGTTTCCGATAGATCTTTGGGTAATTATAAAGGATAAAAGCAGATGCACATTCGCTCTGTTACACATGTTCATTGGGGGGATGAGTTGTTAAATGCCTTTGCATTGGTTCCCCAACAGTGTATCTGGACCTTACACTTATCGCAGATCCGCTTATCGCTTCCGCTACTCTCACATTGAAGAATTTCTTAATTACAGTCATTTTACCTAAGATCGGTTTAAAATCAGAAATGGCCGATGACCAATCAGGCCGAAAATCTGCCAATTCTGATCGCTGGCCGATCGATCGGTGCATCCTTATTTGTTTGTTTGTTTGTTGTTGATGTCGTTGTGGTTTTTACTGTTGATGTTATTTATAAGACCTCCCATTGGCAGGGTGCCTCATAGCCCCAGAGAGTGGCGTGAATCCTTCCTTTGCTGTGTCTGTGGGCTTCTCTCTTTTCCATGCAGGTTTTAACTTATGTATAGGTTTATGTATAAACCTGCTATTTTTGGGTAGCTCGGTAATGAGTCGTGTACTTCAGCGTGAGTATTACTTTGGTTTTATATGTCTAATGCATTCTGTTACAGAATTTTAAATCAAACCTGTTATAATATAAAATGCCAAAGTAAGCTGTTGAAGGGATCTCCATTTCATCTTTATTGAATGCCAGCTGAAAAACTTGGTCCCTATACAGCACAGCAAGAGCTTGTCAATAATTCAATAGACTCAACCTTGATGGGCCAAAGCCTAGATAAGACTTTAAACAGCTGTGATCAACTCTCTCAAGAGCAACATCCTGTCAGGCTTCTGTCTTCAGCTCTGTGAATTTCTGTCTGAGATTTCTGTTGTATGAATACCCGATTAGACATTCTATACCATCCCAGGAATTGAGATTTGTTGTGGGAATACAGAAGGACTAGGGAATTTTCCCTTCAGATGATCATCTCTATATATTCTTGTAGTGGTTTGTGTCCAAACATTCACGTTAAGTGGATATACCTCGTGGATGATGGGTTCTGCTGCAACTGTGGACACGTTGATTCCCAAAGGTTTCTGCATGCCTGCAGGAGGCCATACAGAGCAGTGTAGTCTGCCTAAAAACCAGGTGGCAGGCAGGACATCCTACCAGACAGCCCCCTAAGAGGAGCTAGTGAGTTATTTGTGGACCAGGTGAAAGTCCTGTCTATTTGTGCTTTGGAACTATGAGGTTGCACTTTGAATTAATGCATAGATTTTGAGGCTTTCAGATTTCTGTTCTTCACATCCTTAAAAAGCATCCATATAGCTTGCCTTCCCAATTTCTCAGTTGCCTTTTGATATTACGTCACACTGATTTTTCCAGCCATTGACATGTACAGTGTTGTGTTTTATCAATAATTTACATTCAGCTGCAAAGTTCTGTTAAATCTGGTTCTGAGTATGTGCATTCTGTCTTATTTAATCGCGGTTTCAATTGCGGCTTCATAAAATGTTCCATATCTAACTTTGAAATCGAGCAGTGACTCAGCATCGGAGGATTATGGCAGTGGAACTTTCACGGTTTGTATATTTTCATACTGATTTAGAAACAAGCTGTACACAATATAAAAAAGAATGACTGGTCTTCTATGGCAAAGCAGGATTTATAGAAGTATGTGTAAAGAATGGCCAAGGAAGGGAAAAGGGGGGGGGAGAAGTAGCTTTCTAAAAGTGCCTCTGCTTCAGGGCTGGTTTTAATGAGGGGGTCCCTAATGAGTTGTCCCTGCAACTAGCTTCAGGCCTAAACAGATGAGAGAGGGATCCTGCTACATTTTTGATGGAATTTCTGTTGGTCGGGAAAAAAAGAAACGAAGAAGAAGAAGAGAGAAAGTTTACAAATTAAAAGGAGGAAGTGGAGGAGCAAAGGCAAGTTAAAAAGGGCCAGAAATGTCGCCAATGGTTAGCCAATGGTTGGCCAGAATCACAAGGTGACAAATTTGTTGTGTGTGTTTTATATATATATATATATATATATATATATATATATACACACAAACACACACAAACACACACAATATGGACAGTGATGTTCTTCAATTGGTCTGTCTGTCAGGACCGCTTTGTATTATTATTATTATTATTATTATTATTATTATGAACATAAGTCTTTTTTCTTAAAAAAATGTTAACAGTGGTGATATGGTCTGTCACTCTCTGTGATAATCTGATTTTACAGTAATTGTTTTGTTTTAGAATATTTGATATGTTTGCTATTGGGCAGTTATTCTGATCACGAGTTGCTGTGAAAAACATCGGTTTGTTGCGCTGGGTACTAACTTTCACGGTCGTACACATATACTGCAGCCTTTTCTCGATTTGTATGTGAGCTCTTTATCTTACCAGGAGCTTAGCCCTGGGTTATCGGCCTTGACTACCTGATCTCATCATTGAATGTAAGCTATTCCTGATTTTGCTGCAGAAAAGTACATTATTTATATTTCCAAGAATCAAGGTGTATGTGATCCTGTAAATAAAATTAATTTATGATGAGTTTGACAGTCAAGGAAAATCGTGATATGAGAAATCCCCACGTTATACTGAGAGTCTTGCAGCAAGATATTGAAAATACCTTTGCTTGTGTATGACTGCGTCAGATACATATGATGCCTGAATCTGAAACCTCACGTTTAATGGAATTTTGACAATTCAATTATAGCACTGTGTTTAGCTGGCATCATTCTATCACCATGTTGGAAATGTGGAAGCTGTAATATGCAAGTTGTCCCAAATGGTTATTTCTAAGGCCGTGGCGGGAGACCAGCCGTCTTTACTTATTTCTTAATCTCCTAATCTAATACTGTATATCTTCTTGGGTTGTTGTGGAGCGCTTATTTAAGTGTTAGGTGCTGACCTGTGACTGTTATGTAAGCCACTACTGAGCAACACCATCTGGGTAAGGAGACGAGGGGTTTGCTATAGGTGGACAAAAGAGGAATCATGGTTTCATTAGTGAGCCTAATATTAAACAGCTATGGATCTGTCAGTGAATATATTAGTTTTGAATGTCAAAGTGTAATAAGAAAAGTTTTGTTATTTTATTTTGTAATTGTATGACCGTTTATCTGTGTTGGAGATAAAAATGCATTATTAAGACATAGATACAGTACCAACAGGAAGAAATATTGGTTTCGTTCTAATGGTTGTAAGGAACAATTTTTTGGGGGAGTGAATTTAAGGAGAATGATCAGAAAGAGCACAGCAATAAAACAAACGCAAATATAGAACACAAAAAAATGGAAATAAATATTGAATATATATAATCCATCTAACCATCTTCTAACCGCTTATCCTGGTCAGGGTAACATGGTTATATAATGGTTTGAATCACAGTTTTCGTGTGGGCATCATTTATTTGTTTATTTGTGTTTTTTTCTTTTTGCGTAAGCATTGAGTTCCAGCATAGCTTTTGGCTCTGGCATTCTCTCCAGTTTCTAAGCTAGTCGTGCGGCCTGCCGTCGAATCAGCATCCAGTAATTCTGGTCAGCAGTGTCTGCTCCCCATCAGTGGATGTCACCTGAATAAATCAAGGGGAAGAGGGCCGGGAACAGCGGTGAAAGCAATCCTTTATAGCTTTGGAAATTACCTGCCCCAGGACCCTGGGAGGGGAGGTTAGACATGTGCCTGGCAGTTTATGGCACTTTACTGAACACATCCAGCAAGTGATGATGGAGCTGATAGACAAAAACCTCTGATAACCCCCATGCAAACCCCCCAGGTTCTGCAAAGAGCACCCCTCATTCATACCAGAGCTGTGCTTCTGTGAATGGCAAAGGGACTCCAGTCACTAGCGAGCTGCCTGACCCTAATCAATGGATTCTCTGAGCAGTTATCTTATTTAGTTACTTATCTCAGAAAAATCACACATTTGATATTTTAGGCCTTTCCAGTGAGAGCTCAGCATCATCTATGTTAGTGTGAGGGGCAGATGTTTTTGAATAGATGACCTGCTGCAATTTAAATATGCCATGCTAAATGCAGAGATAGCTACAGTATAGAGCAAACATGGGGGAAGGTGCAGAGATGAAGTATTGCTCAGGTTGGCCTGGGCTTCTTGATTTGTCAGCATTTTATAATCTCCCAGATACTTGTCTGATGCCTGCATAATTTAGGGTACCTGGGTCATTTTGGGGAAATTTCCTGTTGTGCTTGTCTTCCCCAATGCTGCTGTACAACCGCCAGTGTACAAAACACAATTCAGTTGGCAAAAATGTGAACTGGATGAGCTGGATGGGGGGGGGGGGTAAATAAAGAAAAGTTTAACAGGATTGTTTGGGGAGGGGGGGTGTGAAGGTTAAACAATTAAAGACTACAAGAGATATTTCACAACTGAGAAGCAGAAGTAGAGCTGCTGGGAAACGGCAGACATTCAAGGAAATTTTTAGCGATTTGTTTGTTCGTTTAAGTGGCACCTGACCATACCCTCCTTTTCATATAGACATATGCCATAGAAGTTATGTATTTCTGTATAAATATGTATTTTAAAGGAACCCAGTAAAACAAGTGTCCATCTGCCTTTATCAGTCATGTCAAACTGTGCATATGATGGTTTATATTTATGCCCCAATTATTATATATTGTTGTCTACTGTCTTTTCAGGGAACAGAGCAGGCTGATTTCTTTTTAGCCCTCTTTTTGCTTAACTTTGCCTCTTACTGATTGATCTAATTAAATGACAGTCAGAATGCATTCTGAGTGCCTTTGGGATAAAATGTCTGAAAACCAAACACTGGAATGAGGTGGGACCTCCGAGTGGAAGGAAATGAACGCTGCATATAATCTTCTTTCCTGATACACATCAAGGGAGCTAGTGCCACTTCCTGTTTATTCCAGCTGGGCCTGCCCAACTCATCCCTGAAGACAAAATCCATTAAGCGAGCATTACACTTTACAGACTGCCTCCATATGGTGGAGACTGTGCTTCTATCTGTGTGGTCTAGGCAATTTCTTCTCATCTTCTAGTCATACCATTGAGTTTATACAATACATACAAACAGTTCTTTAGGTTCATGACTTTGGAATGCTCTGGAGAGCCTAACTAGACATGGCATGATACCACTTTTTGATGTCCGATACCGATATTGTAAATTTGGATATCTGCCGATCCAATACAATTCCGATACAGTCTCTGAGCCTTTTTTTAAACAGAAAACAATAAATAAAGCTTTAAAATACCTTAACACAAATACAAAAATCATACCTGTGATATAATAAGGAAGAAACATTGCACAGAGAGCGTGGTTTAGTAACACTGCTGCTTTTTATCTGAATGTCCCCAGTTTTAGTAGCATTTGATGGATCAGCACCATCCAAAAAATCTTGAAGACAAGTGCAACTGTATACAAAAATAAAACATAAGATGACATAAAAGCTTAGTATCTAAAGAAACATTAATAATGAATCAAAGTGCAATTTTATGCAAGAGTTCAAAAACCTCTTTGGTTTGGAAAAACACATGAACTGCAATTTACATAAAATAAATACTTTTTGCCTCAGAATTCTAGTAGTTTAAAAGACACAATTATCCAAAAGACACATTGTGCAATGTCACGATTGTAGGGGTCTGTAGCAGCCAATAATGTAATAACTATTATTAAATTTAATAACAGTGCCAATAGCATAATAATTTTTGTGTAATAAAAGTCCGTAATGTATTAATGTGATTCTTTTTTGATTCAGAAATGTTAGTACTGTGTAGTATTGGTAAGTTAGTAAAATCCAAACTACTTCCCAGCTGATTACATTATGTGAATATTGCGTGTTTGTAATATATTTATGAATAACATCCTACAGAGGAGGTGACGCTGCCTGATTGGCTAAAAAAAGTCAGAATTCCGAGATAAAAAGTCAGAATTTCAACTTAGTAAGTAGTAAAAAAATAAATGCATGTTTTTTCTACTCTAGATGGAGGAAACGGGCTTCCATAAGTTATGCATGTCACAAGTTTTGTAATAAATTTCCGTAATTTTGATCCAGTAATTTAGGCCAGGATCGGACATATACCGATATAGAATATCGGATCGGCACATCGCTCCACAGTTTGTATTTCAGATTAAGTAAGTGCTATATGCAAGCTCAAAGCAATAAGTTGGGAAAATACACATCTTACTGTATGTGGAGTAATACTGCACCAAAGTGTGTTAACTTTCTAATACTGTTGACTGATGTCTATTGCAGTACCTAGGCCACACTTGCCATCAATCGGAGGTGAGTGGTTTATACTGGAAATGCCTGTGGGGTGGATTATTGCTGCTGTGCGCCATTATCACATCATCAGAGGCATTGCTGTGTTCCATGTGATCTTACAGAAAGATTCCCTGTGTTATTGGTATTGACTCGCCAGGATTGATGTCTGTTACAGCACACAGCTTAATCCATATTAGTCTTTAATACTAATTAAACAGCTCTGGGACAGTTGCCTTATTGGCAGGCTGCAAGCAGGACACATCTGCTAGCTACTATTTTCCCCCAAATCCTTTGATCTAATGATACAATCTGCCTTTTAGATGGATAAACAGTGTAAAATGGATTTATTTGCCTTTAAAGAAACAAAACAGGTTTACAAGCCTCCGAGTGTTAACTGGGGTATCCATGCTGGCAGCTGAACTCATTAAAAGAGATGCCAAAAGAGCTGCTATTGGAGCGGAATTTATGTACCTGCACGTTATTGGTTGGTGGTGTCACATGTTGGAATAGTTCTGGGTTGTAAAACAATAGGGGGTGGTGACTAGAGGACAGTGGTAGCAACACAGCAAGGGACTTGTATGGCAAATGGCAGCAGACTTCGTACTTTGCTGGAAGTTGCTTTAGCAAGCATTTAAAATTGATGTTTAATTAAAGATGTGCAACGACAGGAGGGAGACCTGCATAAGGCCAGAGAGCTAATACACTTGCTTTGCACAGTGTCCCCATGCGATTGTGATTGATGAACTGATTCTACTTTACATCTTCATTTGCATCGCATGCTAATACCCGCCGGCGGATTGGGGCTCTGATACACCAGATGAGAACACCCTCTTAATGTGGGCTAATATGGTAATGGGAAGCAGACAAGGTGAGGCAGCGTGTGGCTGCTCCATGGGGCCTGCCCATTAAGTGAAGGCTGTTTGTACATCCTTCTGGGCAGTGCCAAACGGCATTAGTAGCTACATGTATAAACACTCTCACTGGCTCCTTTTACCCTGTTGGCTATAAACTGGAAATGAGATAAACAGGAATATTTTTCACTCAAATGAGAAAGTGAATATAAAAATGGTTAGTTTGGTTTAATTCCGGGATACTTGCTCATCTTTGTATTATTACAGCTGCAAATTTCAGTTAATTTATTTTTTTGCTAATTTTTGGTTTTTCATATAGTCTCAATTTCTCCCTCTGCATATTGAGTTCATTAATTTGAAAATAATGTAGCGGGATGTAAGATTTTGAGGTCGAAGGTTGTCTTTGTTTTGCTCATGTTAATAGTGCATCACTGTGAGCTGGATACGGCTAAATAACGCTAATTCTTCCGCTGTGCCAGGAGACTGCCTTATTTGTGGCCCTTAGCAGGGCAGCTATACGGAGAAATCAGTTGTTTTTTGTTGTTTGGCTTAATGGGATGCAGGTGGAGAGTCTGCCTTTTAACGTTATATGGAGACACCCCATGGATCTCCACGGGAACTAACTAAACCAATCATAAACCAACACAATCCTCTCAGTGAAGGTTTTTTTGCCTGCGGCCAGAAATGGATTAGAGGTAGCTAAGTGGTCCTCACTCCCCTGGGCAGACACTGGAGAAACGTGACGGAGGAGATGGGTGGAGGAGGTATTGGGTGAGGGCTGAATGGTTGTTTCATGTGAACCAATAAATAAATAAATAAATAAAATCTAATAAAAACCTAGTGAAGATTAAACGCTTAAAAAACATGTATAGTCATAGATGGCCTATATGCAGTACTGAAGATAATGTGTTGCCTTCCAGCTTTTTAAAGCTCGCAAGTAATATTTAAGAAATAACAGTATTACATTGTTCACTCAAATGGTCGTGTTTACGTTTTTGCTGCAACGTTTCCAAGTCAAGAAAGCAATTCAGATCTAAGCACTTTCAAATAACATTTAATGCATTTGAGTCATCATTTGGCCATTGTGTAAGGGTACTTTACTTACCTTTGACACTTATAAAGCAAATTCTAGCAGTATTAGAAGGAAAGCAGGATGGTACTTTCCTCACATTTGCTAACTGGAAAAACAGCTTAAGTTGGGCTATGAAACTCTATCTGCAAGTCTGCAATTCTGATATTAGTGTCTACAGTACATCCTGTCTTCAGGTATTGATATATGCTGATAAATGTGCAAGTATTAATTAATAGTACTGTTTAACAGTCTTCATGTAATTAAAATGTTTTTTAAATTATTTGAGAAAAACATACAGATAAACGTGCATAAAGGTTTATTTAAATTTACACTTGAATAAGATCCACTACTAATATCACAAGTTGTATTCCTGTCAACAGAACCTGGCTTCAAGAGCCTAACAGTGCCACTTTGCTGTTACTCAAAAATCCATGTGTCACTGCACTGTATAGGTTTAAGTGATGTAATGAAAATATTTCCAGTCATCTCATGATTTCCATTCTTTACCGAGGTGTTCTAGACTTTGAGGATTCCTCCATTTGGTATCAGATCATATGAGGATTTGTAAATCTTTAGAAGTAATTGTCCTTTAACAACGCTCAGAACTGTATTGGAGATTCACCGCACTGCAGCAGAAAATCAATCCAAAGCCTGTTAGAAATAGAGCAGAGTTTGATATATAATTTGCCTCTTATTTCAGTACACTGCCCTTCTTTCCACTATGTGTAGGTGAGAGAGTGTAGATTAAGCACATTGTCACCACGGAGTATCTCTTTTCTAGGGTAGAGGAGCTTCTTTGTTCCCTTAGATACTTGGGAATGCAGTAATCCCACTTTTAAAACTTTACATTATTTACAGGCTTCTGTAAGATCAAGCTTGTCTACTGAAGCGCCTCATCTGATATTCTTTTTCATGTAAAAGTTTCCACTAAGATTTTAGATTTGTATCTCACTTCTGAGGGCAAACTTAAGGTAATATCAAGGAGATTCTGTGTGGTTTTAATTTCTGCATTGATTGAGAAGGAAGTGTGTGAGTGTCTCTGGGAGACACATCTGACAGCCTGCAAATGTATGATTTGTAACAAGATGAGCTACATGACCTGGAACTGTCAATAAGAAGTAAATGTATTTCACAATATATTATTTGACAGTATTACCAAAAAGGATGAGAAATGAGATAGATGGGTATAAGGGATATTTTTAGATATTCGTGTGTAATATATTCAGTTAAATTTGCGTAAACTCTAAGTTTTGTTGTGTTGCATGTATTATTTTTAAATCGATGCGAAAGATGCACAATTTTATTCTCTTATTCTACATGATAATAGTTACATATCACATAAGGCAGAAGACTTAAAATTAAAATTTTTATTAGATAAACCTTATCCCACAGTTAACAAATGTGATTCTTAAATATAAAAAGGAAGAAAGATGTGTTTTATGCAATACTCTATTCATCAGTCTTCAAAGTTGGTCATCTGAAAGTAAACTTTTATCATTAAAGTTTTAGTGGTCAAGAAAATCTAAATTATATATTTGTGCATTTTTTCCACGTAATGTGTGAAATCAGTCTGTGTGCAGATTTTCGTGAAATTGCATGAACCAGACACTACCAGACCCATATATGGGGAAAAGCATAGTTTCAATTTGTTGGTAATAGTATTTGCATGTATTTAATGGTGGATTATATGGGATTTTAATGTCTTGTTTGCCTTCATGAATTTGTAAATTGCCTCAATGCATATGTAATTGTCATGGTCTGCACTGTGCACACACACATACATATATGTCACACCATATCATTGCTATATAATCATATATTATTATGTTTTTTATAGCTAAGACAGGATTTTAATTTTTTCCTTTTCATGACTAAGTTAATTTATCTGTTTGTTTGGCATGAGGGAACTAGACTGGAGAGCCACGGATCGATTGGACGAGTGGTGCTCCACCAGCTGAGCCCCCATTGGCTGATATTTAGTCCTACCCTTCACTGCTTTAGTCTCTCTGGCATGATTTGACAATAAGCAGTGCAGCTCATTGTGTGCCCAGAAAGAACACGGGGGGGTGGGGTTGAATAAAGTTTAAAAAACAAAATAAAAAGTAAAAAGGGGGAAAATGAACATTAAACCCAATTAAAACAAGGAAAAAAATTTTC
>JAODKN010000093.1:24323578-24340663 GCA_026774425.1 Petrocephalus zakoni | reverse complement strand
CCCCCCCCCCCCCCCCCCCCCCCCCCCCCCCCCCCCCCCCCCCCCCCCCTGGTGAAGCAGGAGGTTTGGAGGTAGCCCACAAAATCGAGTAGAGAAACATGCATACACACAGAGCCAGAGATGTGAGTCAAACCCTGGAAGTTTGGGAAGCTAAGGGAGTAACCACAGGGTCTGTCAAAAGGTCAGAGATTTCGGCGTTTCCGTTGGCAGCGCCCCTCGGATGGGGATATACATTGCCGCTTGCAGCTGTTTCCATAGATTTTTTTTAAACCTTGGCATTAGGAGTCAATATTGTGAGCCGTGCCGTAGTGATAAACAAGAGAAGCGGCGGGAGACGTGGATGAAGAGGAAGATGTATCTTTATTTAGCCAGAAAGAAGCTTTCCATAATCAGAACGCAACTGAGTCAGGCAGGCAACACCCTCCCAGGGCTCGATCCAGGAAACTAAGAAAGAAAGAGAAAACACCAAAGAAAAATACCCGGAGTGCTCTAGCCCACTTGAGGCTTATTACCAGCGCTAGTGATCAGCCATCGACTCTTCCATCATGCGTTCTAAAAATAAAGGGGAGGCTTTAGCTTTTACTTTCCCTGTTGGATCCTCTCCCTGACTGACTGCTGCATTCATCGCCGCAGCTGTTAACCTTACAGGTAATTAGTTAATCAAGTCTAGGTGTTTCTGCTGAGGACAGCTCTGGGGGCTGAGCGGCGCTGATGGAATGTGATGGAGCTCTCCTCTGCCTCTGGTGTCGCCGCGTCACGCTGTGCTCACCAGCCCAGGCCAACATGTCCTTCTCCTCAGAAGGATGCTTCACATAAGTTTTCTTTTTTCTTGTGTATAGGACAGCAAATGGTAAATAAGACCAGTTGACTTTGAAAATAAACACTACACTTTATTTAATGCTGTGCATTCATTCTGTATAATTAAGGCTAAATATGCTTTGCCTTTATAACTGTACTTTCTTAGATTATGTAACAAATAAATGAAATGAAAAAGAAGAAAAGATTAATACTGAAATGTATATGTTTCTGTTGGATTATCTTGCAGTTGTTTAACCTAAATTAATTTAATATCATCCAGTTAATCTAAGATGTGTCCCACAAAGAAGTGGCAATTACTGCATACTACTGTTGGGTGGTGGGTTTTATCACTTTAGAGCGACATCTGCTGTCAGCCAGACAACTGCAAGGCTATAAGTAGAATTAAGTGATTAATTCTGTCCTCCAACATGTAACCACACAGCTTGAAACTGGTAAAATGACCAAAAGTATCTGATTGACATAGCACAGAGGCAGGTACACAACAGGTCTGTGCTATTCCCATGTTGGCATGTGTCGGTGTTTTTAGGGGGGTCTGTCTATCTGTCTAGCTCTGTCTGTCTCTGTCTCTATCTATCTATCTATCTATCTATCTATCTATCATCTATATAGCTCTGTCTGTCTATATCTGCCTATGTCTATCTATCTGTCTATCTACCTATCTAGCTGTCTGTCTATATATATACTGTATCTATCTAGCTCTGTCTGTCTGTCTCTGTCTCTATCTATCTATATAGCTCTGTCTGTCTATATCTATCTATGTATATCTATCTATCTATCTTTATCTATCTAGCTCTATCTGTCTATCTATATCTATCTAGCTCTGTCTTCCTGTCTCTATCTAACTTCGTCTGCATGTCTCTGTCTATTGATATAGCTCTATCTATATATTGATCTATCTAGCTGTCTGTCTCTATCTATTTATCTATCTGTCTATCTAGCTGTCTGTCTCTGTCTGTCTGTCTATCTATCTATCTATTAATTTAGCTCTGTCTGTCTCTCTGTTGTGTATTTATTGTGTATCTTTCAAATACCGCCCATATGTTCAACAGTAAATGTCCACATGATGTATTTAATTACTTCTCTTTAGTGAATGGATATGACAATCTGTGAAGAATAAGTAGAGAATGTAATTGTTGAATGGGATAGAAGTCCATTGTTTCTTGATTGTTGGCCTCCTGCAGTTGACCTAGTGGGCTAATTAGCCCTTGGCTCTGCAGAAGCAGGGAATGGAGTAGAAGGGAGCAAAAGCAGCACAAGGAACCCATTAAATCCTGCTGTTTGACATGCTCAGCTCTACTCCTGTGGAGTATCAATGCAGCAGAGGGAGAAGAATTGAGGTCAGACCTCTATTTAAAATAGGGAGACTCACAGAAGGACCAGCATTTCTTTCCGGCCCTATCTTCATGTTTAATGATTGTATTAAAACAAATATTTTCTGGCTGTTTATTATGATTTGTGACTTTAAGGGATATTGAGGGATCAGTCCAGCATATTATAACTGCTGCAGTATTCATAAGATACATTTACTCCTAGGAATGATAATAAAAGTAAGCTGGGAATAATATGTGAAACTTGAAAGTGGGAGATTATTTCAAAGCTGTACTTTGGCTGCATAGAAAAACAATTTAGCTTTTATTAGCACATTGCACATCAAGTGAAACACTGTTTTGTTTGACAACTTTTGTCATGTTTCTTTCAAGCAGTAGAAACATGTTTGGACCATTTGTAGAACATAATCAAACATGTAATTCCACATTGATGATTATCTATCTATCTATCTGCCTGTCTGTCTGTCTGTCTGTCTATCTTGCTGTCCATCTGCCTGTCTGTCTAGAGGACATTGGGATAAATGGGAAAACAATTCTCATGAAATTACAGTTCATGTTTGTAGATGTTTTTTTTTTCTCCATAAGACACAACATCAGCATGGAAAATGCCATCAGCAACTACAAATCTACAAATGTTGTTAATCATTTTTTGTTTTTTACCTTTCATTCTGCTGTGTGACATCAGTTTTTCTTGTTCCTCAGCATCCTCTAAAGACCATGCTCATATCCATCACCTACCAGTATCCATCACATGTACTGTAAATAGCCACTTCTGAGGAATTTTGTGAACTCTATGATGTCCGATGTACAGTATACTCTCTTCGACCCACAACAGAAGTTGGAAATGTTTCAGGCTTCAGAACTAGCTCGGAATCCCTCCTCTGTCAGTATGCAGTCTTTTTGGACCTCAGATGTTTTCTTAAACATGCCTGTCTGTTGCTGAGTTTGCTGAGGAGGCGGGACTGAGGGATGTCCCAGAGATGCTGATTGGTCATAGAAGCCCTTGTCCAGAAAGCTTTGAAGCAGAATACCAATGAACAATTTCTAGTCGACTTGCATGCCTGCCTGCAATATTTGTAATCTAATACAATATGGAATTTAAGTCAATAGGCTATTTAGGAAGCTTGTGTATAGCCTTATGAATTTATAATTTCACTATTATTTCCTTATTATGACGTCATACTTTATGGTTTATATTTTGACAGCTAGATGTTATTCACATTACTGCACACATACATATATATTCTCCATTTTCTACGATAAATGCATTTTAAAAGTTAATGTTGTGCGTAAGATGGTGTGATGTTGACCTTCCATCATAATGATAAGTTATAGTTAGACAGTTTAAATAGGCCACACTAATTCTGTCAAATGTAATAGTAAAAAAAAATTATCCCTTAGAGATGACTTTGTTTATTCTTATGTGTTGATATATTTAAAATGACCACTGACATGATGAGATTCCCAGGCTTTTGTTGATGAGAAGCATCTCTATGGTCTTAACTTTTGGTGCATAGTGGGTTAGGGTTACATTTGGGCCACACTTGGAGCTCTGAGTTCTGGCAAAATACACCACCTTTACCTTTGGTCAAATAAATAGGCAATAGGACAGGCTGAAAAAAAGGTGTAATTGTCTAGGGAAGGTGGAAATAGTAACATATAACAGTATTTGAGTGTGTATTTAGAACCGTTTAAAGAGCAACCATGCAAGCAGTGTAGAACAGCGGCCAGCGTTAATGAATTGTAAAATTCAGACACGTCTTTAGCAGTTTGTCATCTTTGCTGATCCCCATTAGACCTCCCCTCTCGCTCACCATGGGCTCCGTCCATTGATGTCCCCACAAGCACAAGGCTCTGTTAACACCTCTCCAGTTAAAACTGACCTCCTGGTGTTACATCTATTCCCTTCGCAGGCCCTTCATTCACACTGTGGAGGCACCGTTGTCCTACAGGACTTGAGACGTGTCAGGTTATGTTGGCCACTGCTGAGGTGTACTGTACCTCCACAGGGAGAAAGGGGATGAAATGAAACAGCCATTAAGTTCTCAATAAGTGTCTTTCAAGCATGGTCATGCTAGTCAAAAGAAGGAAGACAAAGGAAGGGTTTTTTTTTTTCGTAATTACATAAAAGTTTCTAATGTAAGCAGACAGAATGTACTTCTGGAGACAGAAAATGGTGTTTGTTTTGTTTATAACATGTCAGGCCTGATCAGGGTGTAGGGAGCTGATTTTGGTATGTATCCGTGTGTGTGTTTGTGTGTGTGTATATATATATATATATATATACACACACACACACACACAAGAATATATATATTCCGTGATTTTGTCATCCTTCGTTACTTGGCTGTTTGTTTGTGTGTTTGCTCGCCTGTTTGTAATCGGTTATAAAAATGAAAAGGAAATAAAATGAATGATTTTCTGAAAACCCTATGGCCCACAGATAACATTCACAGATGCCTACACAGCGTGAAAATAGCAGTTCTTCGCCTCCACCACTTCCTACAGAAAACCCACTACAGTCTTGCTCAGTGTCAGCAGGCAGGTGTCCATGCAGGACGCAGTAAAGAAAGAGATCTCGCATTATGATAAGGGCATAACTATGATTTTTCACCCATAAAATCAATTAAAAAATTATCAATTTAAATTAATTTATAATCTATTGTTTAGGTACATTGCACATGGACATATGCCAGCAATTTCCTGCAATATTTTTTTGACGAATTTTACTAATCTCTGTACATTTTATATGATTAGTTGCATAATGAAATTTGTGCTACTTTTCATTGAGTCATTATGCATATTGTTCTCCTTTATTAAATAATGAAATTATCATGTATTCCACCCTTAATGAACGTGAATATGTTACACATTTTGCATTGTGCTTTACCTGTCTCTTTACTGACCTTATTATATGTATTGAAGAATTTTAATAACATTTCTGGGCACAGGACTACCATGGCACCTCTTACCATTCATTTCAATGCCCATACTGATATATACAGAAATAGGGTAGCAGTGATTTCACTATTTGTGCTTCACAGCACAGCATGAAATCAATGAATAGTAAACACTGATAATTGTAGCATGCCTTTAGACTGTGTTAGCAAGCCCGTGCAGCACAGGGAGAGTGTGCAAATCGTGCACCTAGAATGGAGGTGGGATTCAAAGCCCCAGCCCTGGGGTTCTGAGGCAGCAGGGCAACCCAGTGAGCCACCTCGCTACTCCTCATGTAGGGACATTATTATTTGATGTAAACAAGCCAGAATAGTTATAACAAATGAATATATTTTAAACATTTAAAGGCTGCTAGCCATGAACTTTCCACAGTACGTTTTAACAGGCACAGTGTCTTTGCCTATGAAACTTGTCATGGTTTGTCTGAACTTGAACAGTGTAAAATCCAGTTTGTGTGTAAGTGCAATACTTTCACTAATGAGTTTAGTGAAATACCTGCCTTGTTGAGCTGGAAAGGTAAAACTGAAACTCATAGATAATACAGACCTGAGGTGAAACTCTATGAATTTAATATAAGAGATCTGTTAAATGTAAGCTATTGCCCAACTTAAAATGAATTTAATTATATTTTAATGAGTTAGTGATGTTTACGATGAATGTTTCTACTAGCATGGACTGGGTATTTAAAACTTTCTGTAACAGCTGAGAAGCTATTATGAGTTATTATGAGCACAAAACCTTGTTATTGTAAGTAACAGTGAGTCAGAGCCAGGCTATTTAAAAAGGTATTCATTTTTGCATGCCTTTTTCTCCAGTTTTCCATGGCAGCAAGCTTAAATTAATTTAGATAACTCTGTATTTTACAAAATAAAAGTACAACTATAATAAGACAAAAACTATTAATCTTTCTGTATAATCACCATTGGTAAGTATTTGCAGACTTCGTTGTGAGATTTAGTGCATAAAACATAAGGTAAAGTAGCATGTGAACAGAACAGCATGAAGACGGTGAGTAAAAATCCTCCCATTATTTTTAAATAATGAGGTGCTTGGATAGACGAAACTCATTCCAGTGGGCTTAGCAGAAGTAGACTTGGGATACCTTTACTTACCTACAGCTATACTATGGGTAAGTACATTTAATTCAGGGAAGCTAAAACACGGACATCATATTAGGTGTTCATTTATGAGTCAGGTACTAACTGATCTTATGATTCAAATGCAAATATTTCCTATTTTGCAGTATAGTATTTATGGTCATTGCAGGCAATCATAAGCTTTGAGCTTGTGCCTGACAGATACCCATAGCCTGTGTTATAATTATATTTAAAAACTTTTATAAACAGTTGAAGTGATATGAGCAAAGATTGCAAAAGAAGCATGTAAAAGTAATCACTGAGCTGACAGCTGTCTGGCCCTCTACAGGTGAAAAATATATGCCATAAACCAAATATACACCATTAGGCAGAATTCTGCATTCAACTTTAACTGGGTTGATAAATTCATGGGCATACTGAAATATACGGTATGCATACCATGCTGACCTACTTCTTGGTGGTTAGGAGACTGGTGTTTAAAGCATCCCTCTAGGTTATTGTTAGGGCGGAGGGGCCTGTTCTAAGGGAGACACTGAGAGAGACCTTTTGATATTGATGCGGATTTTTTTACAAAAAGGCTGAAAAGCTTGAAGAATTTTTATGAAAGGCAATGCAGAATGGGTCCCGTCAAACTTATACAACTAACGTACACAGGGAAATCGCTCTCTTCTTTGTTGTGCAGGCTCAATTAACATGGAGATTGAGAGCACAGTGCAATCTCCCTAAATCCTGGCTGTTATCTGCCCTTTGCAGGTACACTCTGTTTAGTATTCTTTCTTAAGGGATTGCCTTGTTTAGCGTTCATTATTTTGTAATCCCAGAAAGCTGTATGTGGAAATGTGTGAACAAGAGGTTTTCTCGGTAGTGCACTTCACTTTAAAATAAGTGATGGGTAAAACAAGTAACTTTTTGTTTCTTCGGAACAATCTCCTCACCAGACTGGTACCTCGCTTACCTAGCCTAGCCTAGACATTTGTTGAAAACGGAGGTATAAAAACATACACAATTAATATAATTATCTAGTAAATGTCAGACATATTAAATACGGTAATAGGACATGAGCCTAGTCAATGAAATTAATTCTTTGCATTCTTTGCATGCTTTGTATAAAGCATGACATCTAATTAAAATAGATGCGTTCACAGCACAAATCATGCAAGATCTGGGAAGATGCAGTTGCCTGCCTTGTCTGGCTACACCGCCTTACGCGTAACATACTTCGGGTGCTTTGCATATGCACTATCCATAAATAATGTGTATGGTGGGGATTTTTACATAAGTCTGGATTTATGTAAATCGCATTTACATAAATAGAGGTTTGCCTGCACTTTCATTGTCACAGTATATCTCATTGCTAAGATAATTTATTTAGTATTATTTGCATCCTGGCCACACACAAGCAGTTTTGGTACGAAGTATGGTACGAAATTACTAAATCATTCAGTACTGGACATGATCATAAGGAAAATATTTATTGTAAGACCTGGATATTTGTCACTAGTGACTGGAAACATATTTTGAATAAATCAGCAAATCAAAAACGACTCATGATTATTAATTACAAAAAATTGGTCTCACATTTCTTTCTGCCATGTTTTAAGTCTTCCACCTTGAATTTTCTCATGTCATGTGATGGCAGGTTCTCGGGAAGAAAGGTCACATGCAACTTGGCAAAACTTACCTTAAGTCAATGTGTGTCGTATGGCAGTAATTGTAGTTGTTGATGTAGTTTTATTATAATTGCTATATTACAAATAAAATATTGAGATTTTGCTATCCATTTAATGATCTGAAGATCATGGCTAATCTGAAGACCGTGTAATTGTTATTCATAAACAATTTTTATAAAATTATACAAAACTGCCATCTGTGCAGAAACTTTTTATGAAAATATATGGGCTATACAGTATAGAGAATTTAAGGATTACAAAAGTCATGTGAAGTGTTTGTTGTTTCCTCACTAATTTAAACAAAATGGTCCAGATGGAGAGTTGTCTGTCTAATTGTAAGTGAGTATGTACAACAGTATGATCTTTCGTTCTTGCAATTTTGTAAGTCTTTATGAATTCTTAGTCTTGATGATGAAAGGGTTGATTAGACAGATGCTTGTATGGTTTGTTTGTTTGGCTTCCATCACCATCATTAATCCTGTCTATACATGCAAAACTATACTGCAAACGTTGCAAATGTTGCAAAGAGAAATTACTTACCTCAAGAATAAAAAAAAAAATCATGCACCTAAAACATGAACTTTTTGGTTATACTGTCACATTGTTTTAAGCTCTGTGATGTTACATATTGGATTACTGGTGTTGAAGATCAGCCTTTCTTTTCCACCTACCTCCATCTCCAGCAGACAGACGACTCAGCACAGACCGACAGCCAGCAACCAACACAGTCCTGCGAAAACACAGACAGCAAGACACAGCCAAAGCGGCTCCACGTCTCTAATATTCCATTCAGGTTTAGAGACCCTGACCTCAGGCAAATGTTTGGTGTAAGTATGGCTTTTTCTGTCCATTATGGGTGCCTGCAAGGCACATACTTACTGTCGCCAGCCGCTTGTTCTATATATTCTTCAGGAAATTATAAGGAAAATAATTTCAATGATCTTGCTGGAGTTTAAATTTTAAAATCATTAACATCTGCATAGGATTAATGAAGATTACTTTTATATCTGCCTTTCTCTCTTCCCAGCAATTTGGTAAAATCTTAGATGTTGAAATCATTTTTAATGAGAGAGGATCTAAGGTATGTAGTCTACCTCTTTTTCTTGTGCATGCTTTTCTATTGGTATGTCCTTCCAAATATTTATTATGAAGAAGCAAGAAAGTCGGTTAAAGATTTTTTTATAGTAAATAACTTTAGAAAACTCTGGTGTTTTGAGCTTTAGCTTTTTAAGTGGGTTTTAAGATATTTTATGGTACAAGTAATTCCAAACAAACATTATCTAATCTATTTTAGCTTCTGGAATTCCATTCATTCAGCATAGGAGGTTAAAAGGTGATGGATGGATTCCCTGCAACTGCAGTGATGTAAATGTGCGATAAATAATATAATAACTATAATGCTTGAGTTTGTTGACAGAGTAGGTGGCTCCTTACTGGCATTCTGGATTCCTCAGTTGGATAACAAAAAAGGCATTTTGAACTTTATTTAAAATGTGTTATATGAAGCTGGATGGCTATATATCTGAATATTGTAGATATTATGCATTAGAAAAGAAATTGAAAATCAGTCTGTACAGCCAACCATTGGCATTGCAGTGCTGCAAGTCCGCCAAGATCATAAGTTATGTATGAAAGACACGGGTGGGCTTCCCTGCTTCTTCATTATCAGATCAAACCAACAGGCACAGATGAACATTCTGGAAATCAATCAAGCTGATGGTCGCACAGAGGCTTTTTAAAACATCAGCTTAGATTTATGTATTTGAAGTCCATAGCATTAGAATAGATATATTTGTATTTATTTTCTCAGCTTAAATGTCCTGTTTTACAGTATATGTTCTTAGGATGTTTGAAAACAAATCAGCGTGATAGTAATGCCACATCGGTTATTAGCATTGCCTCTTAGGTCTTTGATTGATAAAATAAAATGACAACGAATATCCAAAAGTAGACGTGTGTAGTTTTCTTGAAGGGATCTGTTCGTCTCTCTTTTTTTTTTTTGCATGTACGAAAAAATCGGACAATTTGGGCAAACTGCACACTGACTATGGTGGCCTTGTTGAATGACTGATTTATTAATGAGTATCTTATTTCCCCCTTTCTCCACATGCATGCAGGGATTTGGTTTCGTAACTTTTGAAAATAGTGCTGATGCCGACAGGGCCAGGGAGAAATTACACGGCACGGTGGTAGAAGGCCGTAAAATAGAGGTGCATGTTACCAGTATTATCATCTGATTCACTTACATTTTGTTTTAGATATTTTGCCTTATATGCCTCATATGTTCCATGCCATTTCTTTATTTTTATTTACATTTGCTTACTATTGGTCTACTCATATATCCCTCCTCGTTCTCATGAATTTGCTTAAGCTCCATTAATATGTGTTTATGTGCATTTCCAGATGTTCATAAACATATAAACAGCTTTGTATTGTAATTGAAAATGAAGAGTAGCTCAAGTTAAAAAAAGAACAGCACAACAACATTTGTGAGGTATACTTTCATTATTTCAGAAATTTGGCTGTTTAAAGCAGAGTAAATAAAGCAGCACAAGCTATCTTGAACAGCATTTAGTTGAAAGTAATTGAAAATCAGTTTTGTGATGCTACTTTTTATGGCTTTTAATTTTTGCAATTGATATGAACTACTAGGAGTATGTAACATGTAAGACCTTCACTAAACTTACGGTGATTTTGTTATGATCCGTGTGATACGTGAATGGCTTGCCACCTGCCTAAATCACATTTAATACCATAAACATTTTGTAATTCTGTTTTTAATTACATGAAATAAACATGTTATGTGTGTAAATCATATTTTTAAGTTAACATACACATATCATGCACATAATATGTTGGGCATGTTCTCATTATTATTATTATTATTATTATTATTTGGTAGTTTTCACATGTTTATTGTTTGTATACACATAAATGTGTATATATAATGTTTTAATTGATTTGTCTGATGTGGTAACTTGATAACTGTCTATGGTAACTCTGATATGGAATTAATAAAATTAATGAGTATTAATTACTATTTTTATAGTAACAGTACCCATTTAAAAAATTATACATAGTTGCTGTATTTTTATTTGTTATTCGATTATCAATGGCTTAAAGGTGTAAAGCCACCTTTAAAATGTTCACTAATGTATCTTCTTTATGCTTAGGTTAATAATGCAACAGCACGGGTTATGACAAATAAAAAGACAGTCAATCCTTATGCAAATGGTAAGTTATAGATATGTTTGTCCAGTCAGATATTTCAACTTTGAATAACTTTATTCTCTTGATGACTTTTCAAAGAAGTTTGAAATGATTGTAACCGAAGTATTACCTACCGATTTTTAACTTGCCAACACTTTCTATGAACATTCTCTGCTTAATGAGTTACAAAATATTAATAAGGCATCTTTCAAAACTGAAATGACAGTGGGATTAGGATCTTAAATTTTTTAAATGAATGCTGGCAGCCTTTGGTGATGTGTGAAAAAGTATTTGAAAAAGTAGTTAAAATTTTATTTTGTAGACTCGTGTTCATACGCCACCTGTTCTGATATCCTTTTGACGAGCATAAAAAATACATGGAATAAGCACTTGTTTATATGAGACTCCCAAACAATAACACTCTGTAATGTGTACTGCAGATGGAATGTATTCTCAAACATAAGACTTAGACATATTGGATGTATGGCGGTATACACCCTGTAGAGGGCACCAGTTCATGATCCTCACATACAACCTCGCTCAGGAGTATTTTGCGATGCTAATTCAGCTGAAGGGTATGATTGTGGGAGCAAACCACAAAAAGGTGGCACTCAAAGAAGATACGCTCTGTACCCATGTTGCTGTAGAATATATACAAACCCTAAACTCTGGAAATGTGAGACTACCTGTTGACCTTATGTGCTACTTCTTCGAAACTTATTAAAATGTCCTTGTAATGGGCACCATATATTGTTGACCTAAGCTGTAAAAATTAAGATTGAAACCCGTAATTACGCTAAAAACAGATCAAATAGAAAACAGCAACATTATTTATATAGAAATAATAGTCCTTTCATTTGCTCCAAGTTTATACTGTGGTGTCTGTACTGCAAATTAGGTTACACTTTACTGCACTTCTTAGTGTTGCATTTGTAACGTTGCATAAGAAAGGGTAATTTAGTACCAACATTTAGCATAAATTATATTCCAAATAATTTTTGCGCATTTCATTCTGCTCCTAAATTACATTTTTTTTATTTGTACGGCTAAAAATGGTATAACATCACAAAGAAACTGAAAACTTTTTCTTGTGGATATTTTTGTTACTTCTATTTTTAGATAACTTGATAATGATTAGACAGCTTCAGTTTGGTGTAATTACATTCTAATGGGAAAATGTGAAAACAAATTTAATGAATTCTGCTTTCACATGCATTTCTTTGAATTTCACTGAGCAAAGACCGGGGCAATGATTAGCCATGGTACATGAGCGTTTCTGCCGAGCGCTCATGAATAAACAGCAGTGTGGGTTTTAAAGCCTCATTTCTCCCATCACCATCATAAAACCAGAATCCCTGGTTGTATAGGTGTTGTCATGGCAGCAGAGAAAGGATTTGTAATTATTGCCTCATTAAGTTTTGTTAACTGCAGAAAACCAAGGTTTGGTCCTACCGTATAAAAGCTGGCAATCATGTAATTTTTTCCTTTGTTGTCTAAACTTAATTTGTGATCACTCACCTTGATTCATTTCTAAAATTATTTCAGATGTAATGGTAAATTCCTTTTTTATTTGATTCTCTTCAGACTCGGAGATCTTGCAGTATTTGTAAAATATTGAAAGAGCTTTTGGCAGAGAAAATACCAAATACCTGGCATATAAGCAGATGTTATAAACAGTCACAGTCTGCCATCGCATCTTCTTTCTTCTTATGGCTTATGCTTAGAGGTACACTCAGTATATTTGCGAATCTTTGAATGTAATTAGTTTTGCACACATCATTCTAGCACAAATATTGCAGTACCACCACCTTTTAAATATTCACTGTCAATAAATGTTGTTCATTTATCAGGCAATATGTTTACTAAATAAAACATTAACAACAACACTGGCAGTCCCCAGGTTAAGAACATCCAAGTTATGGACAACTCGTACTTATGAATGGACTGCCATTAAGCCTGTTGTATAAAAAATCTGACCTAAATACAGTGGGTCGTAATAAAAGCATAAGTAAGAATAATATAAGTCTGTAATTAAGTCGAATTTGTAGGTATGGCGGTGCAATAATAATACAGTGCATAATAATAATAATAATAATAATAATAACTGCATACGTTACTGTATCATACCTCAAGCCAACAAAATGCTGAAGTCAATGTCTAAATAAGGCTCAAAGTAGTGTGTGTTTCTTTATGAACCATTGTATTTAATGCAAATTTTTAATAATAATACAGCACATAATAACATTGACAACAACAACCATAATAATAATAATAACTACAACAGTACTGTGCTGTACCTTGAGTCGATTGCTCCAGGGACTGGCTGAACCTGCAATCTAAAAACAAATGTACATCAGTTTGGATAACAGGGTTTGCTAAATTAGTATAGTGTATGTATGTATAAATGTACAGGAACATATTCTGGGAAAACCATTCACAATAATTAAAGCTATTCTCAGCTGCATTAATGTGAAGGACAGGTACAAGTACACCCCTGTTGGATAATCCAAAAGTATAAGCTGTTTAACATGCTTCAGCTTTACATTCGCTGCAACTGTCAACTCTATGATCTATTATGTGACCCCACTGTTTATTTATTTATGCATTTATTTTTCTAGTTGACATGTAAGACAAGGAGATAAAAGCGTCTTCTTGTACAGGTGGACATCCTAGATATGGGGCTTATTATTACAGAGCAGCATAAGCATGTATGGACACTGAATTGAAATTAGAGGAAACAGTTTGTTGTATATCAAGTTGCATGTGTGCTATATTTTACAAACACTGATGGATTAATGAAGGCTGGACAGGGAGGTAAATAATCTTGTGGATGATCAAAGGCTCCTCCGAGAGGTGGGTCTTTTTCAGTTGCCCCCGATCTGTGGTCTTGCTCTTGGGTTCCTGAGCCAGCAGTGAGGCAGCCCCTCCCTTATACATGATTAACCCGCATAGTTATAGGCTAACGCACAGCTCACAGGCCAGACAAAGTAAAGTTTAATTGCTGTTATTTCCATGATAAATGGGGGTTTGGGATTCAGCAGCCTGGAGAAAGGTAGGCGGATGTGGCCATCGGAAAAGAAGCAGAGTAGGACTGTGGATGAAAAATGAGACAAACTTCCAGCCCTGAGCATCGACCGACATTGCCTTGGATTTTTTATGGACAAATTGAGAAGTCATTAGTAGAAATTAAAGTATAAGAATAATTTGTTTGATTCACTGGCTTCACCAACCCCCCTAATAATGTGTATTACAATGACAGAGATGATATCTGACTTTCTGCAAGCTGTTTTTTATAGCTAATGCTAGAGCTAAGTTTCATTTGTGTAATTAAATTATGTAATATGCAATTTCTGTTTGTCTTTAGGCTGGAAGTTGAATCCAGTGGTGGGTGCAGTCTACAGCCCAGAATTCTATGCAGGTATGTTAAAAATCTATCAGCCAAGCATCCTTTTACTGTGTCTATGTCTGTTTTCCCCAAATGCACCCCTTTCTGAAGCATAATTCTCTGATGATGTTGTACTTTTAATCCGACCTACATGGAGACTCGTCTAGTTTTATATGTGAGCTAACCATAGAAATGCAACATGCTATAGATAAGCAGAACAGCTATTGGTCACCTGTCTTTCTATTCGATTACTTTTTTTCTGAAAAATAAAATACAATAATAAAACTAAAAAAAATAATAAACATGAAATAAAATATGCCAATTTTGGTTAAAATATATATTAAACGTCTATAAATTTTTATGGAGAATTAAGAGACACATTTATCACATTATTAACTACTAAAATGGCTTGAAATTAATATTATTTCATCAGCAATGTTGCCATTATTCATCACATATATACAGCCAGGGATTTTCTTGACTACAAGGTAATGAAAAGACTTTGCATGTTTGGGGCAGATGCAAAAGACAGAGATTTTTGTTCCAAAAGTTCAAAATTTCAGCACACTGAACCCTAAAATGAGCCTCACTTCCTTTCTTTTCTTTGTGATCTCTATTAATATCCACATCAACCCAGCTGACCCCATAAAACCCTAACAGTCAATTATTCTAATTAGGGCCAGCTGGGCTTCATTAACAGGGTTACCTGTACGAGCAGGGTGGTGATAAATCACCATGTTAATGTATAAGATCACTTGTACCATTGTGTACCCCCTGCTGGCTCATACAAATTATCTGAAGATGATCTAGAAGAGAAGTGCTGATTTAAAAAATCATAAATCTTAATAAAGACAGAAGCCGGATTTTAGAAAGCTGTCAGAATCTTCTGATTAATGGGAATTTCACCAGTGTTTGATTGCCAATGAAGACACTCGTAGTTCTGCTGGAGTACATTCGTACATCATGTCTGCCAGCTCAGATTTATGATTAAATAGTCCGTGAGAGCAGGGTATAACCCCAGAAAGCTTTACGAAATTCATATGATGCACCACTTGAATTTACATAACTCACTTTCTCCTACTATGGAATTTTATCAGGGCTTAGGAGAGTTAATGGAAATTAGAGTTCAACAGAAGTACTACTGAGGAAAAAAATAAATAAATCAGAAAGGAATGAGATACCCCCTAGTTGAAATATTGCTGGTCAGAACCAGGAGAATATTATTTAAAACAATTTTCGGCAAGCACCACCTGATCTGCATGGTATTGAAATCTGAGTGTAAGTGTTCTACATCTGATAGGGATGCCCACCTTTTAACTACATGATTCTTCCACTAAATAGTCCATTTAGATGAACAATATATTTTTTATTGCAGAAAAATACTTCACTATGTTTTAAAAAACTGTTATTTAGCATTTAGCTTAAACAATCAGTGGTAGAATATAAAAAATATCGACAACCAGAGATAACTTGTATCAAACAAAAGTTACAGATCTGTCAGTAAGAGAAACTAGCTATTGAAATAAAAAAAATATATAGTTTATATGCTTATTAATTACCTTACATATTTTTATTCATTGCATACTCCTCTGATAAAACTTCCATCAACTTCTTTAATTAAAGTAATAGCTAAAATAAGGTTCCAGATCAGCAGTTATTAATCCTGGCACCTTGAGTGTCATTAATTAACCATGGAAAAAAGCAAACACTTGAAAGTAATGGCACTGCTTTTCTGAAATGGTAAGTCAATGCATTGCAAATGCCTCACATTTAATGTGAGTACAGAAAAACACCCACATGCTGAAGTTATTACATTTGCACAGTAGCTAATATTTAGTACTACTTAATGTTTGTCTTTGCCTTAATTTAGCAACATAAATCAACGCACTTAAATGTATGATATTAGTAGTAACAAGTACACTGACATCACAATTAACTATAGGTTTGCTATTTTTAGTCATAGTGAGTTATTAACAGGGATGAGGTGTGTAAAATATGAGCAGTGCATGAGTAGTTTTTTTTAGGTTTGGTTAATAGGGAAAAAAATTGAAAGAAAGAAAAACATCCTGGGAGGTGAATATGTAAATATGCACAAAATAGCATTCTTATTTATCATTGTGGATTGCTGGTGCAGCTATTGCAGTAATTCTAATAGTGTGCAAATAATCGTTTTCTAAAACCGTATATCTAGATGGCTTATTTCAATAGTGTTTTTATCTTGAACCTCATATGTTTAGAGTTAAACCACAAATTTAAAATTGATGAATCAGGTTAGTTATAAAGCTAAGTAAATGAAGTATGAATGAATAGTAATTAAAGTACACCTATTTTTGTGATCTGGCCTTCAACTCCGTGGGCTAGCTGTTGCTATTTTTATACTTTTATATTTTATAATTTTATGAACTGTACTTTGTAGTTTGTAATTTTGATTTTGATGGTTTTTTATCCTAGTTTTGTACAGCACTTTGGTGACATGAGTCATGTCTGTAAGGTGCTATATAAATAAAGTTGAGTTGAGTACATGGGCATAAATTATGTGGTGGTGGGGGTGGGGGGGTTATGTCCCCCCCCCCCCCCAAAAAAAAAAAAAGTCAGAAAACCCCCGGGCCCACCAGTAA
>JAODKN010000093.1:24306759-24323478 GCA_026774425.1 Petrocephalus zakoni | reverse complement strand
GAAATTTTTTTTTTTTTTTTTTTTTTTTTTTATAAAAATTTTTTTTTTTTTTTTGTATTTTTTTTTTTTTTTTTTTTTTTGATTAATTTTTTTTTTGTGTTTTAATTTGTTTATTTTTTTTTTTTTTTATTTGTTTTTTAAAAAATTTTTTTTTTTTTTCCTTGGTTAAAATTTTTTGGGGGGGGGGGGGGGGGGGGGTTATCCCCCCCCCCCCCCCAATAATCAAAACCAGTCAGTACACCCCCTGGACATCCTTTAATGAGAGGACACCTCAGCCCCGTCAATGTTCAACCCAAAGTTATACCCTTGAGTATCAGCCTTTCCTGTAACACTGTAAAGTGTAAGAATAACATTTTTATATACATTTTGCACCTTTCAAATGGCACAACCTGGCATAATTTGCTGCAAAATGCAACAGGCATGCATCTTACTGGACATTACAGCAGCAACATGACCGTGAAAATAATGTCTATTGCTGAAGGCTAGGTCGGTCCTGAGAAAGACATGCTTAACGTTGCATTTTCATGGTGTATTATTATCAAAAACAAATAATAGAAAAAGGATTGACAGCATCAAAGTACCCAGTCCAGCAAGGCATTTCTTATATTTATATACATTTTTATATTTTTTTAGGCATTTTAGGCTAACCGTCAGCAGTTACTGTCAATCTTTTACTGTTGCTAGTAAAAAAAGAACTGCAAATATTGCCATATTTATTCAGAATATTTTGGAAAAATATGAATGCTTTAAAATGCTAGTGGTATGAAGTGGTTACTGCTGTGCCAAGTTTATATATATTTATATAATGGTGAATTCCCCAGTCAGCAATTTCATTTTAAATGCAATAATCCTGAAGTAAAATCGTGGCTCAGTGTGCAGCATTGCGTCGTCTGGCCGCATGGTCTCTGTTTCCTGGAATGAGGTCTCGCATCGTCGTGACCCGGAATTGGATAAGTGGCTGCGGAAGATGGATGGCTACAAAAGTTTCCAGTGGCTTTGTGGCCTCTTCTTTCAGGGCTCTGGTTCTGATGCCTACTTCGGACAGGGCAGATAGCCAAAAACAAGATTTCCGACAGTTTTCAGACAGGCAGCGCTGTCACCTGCAGTGGTGGAACTCAGAAAAGAACATAGCTTAGACAAATATTGAGTTGGAGTGTTACATGTCATGGGTGATTTAGTGCAGAAGAAAGCAATGGTGCTGAGTCACGGATGCTACGTGAAGCTGTTATTGAGGGCGACAGCGTGGTTCTTCGTGATAGCTGGTGACATTTTGCAGCCTGGTGGTGAGTTTTCGATGGCCGGCGATGCAGTCAAGCATGAGGTTTATATTTGCTTTGGACAGGTCGCCGTGCAGATGATGATCAGCCATCCAGGTGGAACTATCGCTAAACAAGAACCGGTGTAAGAGGGGTCTTGTGGGGAAGGTACATGGAATTGACAAGGCGATAACTGAGCTCAGTCGTCTGTTCTGTTTGGAAAACAGGTGAGATTCACCAGAAATAATATTACAGGAACTCTCTAGATAAAGCAGCAAGAGAGCTGTGCCTGCTCACCCTGTGAGACCTACAGTACGGACGTGGAGGAATCACACTGTAGGGTACAGTCTGTTTATTGTAAGGATTTATTCATAAAGAAAGTGCAGAGTGTGATTTGGCAGTAGATTTGAAAAAGCTGAAACTGGGCCTGACTTTTGGATTTACATTCACTGGAGTGATTCCGTTAGCACGGAGTGAATCACACTGGACCTGAAGTCAAACAACATAGTTATTGAAGGCAGGAGAACAGTATTGATAGTGAAACATTTTTTTTTTTCATGTTTACGGATGATTTCAAAAAAGTGTGTTTTTATAAATTATGATAAAAATATTGATTACATGTTTTTTATCATCAAATCTTTTATTTGATTATTAATGTGTAATCAGTGCGATAGTGGCATGTTTTTATTGATTATAACCTTATTTTTAGCTCCATAGAGACATGTTATTGATTATTATTGTATATTTACCTTGATAACAACATGGTTGCTTTACTGGCATGATTTTATTAATTATGACTATGATAAACCAATAATATTAGAGATTTTGCTTTACCAAGTGAAGCAGTAGCTCTAAACACTATAATGCTGAACAGTTATACTGTATATGGAGAATTGTTGTTTTAAAGTTATAACCATTAGTATGAAGGGTATGCACAGTTAACCAGAGCCCCCTCTCAGTACACTCTTCACAGCGATCCATAGGGCTTCTAGCAGCAAACAGTACAATATAATTTGCTGCCTATTGAAGTGTTGCAGCTGTTGTTTAAGCTATGGTACGGTATGGCGGTATATGAAAAAGTGATACTGTACGGGAAATTAAAACCAGCATACCAGATGAACCACCCAGCACTTACAGTACACACACATAGGCACACACACAGTACAGTATGTGTTGCTTAAGTAGATTGTATGGCTTACTACACATCTCGATCATATGGTATAGCCTAAAAAAAATCAGTTTATGTAGTATATTAAATACATAAACCAGTGACGTAGTTTATTGTCATTATCAAGAATTATGTACTATGTATAATTGTGTGTGCTATACTTTTATAAGACTGCCTGGTTAACACCAGCGTCGCCACAAACATGTGTGATTCGTTGTGGTACGGCATTATGTTATGGGACCACCGTCGTATATGCAGTCCGTCGTTGACCTAAACTTCGTTATGTAGTGCACTTAGATAGAAGCCTTGTCGAGTTTATAGCATCTGTATATCTGTCCTTTAGCAGAAAGTACTGGCGTTCTCACTAGGCCTCAGTCAGAGTACAGCTGCCTGTTCTTATAAAGAACAGGTCTTTGCTAAAACATGGTTCAGAGATATATGAAGCATTTTACATTTTCTGACGTGATGGAACTGCGAGGATATGTTATAGGTGGACTGGGTTTAACGCCAGACAGTGGCAGCTTGGTTTTGTCAATACAGAGGTAGTGCTGAAATGTGCATAAGTGCCTCCCACAGACTTGCAAGCTGCCTACAGTGAGAAATGCACAGTTTGTCCAGCTGGCACTGGCTTTCGTGCGTGATGCCATGTGAATTGTAATGCGATAAAGAAATTGACTTGGCAGGGAGTATATTGCGAAAGTGCACATCTTAACTTTATATCATCCAATCGTGGTTGTAGGACTCTGCAGCTACTAACAGAATTTGCAACATCCTCACTCAGTTTAAGCCTGTTGAAGCATTTAAACATACTAATAAACCTAAACTTTATTAATTTAAACACTGTTATGAATCGGCACATGTCCCACCACCAAGCATATTAATGTATACATATATTGATTAGTATATGTATTGTATGTATGTATCTATATGTGAGTCATATTTGGTTTAATGAACTAGGCAAAAATATGCAATCAAATATACAAAGAAGCTTGCTCCAGAATAGCAGGTTCATTGGTCACATAAACTTAAAAAAAACATTATTTTATGTGTTTTATTTGAAGCGTGTCACAAGTCACAACAGCATATGACAGAATGCATCAACGAAGAGGAACACTTAACAGGACAGTTATATATCACAGCCTCAAAAATGACCACGGAATTGAATCAGCATCTCTGTAAGCCCCTTTTTAATACCTTCACAAAGCTGGTATTTATGGCAGGATTTCCATTTCGAAACTGCATGTATTCAAAGCCAACTCATGACAATGCATAACATGGCATAAAGAGCATGAAACCAGGACCCCAGAGCAATTGAAAAGAAGTAATATGCTCTGGAGAGTCATCGTTCACCATTTTTCCTGGATGGGTTTCATTTGGCGCAAGTGTCTGCTGGTATGGGCCACCATCTTGGGGGAGTCATTAAGGCCGGTGATTGCTCTGCATTGTATAACAGCTCAGTAATATGCCACCGTACAGGACCATGTTCACCTTGTGGCGCAGACACTGCTCCCTAATTCTGAGATGACATAGGCCTGAAATTCACTGCAAAAAGGCTTTTTGTGATCAGCAGAGTAAAGTCAGATGCATTCTGTGGCCTCTCCATTCACCAGAGCCAAACATCACTGAACCTCTATATGAGATTATAAAGCAAAGAAGTGATACAGATTTCTGCCACTTACATCCTCCTTCTGCAGTGTCCCACTACACATGGCTTGGGACTGAAAGAAGCTGTTCTGATGGCAAAGGGTAGCCCAGCTTATTATTTGTTCCTCAATATGACTGCATTTCTTTATTTTTATTTTTTTTATTTACTGTATGTATTTTTATTTTTCACTTTGAACACCTTTTGTCTAATGTATGATTTTCATATTAATGGTAATGATAATTGTTGTTGTTGTTCATTTAGACCCTGACCAGATTAAAAGGTGGATTAATGTTATTATTATTTACAGAATTTATCGTGTTATTCTGATACCTAGTGTTATTGCATTCTAAATGTGAAATTCTTATGAAGTGGAACACGTAATGCATTTAACACATTTTAAGCCTCAGAGCAATTATCTTATTTACCTTAAAGGGGAAGTGCAAAAGGATTCAATTACCACAAATTATGTTTAGCAGGGGACTACCTCACATAAAAAAGTTAATTAATCAGAGCTATGTCAATTTCCCTAAGCCATGCCGTTTTGCAGGGAGGTAATTAATCACAAATTTCCCAACACACAGCATGCACTGAGAACTCCAGGAATCATTTATTGATGCTCATTTTTCAGATCGGTAGATGGGAGGTGAACTGCTGAAACTGCACAAGGGTATAGATTGCCAACATATTTGTCTGAGTTTGTACATTTTTAATAAAATGAAACCAATAAAATAACAATAGAACAGGAACAATCACTACGACACTGAAACATAAAACACTACTAACAATAATAATTATTAATATTTAAGATACGTAAAATTACAAAGGAGGGAACACTAGAGCCTGCAGCTCTTTCTGGACTTTTTCTCTTTCTAAACTTATTTTATACCATTGCAATAAAAGAAATAATTGTCCAAACTAGCAAGTTAAGAAGCCGCATCCTGCTCTTATAGTAACCATCCACAGAGTGCTCCTGACCACGGGGGTATTCCACTTAGCTGGATAACTAAAGCCAAACATAACAGTTGTCCAATAGGAGGAGAAATAAGCCACATTCCTATTAGACAATTCTTACATTTGGCTTTAGATTTAAGGCTAATGAAAAAAATCTGACTTTGTGCAGTAACCCCCCCCCAGCTCAGCAAGTGTCTCTTGTCAGTGTGCCTGGCCAGACGGACTCCTGTAAAAGTCCAGGCATTCTCACTTCACACCTGCTTCTATGCTTTTATGTGTTGTCTTGTCATTGTATAATGGTCAGACAGTGCATGGTCATGAGGTGGTATGATCTGCTCAGATTATGTGAATATTCCCCTTGCATGGATGACCAAACAGAAGGAGGGAGGGAGGGAGGAAGGGAGGAAGGAATTAACCTATAATTTCATCCAAATGTAGTACTCGTGTTTTCATCCATATGATCATCCAGAGATGATTATATGAATTTTTCCATGATGGTCAGATGATGGATGGATGGATGGATGATGCATCTTACATCTTTCAAGTAACACGCATTTTAGTATTTAGTATTAAAACATTAATGGAATCTATAATTTATTATAATTCATGTTAATTGTGAAAATGGTTTGCAATGCAGCCAATTGGCCTTGGACCCCTACAGATTTCTATAGTTATTTTTTTTTGTTGCATATAACTGCTTAAAAAAATCATTATATTGAATTAAATTGAATGGCTGTAATGTAAACATCAAATAAGTGAGCATGCTTTAAAAAGATAAAACAATTCACAGGGAAGGTGCACGGGTCAAGACTATCATAGCCAAAATGTGTTGTTATGTTGCTAAACTGTACAATTATGTAAAATTAGCTTTTCACATTTCTCACTGCTATGATTTTCAAGCAGTACTCACTGGAATATTAACATGTTATGTCCAAGTTGCCATGGTAAACACACCTTTTTTGAAGCATTCAAATTCTGTTTGAATTTTTTAGTGAAGACTTTTACCACAACGCTAACCCTAATGCCCTGGCAAAATTCTTTTACCACAACGCTAACCCTAATGCCCTGGCAAAATTACACTTCAGCCCCCATGAGAAAATGAAGGCCACTTAATCACTCACCAGTATAATATCCAGAAATATAATGGCTTAGTTCATCACCCAAATAGGCTGATGTATGCTGCGCTTTGACATAAAGAACAGCTTCTGTGCATCACCCAGGTGGGTGCTATATTTATATGGTTGAAGAGAACAATATAAAGTACTGGTAATAGAATTGTGGTACTTTATTCATCTCTGTGGGGAAATTAGTTAGTCATCATCTTTACCACCTGTTTGAGCTGCTTAATTAACAATGGTAGACATCCGATGCATTGATGGTGAAAATGCAGAGGGGTAACGTTTCGCTATTCTTCTCCCTCCTGTCGCTAACCAAGTGTCTGTATTCAGGGGTATGGGCGCATGGTCGTGCTCTCTGTCACCTGAATCTCCTTTCCTCAGTTCCAGGCTTTCCGTATCCAGCTGCAACAGCAGCAGCTGCATACAGAGGGGCACACTTGAGGGGCCGAGGGCGGACCGTCTACAACGCTTTTCGGGCAGCCGCCCCGCCCCCCCCCATCCCTGCCTATGGAGGGTGAGAGTCCCAGCCTTTGCATTTACACCTTAAGATCTGTTGCAGAATCATAGTTCCGTGATGTTCCTCTGCTTGGTCATCCATGTGTCCAGAAAGTTCTACAAGTCAAGTCTACAAGTCTTCATCATTTCTGCACTTGTGAACAACTTACCTAACTTGGTAAACAACTTAAAGTGCATTTTCCCAGTACTCAATCTGGTCCCAATTGTTGGTCAACTCTGGGAAGCTGGTTTTCGCTGAGTTTCCTTCTAAACATGCACTAACATGTTTTATTATTATTTTTGTGCATATTTTCAGTGTTGTGTACCAGGATGGGTTTTATGGTGCAGATATTTATGTAAGTATTCATTGATTAACTTTTTTATGTACTGTATCACTTTGCTTCCTATGTTTCTCAAAGTATACAATGCCTATGCATGCGGTGTCACCTCTCCACTCAATGTTTGTGGATTTGGCTTCAGCGAGAGCTCTGAATGGAGTTCATATGTTCCTCCAGTATTCCTTATGCCTGCTGGAATGAATGATTTTTCCAAATAGATGGATGACTCTTGAAATCTGTCTCCCAGCCTAGTTACATAAATGGCAAGCAATTTTTGGAATTTATTTGCATGTCCATACATCTACAAAAGTCCATTTACGTGTGCATACATCTACAAAAATATCTATGAGCGCATAAATTTGCAAAATTTACTTGCATACATGTATTAGTCAGTAGAGGAGAATAATACTGTAAACAAAAAAAAACTTGCTCACCCGCAGCCACTGGAATTTCAGTGTCATTCAGTTGAAGTTGTAACATTACAAATAACGTAAAATATAGCTACATAATTAGATGCATCTAACTAGCTAAATAATTTATATCGATCAACATATTTTCTGCAGTTGCCTAAAATTGACCTTCAGAGGAGATCTTCTAAGTGGGCAAATAATTTAGACTAGGAAAAAAAGGAGTAGCTTCACAAGTAGAGATGACAGTGTGTTATGTAAACTTTGTTCTTTTTACCCTTTAGCTCAACACTTGTATGTTTGAATGTGAGGCCAGGGATTCTCTCCCTTGAGAGACGTCGATTCTTCCATGTGATGCATATGAATGTTACTACCCTATATGAAATTCAGTTACACATCCCTTTCTCCTTTAGTGTTATCTGACATTTTTTTTTCAGTTATGCTTTGTGATTAAAATGAATATTCTGTATAATATGAAAAGCCTGAAAATTACGGGGTGGTTAAAACCTGATCCGCACAGTTTTCTCTTCTCAGTTATCATTAGAAGAGTGCAGTTTTGGCTGAGATTGATTGCTGCAAATTTATATGGGCATAAAATATTCATTAGACAGTATTAGGAAACATATTTATTGCAAGCCATTCCGTATGGACTGTTTGAGTATATTTTATACATTTTTGATGAGAGAGAGGAAATTAAGCTGTGGAAGTGTAAAAGAGAAGAATGTACATTTAAAACCTCAAAGGCACTAGGGAAATTGTTGAACTGACAAGCAATCTCATATTTGATACCTACATATTATAGTACACTTGACTGAACAAAAGATGAATAATTATCCAGATGATGTAAGTAAAACAGTATAATGTATTATTATTTCTGTGTATCAAATGGCATTGTGGTTAGCACAGTGGCCTCGCGTCTCTGGGACTGTGGGTTGGCTTTCTGACCCCATTCGGTGTATGTGAATCCTGTATGCACTCCACTTCTTTCCTTTGGATACTCCAGTTTCCTTTCGTAGTCCAAAAGGTTAGGTGGATTGGCGGCTCTAAATCACCCATGGTGTCTGTGAGTGTAGGCTTTGGGATGGACTGGCAACCCTCTGCTTCTTGGGATAGGCTCCAAGCTCAACCCTGTACTGGATGTGCAGTTATAGGAGGTGGACGGAGCATGTGTATACAATTTATATGTAAATTATGTCATGGTCAGAACCAAGGCTACTTATGGACCAGATAATCATCAGGTCAGAGAGACTATTAAGCTCATGGGAGTTTTACTAACACAAACATGTTCTAAGGGCAGAAAGAAAAATTATTGGTTCAGAGAGATAACCAATCAGGTATTGTGTCAGATGTCTGGTCAACGAATCAGATGTCTTGGTCCCGCCACTTCTATAATCTTATTGGTTATCTCTCTGAACCAGTTATTTTTCTTTCTGCCCTCAGAACATGTTTGTGTAAGTAGTATAGTTGTGTAACAAGCGACTACTAAACCTTGTTCTCCAGTTGCCCCAGTACATTGTTTATTTAACAGTTATTTAGTTATATGCAGATGAGTAGATGAGAGAAATGCCATAAAATACTGCATATTATATTTTTACCATGTGCATATTTTTCAAATGAAGTTTGCTTTTTTGATGTTTTGCTGTATGAGGTAAACAAACTTAGATTTCACGTGTAGTTTTAAAAAGTTCAGCTTTAGAACCTCACATAAAAGGACAATTTGGTCCAGCTCTTTGAATATATTATTTTCCACTGATATATTGAAGATTGTTGACCTGTATCGCTGATTATGAAACTGGCCTTCCACATAGTAGCGCATCATGCACTAAGAAATTTCTTGTCGAGTACGTTGTAGAATCCTGACATCTTGGGGGAGTTCAAAGCTTTGCAACAGGCTTCACAACACTATAGTCATGGTGAGAGAGTGCGGGTTGGAACTGTTCGTGTTCGAAAGGGCATGGTCACACGTCCCATGGTCGGCAGAAAGATTTCAATCTCGATCAAGGCCCTTCACTCCATGCGCTCCAGGGACTGGTTGACCTTGCTTTCTCAGCTGTATGTCGCTTTGTATGAAAGCATCAGCCGAACAAATAAATACAAAATATGAGATGCGCCGTCAATAAATGTCTCCGCACAAGGAAACGTTTCATTTCTGTTGCATTTTCCAGGGTGGTTATGCTGCCTACAGATATGCCCAGCCTGCCACTGCCACAGCCACGGCCTACAGCGATAGGTAAGACACTACCGCGATGCGCCGCTTCAATGCCAAACACACAACTTTAATTAAACGGCTATTTACAGTCGTGTCTACTTTACCGGAGGCTCGTGTGGATCTTGGGTCAGTTCCCTCTTTCCATTTCCAATAAGCATCAAGAAGAAAAGGGCAGGATTGTTTATTAAAATTCCATTTTCCAATTTAGACAGGGCCTATTGTGATGCACAGTGCAGTAATTGGCAAATAAGATCAATTGAGATGTCACTGTAAATGTAATTGGCAAATTAGCAGTGGTGCCTTAGTGCACCAGCAGTAACTACCTAATTAAACGGGGCAGAATTGACAGTTTTATGAATAACCTAATTGTTCAGCAGAAGAAAATGCATAGAAGTATACTTAAAAAAAAAACCTATGTGCATTATTTGCTGCTCTTATTTCCATACTTTTTGTTATTATCAATTTATCTTTTTTTATTAGCCAACGCATTCACAATTCATGGTGCACATACATCAGCAGCAGAGCAGAAAATAGGTTTTGCATAAGGGTAGCCTTTAAGTTGAACTTGTAATCATTTTTGTGTTGTTTAAATGGTGTCAATGTCATCACTTTGGAGGAGTGGTTCGAACACGCATATACACTTGTGTATGAGGGGCCAGCACTGCTGTAAGTCAGATAAGCCTTGCATGCAGGAGTTTGCAGCCAATGAAATCTTAGGGTTTGATACAATCTTGCATGAGAGTAAAGCTAGCCAATCTTGGGAGCTTTATAAACCACATCCTTTATAACACTGCAGCAGCACACGTCCTGAGATGGAGCGTGCAGAGGAGCTGCAGTATTGCGGTATTATCAGCTTAAATCCTTGATTAATCCATATCCATCAGATCTTCTCATTGCTAAATATGGCTACATATTAACAATGAAAGGGGGCAATATGTCAAAATTATGAAAGATGATGATATCAGGCTGTCTGGCAATATAATATATTTGTTTATATTTCCACTAATTTATGCAATATAGATCTATTAGTGATTTTCCCCTGCTACCAATCTATAAAATCTATTTTTTTAAAAATACAGTTTGATATTTTTAGATATTGATAGTGAATGTTAAATTGGAGCGTGAGTAAGTCTTCCTAAAAACAGTTTTCTCTTTGATCTAACACGTTTACCCGTAAATGAAAGCTTAAGGAGAGTTTTGCTGGAAAAAAACAGGGTTATCTGCCTTGGTTAAGACGAATACAGCAAAAGCCCTTTGGGGTGTTGAACCTGCATCCTTTAGATCACACATTTATGTCAGTGGCCACTAAGCTACCTGCTGGCCACTGCTTAGCGCCCCTAGCAATCGCATCTAGCCCTAAGCTTAACTATAGGCAGCCAAACAAAACACATGATTTCTTTAGCTTATGGATTGTATTCACAGATTTTTTTATAAAACTGATTCTCCCCTTATGGGGACTGAAAAAATGTCCCCACAAAAAATGTCCCCACAAGGTCAAAGTACTGTAGCAGGCTTTTATCACATTGTGGAAATCTGGTCCCCAGAATGTAATAAATAAATGACCACACATACACACATTTGTATTTCTGTCTTAGTGAGGACCGTCCATTCATTTATATGGGAAAAACCCTAATCCCAATCACAGCACCCTTAACCTTTACCTAGCCCTAACCTTAACCATATGTAACTAAACAAAATCTAAGACTTTTGGCATTTTTACTTTTTTCATTGCATTCACAGATTTGTATGAAATGAAGTCTGAAGCACTGAGGACTGAAAAAGGACCTCATTAGTCACATTTATTTGAAGATTTGTCATATTGTGTGGTCCCTTGGTCCTCCCAAGTACAGCAAAACCTGTACACACCATAAGTAACCAAACAATATGCAGTATGGCATTTTCAGTTTTTTGACTTCAAAATCTATGAATCTTCTTTCATAGAGGTCAAAATAACTTTTTTTTTGTGGGTCCCCACAATGTAATATGACCATGTGCGCAGACACATACACGCATAGCCACTAAATGCAATATAAAGGAACTAGTGGTTATTCTTACCCATCCATCCAAGGAAGCACACTTCCTGAACTTTAATATGATGAACAAAGAAAAAAGGGTTATGAAATTAGAATGTCCCCAAAAAATGGGTAACCTGAATAAAAATATCTGCCTTCAGATAATTGTCACGTTGCCCATCATATATAATATGTATATTTTAGTGATCATTGTTATATTTTAATTACAATTTAAACTTTAAACTTCAAATGTGTGTCCATAAATATTCACATAAATATGTGTGGTCCATTTATACAGATTGTTGATTATAATATGTTTCTACGGATTTCTTGCGCTGTTCGTAATGTAGGAGACACGACCAGAAAGCCTGAAGATTGGCTTGCATGCAAGATTTACAAAGTTCTCATGTTGCATGCAAGAGTAACTGTTCTGGTGGTTGTTTTAATCTTGCATGATTAGCTGCCGTTATCATAAATATATATTTATGCTTATGTGTGTGCGTGTGTGTATATATACTGTATATGCAACATTACGAAGACAATACGCAGCATTGCTTGGTTTTTGATTATTTTACGTTTTATTGTTCCTTGCTTGTAAGACTGTAATAGATCCTTGGATTTCATTGGCTGTAATCTTGCATGGTGTGTAATTATCTTGCATGCAAGTTTTTCAGGAATTTTGGAAGTGTTAGTAAGCAGTTGTATATGATCCACCTAAGAGACATTGTGGATGTGTTCTGCATCTGTCATCAGGAGGTCTTCAGTTCAAGCAAGTGCTTGATTTAAGTACTTGTCATCACCACAGTGGAGCATTTTTTTTTCTTTTAGAATGCTACAGTATGGTCTAAATCTACACGTGATCCTTGCAATAGTATATTATACAATGCCTATAAATGCTATTGTGCAGCAAATTTTGGATACTCTCTTTCTGGTGGGCAAATACCGTAGAGGTTGTCATGTGTGAGTGTGTATGTCTGTGTGTCTGACAATTTATTACAACCACTGTATAGTTAGCCCACACGCAGTATCGCTGTTCATATTCCTGGAAAGTTCTGGCTTTCATAATTTACTCAGAGTGTTCTCAGAGTAAATTCCCTATGTTCTCAATGCATTCAAGCAAACACCCAGGACTGAATCACTATCCACGATATGGATCAGTCGTATTCTTATATAACGCATAGCATGGAACCCTGGTTCCGCTAGGAGCTCGGAAAGTGACGCGGGGATCATTTCAGTCAGCCCCTGATCTGCTGTATTAGTTGCAACATTATTTCTTGTAAAAGATTACTGTAACTCCTTTGAGCTATTTTAATCTTCCAAAGCATTTCAATTTTAATTTAATAATTTTACTTTAATTTTTTCTTATTGTTTATTTTTTGTCTTTGACTTAGTGTCCATTTTTTTTAAATACATGTTTATTCTATATTTGTTTTTTTTTTCCTTTCTTTTTGATTAATTAAAATTTTGACTGGTCTTTTTTGGGTACTGTTACTTTTTGCACTGTTCAGGCTGTCTAGCTGTTAAGAAGCAGTGTGTCAGGTTCAGGTTAGCAAAACATTTGATTAACAGAACTGGCTAAGAACCACAACAATATATATCTTACTGTATGGACTTTGGTTTTCGGATGGGACAGTTAATCTACAAAAAAAGGGGAAAAATTAGCTTTTTACCATCAATTTTTTTCAAAGGATAAAATGATATGACAAGGGCAAATTTTTTTGTGATTATTTTTGACCATAAGCTAATCGGTTATTCTGACACATATTCACATAACCAATCATCCAGTGGGGGTGGGGGTGTGGGCCAGAGCCTATCACAGGGTACTGTTCAGCGGTGTGCCCTGGACAGGATGCCCGTCCATTGCAAGGCACACACACTTACATTCGTTATAAACTATATAGACACAGTTACCCACATATAGCAACATTTATTGTCAAATTAAGTAAGGTAAAAGAGAATGTGCCATTGCTTGTATGTGTCTTCTTAAAGGCAAAACATATGAAAACATTATGATATCAAATTGACTGGGGGAATTAAAAAAATGTAGTTGGATATGAGAAATGTGCTCACTGCAAGGAGGGAGGCTTTGTGTAATGGGGCAGCACTGTGCCAGCATTAAAAGAGTCTTTAGATTTGTGTTTAAATTCTATCCCATCAGTCATAGTTTGAGAAAGAATTACACAACAGTTCTGGCATAAATAGAGACACATGGTTGTTAGTATCTAGAATAAACACGGCAAAGTTACATAATACCCTACATCCAGTTCAGTATTTGAATCCGTGACACCTATATAAGCAAAATCCATGGATATACAGCATGCATGCTTTTTATAAAGGGAATGTTAAGGGAAACTGTTTCATGTAAAGCGTGGTGTGGAATCTATGATTTTATGACAAACCACATGTGGCATGAAAGTAATTGTGTATTTATACGCCTTAAAAAACGTTTATATATAAATTAACGCCATTTGATATATCATGGCTTTTCAGCCATCACTGAGAAAAACATGCCGTGAAACTTGCAGTATTATTCTGATAATCAAAGGAAAAGAAGAGGCAGTCTCTATCAGAATTTCAGATGACAGCTGTATTATAATTGACCATGTCACAGTAAACCTGTGGTCCCCAACATTTTATTTATGAACGTTGTTGAAATCAGCATGCACTCTCTAAGATGCATGGATTTTTATGCACACAACATTTTAATAGTCTGTGCTTAAAGATGCATGCTTGCATTAAGCAGTCTTTTGAAATGTTCTATAGACATGTATTGGTAGAGTCCTGTGATGTCAATTTGAAGAATGTATATCAGACCTGCAAACTACAGTTAGAAATAACCCTCAAGACATAGGAATAATGGTATGTAATATGCATACATATTTGTGTTTTTTATTTTATTCCTTTAGTTTTCTTTTTTTTGTTCTCTGCCATATAACCAAACCCAGCATGCCTGTGCTCCATAACCCCTTGTGGCCTCCTAACGTACGGGGCGACACTCCAACCCCACTTGCTTGTGAGCTGAAATCCATTAACTGCCAGCACTCTGGCCCTCCCCATCCCCAGCCATCAGCTCAGCTCGACAGACAGCACATTGCCCAGTCAGCAAGCGGTATTGTGAATTTTATCTTCTCTTGCAGAAATCAATTCGTCTTCGTTGCAGCAGATGAAATTTCTTGTAACACCTCCTCAGGTAAAATATAAATAAATAAATCACTGACACTTTCTTGATGCATCCGGGAGGGACCCAAAATATCTTTTTTTTTTTTTTTTTTTTTTTGCTTAATGCACCTGACAGCAAGGGCTTTTTAAGGCCTGTCTGTAGACAGCTGTGTTATTATTTATGGCCCTTAGCAAGTAAACTTTGTTTTTTTTTTTTTTTTGTTTTGTTTTAAACCAAACAAGGTTGTTTGGTGCTTGCATGGAGAGAGCTGGCAGGTAGTGAACCTACCAACTAGTGTTTCCTTTAATCCACTGTGTGGCTTCAGTGGGGCATGCAATGTCTGAGAAGGAGATGTACAAGAAAAAAATAGCTGGGCAAAAGCTTGAAAGTTTAATTCATGTTAGTTTCATTTAATCTTTTTATGGCTTGTTTTTATGGTTTTCTCTAATTTCCTTTGCTAATGCCTTTAGAAGAAATTCTTTTTAACTGAGGATTTTTTTAAGCTACTTACTTAAGGTTACATTCAGATTATGCAGTAACTGCTTCAGTTTCAGAGTGGTGGCTTCAGGGAATAACAGCAAACAACCAGACCTCCCCTTGCATTCATTCATTTCTCATATGCAGTTCATTAAAATGCGATAACTGCATTGCAGTTGTACTTTACACATTAATTGTGCATTAATCCTGGAAGCATGAACCCAAATCCAAATGAGTTTTGTATTTTTGTTTATTGAAGTATTTTTCATTTGTAACTTGTATAGACAATAACCTTAACAAATAATTTAAGTAGTTTATCCTTAAAATGCATAAAGTGGTATTACTGGTAATCTATACATATGTGAATGCATAGCCAGAATTTTCACAGTATCGCCAACAGTATTTTTCATCAAATTTCTTCAGATGTTTTTCCTTAAAACTGGAGTAACTTCATGAGTGACCTTTTTTGGAAATGGTTGAAAAGCTAAATTTGGGTCAGACAAATGTTATTAAATAATTATTTGTGGTACTGTAGTTTTTTATTATTCTTCTCTGTGGGATTCTGACTTAAGAAATCAAAATTATTATTATTATTATTATTATGTTTTTGTTGAACTGGATGTGTTGTGGATTCATTTAAAGACAACTATACTGAAAATACAATGCATTGATAATACTATTATATTTCAGTCTTTAAATTTGAGCCATTTTAGTGAGATACAAATTGAGAAGTTTCGTATTAGTGTTATATACTATCACTTGAATTTTTTTACAGTAAACATTTTTATTGAAACATTTGATTAAACTTTACGTTTTCACTTGCTGTTTAGATATTTTCATATGAAATGGTACTTGTTTGATGAGAAATATTCTTACAACAGGTGTATTTTGATACTAAATATTAGCAACAGTTTCATGAAAGGTACCCTTGTGTCCACTTCTTGAAAGACTGTAACAGTACTATTTACCAATGAATAATTCCATGTTTGAGTAAAGTCAAGGCAAACTAATGCATTTGGACCTGGAAATATAAAGGATGAAGTTCAAACAGTGAGGATTCTGGCTGGGTAATGTAATATATAGACAGTGAGATTCTACAGTGAATAACAACACCATATGTAACCTGCTGTGGATTAGCTATTTAATCACACAAAGCAAGTAATATCCATCAAGTTCTTGATGGATATTCTTGATCCCTTTGTGGGATCTATCATGCTCCAAGGCATCAATAACTTTGGCCCTTACTCTTTAACTTTTGAAATCTTCCACTCTCACCCTCTTAATCAACTCATGAAAAATTGATGTAAACCAACTTTTGCTTAGATCACGTTGATGTGTAAAGTGTGCTCAATGAAACTGAAATTCCTTCCTAATGACCACAATAGCATGTAATACAGTACTGTGCAAAAGTCTTAGGCAGTCAAAGAAAATTATTTTTAAATTACCTTCATGTTGGTGTAAAACTATGATTTTTTTTTCTGCC
>JAODKN010000093.1:24277582-24303771 GCA_026774425.1 Petrocephalus zakoni | reverse complement strand
CGCTGCGTCGATGCCATCCTGTCCCTCCCACTCTGTGGCTCTGAAAGGCTCTGTCACCTTACATGAGTGTAGTTTCTTAAGTGTCACAACACCCTTTCATCTTAAATGTCACATCTTTCATCTTAAGCAGCGACTATATTTATTCATGATTTGTTCATGACTTGTACTTGTATTTGTTCATTGACTTGTACTGAGTTACTAAGTCACACCATAATAACATAGACTCACTGCTGATGAGAACTGAACTTAATAAAATAAAATAAAATTTGGATATGAACTAGATCTTTATGACAGTTTAACAAGTCTTTCAACATCAGTACTCTCATGGGCATCTGGCAACAGCTTTCGGTGCTCTCTGATGACCGGCATTATGAACTGTGTTTGTTCTTAGGTCTCTGAGAGGAGTCCATTGTACTCTCCTATAAGCACTACGCCCCTCTCAGCCATGTCACTGGTCACAGTCATGCTGTGATCTCTTCCACCACAGTGTAGCTTGCGTTGTGTTGCTTGCCCAGTTACCAGGCAGTCCAGACAGACATCGAGAATAACAAAGAAGTCGCTTAAGTCTTTCATTCCGATGTTTAGCAGATCCATGTGAGCCACTTGTCCCCTTCAATCTCCAGGGCAGCAACCATCGCTGCCACATTAGCCACTGTGACAGCTAGAATGAACAGGGTCGGTGCAATCAGCTCTTTGCTTAGATATCAGAGGTGGTCAACCAAATCTTTCAGGGCGCCCTTTGCTGCTGTCATCCGCAACAGCCAATGACTTTTGGGTGCAGCTGTCGGGAGGTGGGAGCAGAACCAAGACTTTATGTAGTGTTTCACCCCAAAGACACAAAAGGCATCACTCCTTTCAAGTCATGTGGAGCAAGTGTGAAGAAAATATCTTCAGAGCATACATCAGTTGTACGACGAAGTGAGCCTAATGCCTCGGTCCTGGTTTGGCAAAAAAAACTCATCTGGGTGAGATGCCTACAAGGAAGATGATGGTGACCTCGAGCTCACAGTAGTCATCTCGAGCCAGACCTACCTCAAACTGCTCGAAGCATGCCGTCTGCCACATTCTGCAGAGCACTGGCAACAGCATCATTGTCCATTCAGATCTTGTATTCATCCATAGCCATTTGGGGCCAGTTGCTTTTGTATCCCTTGAAGAGGCCAGTGTCTGGACTAGTCTGGCCCATGGTAATGAGAACGACCTCCTCCAGCATGATTTCAGGAGAGTTTATCAGTGAAAGAAGCCTCTGCTGCTGTCACCAATTACATCTTGGAGTACCTTATGATATGAAAACATTTGTCCCTTGAGCATACCCTAAATGACAACCTCTAAGGTTGATATTTTGCATACATTAATTACTACCAGTGTTGAAACATATGAGGGGGGAAAGTTTGACATTTCCCCAAAAAAACATTCACCCCGCTAATAAGGGCCTTATAACGCAACCCTTAAGTGGCACTTATAATAGAAGCTTTTCAGACCAGGAATTTCCCAGCTATGTGGATTTCAAAAGATATACTCTGAATTTACCTCTTAAAGTATTCTATGGGCTGTCAGAGCAATTGTGCAGTGGTGAAAAGCATCATATTTATAATTTATAAAGCTGACTGTTTTCACCTCACCTCATATTCAGTTCCCAATCTAATTAACTGTAATGACAACATTTTATTCACTTAAGCCAAAAAAGTATGTAGCTGCATGCTTTTTTTCTTCTAAGTATCTTTTGCCATCGACTTAAGTTTGGGGTTTATGTGCACTTACTGTAGGCTAGATACACATATCAGGCAGAGAAACGCCAAAATATGGGCGTGTCACAAGTAAATGACCCTTACATGTATCCTGCCTTCGACTTTTTTTTTATTGCATTTCTCAGATCAAATCAAATCACTTTTATTGTCAAACTGGTACAGTGCATTGGAGTGAAATGCTTGTGTACAGAGCCTCTCAGAACAGCAGCAGTAATGCACAGATAACATATAATAGAAATCTAAGTATAAATATTAACAGAAAACATTTATCAAATCTATGTATGTGCAAACATTTTAATAATTTAACTAATAATGTCACTGGGTGCTCTGGAGGGCTGTTTTGAGTCCAGTGCCTCTACATGGTCCAATGCAATATTGCAGTGTTCTGGAAGCCAAACATGTAGCAGAATGAAATTTTCTACATTATTTATTTAGAAGTAAACGTTATAATCCAAAATGCATTTGAATGATTCATATAATTATAATATTCAAGTGAAGGGCCCTTCAAGTGCTTGTCAACACATCTAGGAGGCATATCTTTCAGTTAAACTAAGTAAAAAAATAGGTTCCAAGGAAGTAGTGTGTCCTCTCAATCCTAGCCGCAGTGCATGTACTTGGGCTTCTGTGAGAGTGCGACAGACACATATGTCCTCTTCTTGATGTACTTCAACTCAATCCGCAAGATTTTATCCCTTCCGCAGAAGCTTGTCATATTTTGTCCCATTCTCAACCACATCATCAAAGTCTCATCCTGCTCCCCCTTGCAAAAGAAAAATAATTTAAGTTTGACTGTGTTATTTTCAGGTTAAGAATAAAGAAAAGCCTGTACCCATAACAAATTAGCTACATTCAATGTTTAACATAATAGTAGGCTAGTCATACATATGGGCATATTTTGCCTGCAACAACATATGCAATAATAGGTCATAGATTTGCACAAGCAAAATCTACACATTTCTCTTTTTTTTATTGCAAGTGTCACTTTTGAGTGGTCAATGAAGTCTGCCCCTGTAACGGAACGCGTGGTGTTCTAGCCCTTTAGTGCCAGGCTTCTGCCCAGTGTATTTGTTTCAATAGGCAAAAGGCAAGTGGTTCCCGTTGTGGTCGCTTATAATGGAAAAGGACTGCCAAATATCTGATTTCCCTTACTCAGTTTGACAGTTTTATATTCACCTTTCCTTAATTAAGCAGGCACTTACATCCTCAGGCGTTAAAGATTTTCATGCTGGCTCTGCAATCATTAACCAGCCGCTCACGAGAGTGATGAGGGAATTTCAAAATGCTAACGTCCTTCCAAAAGTTGTAGGATAAGCTGGCTGTGTAAAAACCAAATTAGGCATAGTAGCTTATTTTTCTCTTATTCCGTGAATTTTTCACGTAACTTTCTCCTCACTCACGGACATGACTAACACTTTGATAAAATAACAAAAAATAATAAAATTTTGCCTCATTTCTGTTCTGACAGATATATCAGTCACTTTCCAGCCACTTCTGCACTCAAAAATTTTGTATGTTTCCAGGAGAATCGATAAAAGAATCGAAACAATACGGGACGTGATTTACACATACTGTACACATACAATACATGCACTGCACACACTAGTTCTGGGGTCCCTAATGAAAATACCTGACCAGGACACTCACCTAAATAGTAGGCATAACCATTCTATGCTTAATGGGGTAGATTTGCAGGTTTATAGTGGCCGTGACTAACATTTTGGTATAGACCAGGGGTAGGGAACCTGATCCATGGAGAGCCAGTGTGGGTGTGGGCTTTTGGGATGACTTTTGATTGGATGAGAGGTCATCCCAAAAACCCGCACCCACACCGGCTCTCCATGGATCAGGTTCCCTACCCCTGGTTTAGACTATGCAGTGTATAAGCTTGTTTGGACTAGGCAGTTGGTTGTTTTATTATTTTGTCAACAATGCATTCTAATAATACTAATATTTACCCCATATCTAATCGTTAGGCATATTTGCTTGTTTACCAAAATTGTCTGGAAATTGAGGGGAAAAAAGATGAATTATATGGATCTGTTTTTAAACACAATACGGGTGATTCTTACAAGCTTATTACCATAACATATCAGTTTTGTTTTATTTAAAAAAAAAAATGATGACAAACTCACATTATATTACTATCTAAAATGTTGATTTTGCCACTGTGATAGTTGTGAAGTAAAACAACTGACAATATGAAACGATCGATGAAATGTACATACGTCTTATTGTAGTAATTGATTGTCGATTGCTTGTAAAACCTGACATAGTTCAGCGTGTCCTCCCTGACACGGACTATTTGGGCAGCTTAACGTAAGTGCTTAATGTGAGAAAAGGCCCCGGAGTCATTGTGGTGCTACATCGTGTTACGAAATTCACAAGTCCTTGACAGGTGCCTTCTGTTGTTCTTCTTCAATACTGTTAGAGATGAAATGTTGAGTAACTTTCATGCTTAAAGCTTTGTGAACAAGGCAGTCACATATAAAAGTCCTTTACATCAGGTATGGCCAACAACAAGGACATTTCTAAATTTATATTTTAGTCACATTGGAGAAAAATAAGTTCAAGAAATAAGATTCCTTCCTATTCATATATTGTAGTTTTACGTATAAACAAACCAAATGTTCGCATCTTCAATATAAATTTAAATATATCAAATATATGTCCAAGGCAAAAATGTATGTCTATGCCACCAACTTGGATGGTGGCCACACTAAATTTGATTTGGTGTTTGTTCTAGTAATGTGATACTGGAACTTGTAAATAATGCACAGTATTTACCTAAGGAACTTAGGTGTAAAAAAACCTACTACTAATATTATCTGCCATTATATTTTCTGGTACTCTTGGTTGGCTGCCCAAATGTAGTCACTGATGTTTATCATGTTCAAAATATATACAGATTGCAGAAATAAACTAACCCTAACCCTAACAAATCAAGAATTTGCTCACTCACATTACGGAAAAGTTGAGTTATGTCTGTTTCCCATCAATTAATGGGTAGCTACCCGTTATGGAGGCAGTAAGAATAATGTTATACCGCGGTGAATTTTTTGCCAATGAGAGATGGAAGTGCTGGTCAGTGACTTATAAACATAACACAGCTGCAAATCTAACGTCCATGGCTGCCAGCTTAGTTAATATTAAGAAGGATGCTAGATTAACTTGTTGGAATAAACATGGCATGTCCGTTTGTGAAATAACAGCTGATTGAGTGTCTCAGGCCATGTGGAGGGCACCCTGGATGGAATGTCAGTTCATTACATTAATTTATTCTTTGTTTTCTGCTTTGTAAATAATCTTTGTTTATAGCCATTTTTCCATACTAAAGAGTTTGTTAATCCATCCCAAGATATTGGCTATATGACACATATGCAAACACATGCTCTACAGGCAGTTTAGAAACACCAGTTAGCTTAACTGCATGTCTGTGGGATGTGGGATAAAACCTAAACAGGGAGAGAAAATTTCACACTCGCAGAGCAGATCCAGAATTAAAACTCCAACCGTACAGAGTGAGGCAGCAGTGTGGCCCACTGAGCCACTGCGCCACTCCTAAATACGACATGCACGTGTCACATTGTGTTTAATACCTTTACTATAATATAAGTGTCAGATGTTGAGCTTCAACCAAGTACCGACTCATATACTGACTATTACTTCCTCTGGGATGCGGTGTGCTAAATAATATGTGTTTTTATCCATAACATCCAGCCCCTCCCAAAAGTAAATTAATTAGTCCTGTAACATTTGAGTTCTGCTGAAGAAAAAAAAATGCAAGCATTAATAAGTATACATTTTTGCAGCCATAAAGAATTAGTCCCCATGGGGAAATTGCCTTCTCACTTCCCATAACCTTGTTATTTACCTTATAGTAAAAGGCCTCCAGTAGGAATGCTCTTTACGTAAATTCTTATTGGACAATCATGACTTCTTGCTTTGCTCCTTATCTGATAATCAGATTTGGGTTAAGATCTACTAAAAAGAAAAAACTGTTGACAGTTTACAGGTCTTTACCGGTTAAATGCTAGAATTGTTTCGATGCTGGTATTTATTCAATTATTCAATTTAGCAGGTATTTCGCATTTATTCTTATATTCTTATATTCTTATGTGAAACATTGTCACTCAGTTACAGTTGTAGTGTTCATTTTCTATCGATCTCTCTACTTGCATTTATTTGTCATAACTCATATGACACAGTAAGGGCCCTTCTAAAGTTAAAAAAGTAGGAAACTGGTGACTCTGAGCTGTCCTTAATGAATGAGTCTCTGTACGTGAATGTGAATGAATGAGCTTCCATGTATTTGGCAGTGCATCTGCAGTAGATGGTTAATAGCCCCAAAAATATTTCGAGTGCACAGATGTGATGGCCACATTCTCCTTCTGCTCTTACGTTTCTCTTGTACTATTTGGTATATCTGTCCATCCCTCCAGCCCTCAATCCATCCTTCACCCAAATGCTTATCCATTTTCATTTTCTATCTGTATATGAGCTGAATATATGTGTGTGTGTTGTGTCGTTGTGAATTTATTAGATATATAAATTATTAATTATATAGCTTAGCATGACAAGCATCAATTGAAAAGTAGGATCGAATATGCTTTTATTTGACAATTTATATATTAGACAAATCATTTGAGGATTCATTGAGAAAATAAATATGGATTATTGTGAACTCGGACACTGTACAGATGACAAAAATGTAAACATAGCTGGACTGAAGCCTTTGTGCATGTACTGTCTATTAATGGCAATTTTTGTATAATCTAGGAAGGGCCAGAAGGTTAAAGGGATATACCTGATATTTAGTTATTGTTAGTCATTAGAATTAACTCTGAATACACTCAAAACAAATTCCATATATATTCACTTGGTAGGTTTTTTTTGCACTGTGACTGCTGTAAATAGAACTGAAAAATGTACAATATATAGCAAATAAAGTATACATTAATACTAATAATCATTAAACTAAAATGTGCACCCACGATAACAAAAGGGGTTTGTTCTGTTTTTACATTCTTTTTGAGTGGTACAACTGTTCAGGGTATAATACTTTGTAAGTTAAAAACTACTTTTTTGATATATAGAGCTAAGGCTCCATAATTGTGGTAATAATTATGGTTTAAATTTGGTGTACAGTTTAGAATTTATATTTAATCAAATGTAAGGTGGTGATTAGAAGTATTTCTTTGTGCCGGTTGCTGGTAGGAAGATTAAGTTTGTATCACTTCATGAAAAATAATTTTAAATCAAATATATATTTTTTTGTCAATAACTTGGCCTTTCTCAGTTTTCTCTCACTATGACTGAGCTGCAGCATCTCCTGATGTTTAACACGTTTCATGTAACAGATACTGATATGTTTTCTCAGCTTTGCTCATTGGTATTTCTAGAGTTTTATGTTTATTATATTAATAATTCATGCATGTTAAGTCCTTCAGTGATTTTTCAGCATCTGTTCAGCATTCATTCCAAGCCACTTTGTGAGGATTTTTAAAATAAAAAGACGTGATTTTTTATCACATGTGAACCTTACTTGTTACTAATATGTACATATGTACAATATGTAATATGCATTTTATTTATATTTATTTGAATGACATCCATTCATAAATCTGAATATGCACTTAAATATATATTTTACTGAAATATTTGGGGTTAAGTACCAGAAAATGAACCTGTTGTAATGTGGCTACATGTCCAAATGTGGAACCAAGAACCAAATGTGTCTATAGTCCCTATTTTTTTATCATAGCATAGGTTAACCAGTTATTTGGGTCTAGTACCCTTCATGCTATACTTGTAAAGTTACAGTACAGAATATATTTGCTGTCAAATAACCCAGCTGCTGTTACCGACAAATTAACCATGAATGACAAATAACCTTTTTATGAGTTCAGCATGTTGTGATGCCATAGCTAGCATCTCATAAGTCATCAGTCCTGAAAAGAACAGGCATTTCTTTTGATCAGACTCACAGTTGCATGCCAACAGAGTCCACATTTTATTCAATTATTACATCATTTGTTGTTTTTTTTCTTCTCTCCAATTGCTTTGAATTGTTGCCAGTTGGGTCTTCTGATTGTGTGCTAATTTCTATGGTATTTGCTATGTGACGTATTCTTTTCGTTGTTGTTATTTTTGCACTGCACTGCCTCTCACAGAAAAGCCGGCTGCGTTTTATGTAAGCTTTCCTGTTTTCGTGATGGTAGCGCAGCAGAAAGTGCAAATGTTTAGGGCGTGGTCATGTGCTTCTCTCCTCTCCCTAGTTACGGACGAGTTTATGCTGCCGACCCCTACCACCACGCACTTGCTCCAGCAGCCGCATACAGCATTGGTGCCATGGTAAGCACACAGCATGATCTGCGCTCGCCGTCCACTCCTGCCGCTTTCTCACTCAGCCTTTTTCACCCATTCCGCGCTCCATTTCTGCCTGGTTTCGCCTTTCGCCAGCCTGCCAGTCACGTGGATTATATCATAGCTGCCATCTCCTCACTTTAGCTTAATTGAATTTCTTTCTTCAGCAGCTAAAATGCCGCATTGATCCTTCCAGTAAACTTGATAAATGTCTTAATTTCTTGGCAGCCTGCTGCATTTAAGTTATTATATTCCCAGTATATTTCCAATTTTGTATCACCTAAATGAACGCCACCCTTAATGGGATAATTACTCAATTTCATAATTCAATCTATCATCTAAGTGCAGTGTCAAGATTTAAATTGTATGAAGTTATGAAAAATAAAGGTTGAAATCTCAGCTATGCTTATATTGAAATCCAGTGTATAGCCGCTTTGCACTGAGGTGTGATTTCACTGTTCAAACTTTGCTGGCTGCTTTAAACTTGCCAAACTATTGGTTCTTGTTTGAAAAGTTTGTGACACTGACTTGGATCGCAGCACTATATCATAATAAACATCATTTTTTCGTCAAATCTTCAATGAGCCTTATGACGGGAACCACAGTTAACCAATGAGGAGTATTACAGCTAACATGGTTCAGGACTACGATTAGGGGCCCTTTTCGCATGGACGATACTGATGTTTTTATCGCAAACAATGACTGGCATGAATGTGCTGAGATCTAAGCCGTCAGTGCCTTATTCTTCTTTGCTTGCATCAGCTTTTTTATTTCCCATTTCCCAGGCTTAGAGAAGCCATATGATCACTTGTGTAGCCAGGCCGATGTACCGTAGACCCAGTGTAGGTAAACGCCACCGGCCAAAGACGATTGTATTAAAAGCCTCTACGTGCATCACTTTGTTTCAGAATGCTTTTGCACCCTTGACTGATGCCAAGACTAGGAGCCATGCTGATGATATCGGTCTCGTTCTTTCTTCATTACAGGCTAGTATATACCGAGGGGGATACAGCCGTTTTGCTCCATACTAAATGACAAAAACCATAATAAAACCTTCCAGTGGGGACAAAAAAAGAGAAGCTTTCCGAGGCCTGGGTATTGCAATACATGCAGTAGTGCATCATTTTAGCATCTCTAAAAGGAGAGGGGGGAAAAGGAAGCATTTTTTTATCTTATACCTCAGATATTTTGTTCTGTGTATTTTAATGTGGGTCTTTCATTTTTAAAGAATACATAAACTGTTGGTTGTAGAGATTTCTGTGGTGATCTAGAAAGCTGCTAGATATAAATCAAGTGAGGGGGGAAAAGTATTAAAGCCACACTCCAGAGTGCTTTATCATGTAAATTATATAATATATGATAAATATTATGCTGTCTGGGGTTATCACATTTTGTAAAAGTGTAAGTGACTATAGTAGTCATTTTTTTTCTGCATTTTTACATGGCATTTTGTTTTTAATTTGACTATATGTTTGATTTGATATCGAGAGATGAATGGGGGGGGCAGGTTTTGTGGCCGGGGGAGGGGTGGGTGAGGTGTGATCAGGTTGACGATCACTAGTATAACCCGTGTAGTTTATAAGGGAGGTACTAATCCTATTAGCTGTCTTATATCATTCACTGTTCAAAGCCAAAGGTTATGTTCATGGAATGTAAGCGGACGCTTGTACATACTAATGTTATGTAGAAGCTGCCTGACGAAACTCCAAAACATGTTCATCGAGGCAGCGTTTAACTGTTTAACCAAGTATCTAGCCAGTACTTACTAGTTAAGACCATTTTAAAAAGAAACATTGTTTTTATATTACTTCCAGTATATAAATTATTGATACCATTGCTGACTTTTGTATTATGGGAGGATAAACATAAAAAGAATATTAAGGTGATAAAAAAACACTCTTTCTATTTTTCTTTTTGTTTTCCAGAAAGAAATAAATAAACTAGAACCGTTTGTACCAATTAAAAAGAGAAAAGATGACAATGTATAATATTTAAACTGTGCAGTGGAAAAGGTCTGTTATAGGCATTATGGGAGTATGATGTTTTAGATTTAGTCAAGTAGATCAGCTGTTAGACAGAAGGTGTATCATTTTTATGGAATCACAAAAAAACATTCGAATTTCTATGAACATTTTACAGATATTGCAGTCATTAGGTAGAGATAATCATGGAATTTTGTCATCTTGGTACTATTTCGGTCTTATTATACAGCGCACACAATCTGCAATTTTTCGTTTATTCTGTTTATAATGCATAGCTCTTTTTATTTTTATGTTTTTATACAAATATCCTATTATTTTATGACAAGGTAAATGTATAATGCTCAGATGCATAATATATAACAGATCATTTAATAAGATAAGATGATTATACCTAAGAGAAATTATAAGTAATAATGTAATAATTCTTCCCAGCCATTTCCAAATGCCACACAAGAATGCTGTTTAGAAGGCTCCTTCTAAGCGTCCTTGAAGAATTGCAGCTTGTCTGTACATATGCTAAGACTGTTCATAAGTCATCTTTACAAAAGTCTTAATTTGAGGTGTTTGTCAGTTTCTGTTTTGTATTTATTAACAAAAAATGTTGGGGGGGAGCTAAAATTCTTGCTGCAGACTTAAGTTATATCCTCATGTGTAATATGTGCGTCTAATCGCACAACTCAGTGAAATATCTTATCCACTGCTGTGATTCTACTATGAAATTATGCTTTTAAACAAGTGTTGTGACCAGGCATTCTCCTTGTCATCGTATGTGCATGCAGTATATGATCCACTGAACAATAACCATCAATAAAGTTTCACACGATAAGGGGAAATTGTGGTGGTCTTTTTTTAATGGCTCATTGGGATATGTGAGGATATTTGTTTATTTGCTGTTATTGCTTTGTTATTTCAAATACTGTCAGTTCAAATGTTGAAATAAAAAATGAACGTTATACAACTATTTTAATTTTGCTTGAATTGTTCTTTCATTTTAGGAATGATAATACAGTATATAAAACTGTGACTTTTAAGGTGCTATGAGAAACTACAACTTGAGAATACTGTTCTGTATTACACTGAATTGCTACATTCTGAAGTGAATTTCTCACAAAGATGTTCAAAAATGTAATGTGTGTGTTATTTACCACATCAGGATTATTCAGGGGAAACAAAAATTCACAAAAAACAAGAATATCTGATGTAAATCTGCATGAATACATGGTTTTTTGGTCTATGATGATAAGTGCAGAATCAATAGTAAACATTTCCTGCTGCTAAAAATTTTGCTCCACAGAATAAGTAATATTTTGAAACAATGCATTTATCTTTAATAAACTCCAGCAAAATATGCTCATACATCATGTTACATAAAGTCATATAATATGTTAAATGTCTTTCAGTTGATTACACGCGACTGCGTAGCATTGCGCACCTCCCACAGAGTACTGCGTTCCCTGCGTATAAAGAACTCGGGGGGGGGGGGGGACCAGTGCAAACACAACTGCCACCTCGCACCATCTGTGCCTCTCCAAAGCTGAGCAGTAAAGCGCTGCGTTTGTGGCGCTCTCACTTGGACAGACAATCTAAGCGGAGGCCTAGAAATGCGATACGTTGTTGAGGGATCAGGGAGCTCGGGGGCGAGAACATGGCACTGTAAGTGATTTAGAACTAGCACTGTGCTCTATTACCAATTCCCAGGGCTCCCGCATAACAACCATCCAGGCAATTTAGAATACGCATCCACTGCAACCACAGGGGACTGAGAGCGGTGTCCGTGCACTCTGAGTAGGCCATGTTATATGTAGGCTGTCTCGTGGAAAGCAAAGCAAAAGAATTTTCAGTGTTGTGGTATAATGGGGATATGAAAGTAATCATATTTCAGCACTTTAAACCAGAGCGATGAAGAATCCACACTCTGCAGCTGACTGCATTCAAGGATCTGACCCTTAGTAAGCATCCTGAATATAGGTGCTTGTATTTAGGCTTCACAAAACCTAAACCATTGTTTTTCTGTGCAACTGAGTGGTATTGTGGTACTGTATTGGTAGTTTCTTTTTTTAAAAATAAGAGTCGTACAGTACCCAAAATCCATTCAGGTGCCTGTGCACCTGGCTCCCAGTCTGGCTGGGAACGCATGACATTGTGCCAGAGGGCAAATGGAGTTCGAGCCATGCTAAACACTACAGAACCAGATGGGCCCGTGACCCTGGGCCGAGATGTTACTGCATCCTCTGACAAGCCCAAATCCACAATGCGAGCCATAGGTCAAACAGGAACATGAACGGGGGGTGTACGTGCAGCCATGCCTGCACCCCTCGGAACGGGCTGTGCGGTCGAACAAAAATCTCCTCAACAAAGATTTTCTCAATGATTTCCAATTTCCAAGTGATTTCCAAGGACGATAATGTCTTTGGTATGGAAAAGAGAGCTACATTCCTCCATTGGACATTTCTAATCAACCCCCCCATCCAAAGCGCAACATGAAGACTCCCAGACATTGGGGAAATTAGGTATTAAGCAGGAGGAGGAGAAGAATGAGGGGACACATATTGCATTGTGTCAGTCCATGCCTATGTGAGATGTGCGCTTACCAACGTTATCTAATATTTACGCAACTGAAATGTAACAGCTTGAAAAGAGATTCTTTAGAAGAGATTCTTAATTATTGCCATGTATTTTTATCTAACAGCTGTCCTTTGTCAGTGTACTGCTTTAAACTAGTTATTCATTTTACTGTAATTTACTTCACTTTTTTAAGGGCTGGATATAATTAGTATCCCAGAATTTCTGTATTTCGTCTGCGACAGTATCAAGAGTATCATGCAGTTTATAATTAAATACATCAACCAAATTATCAACTGATCCCTATTTTAATGAAGCAGGGATTTAGGGAGTTCATAAATAAAGTTCTGAGCTGTATTATACTAAAGAGTGCAGCTACTGTATAAAGGAATTTCATCAAATATTTTGATTTCAAATGTAATCAGAAAATTATCATAGGGTAGAATGTCTTTTACATAAATATATTCCTTATGATCCATTTCAAAATTAAGATTACATGTAGAGTTTTGACATTTTTAGAAGGATAACTAATGGTTGGACAAAAAGATTTTTCATGTGATATAATCATTGGAAACTCAACAGTCAAAGAGCAAACTTCAAACAGGAACAGGTGTTTGTAACATTTGGGTTTTCCAGTGTTGAAACTATTATGAATGATTATCCAAAACAAGTTTTTTTTGATGATTTTTTTGTGCTTAATTATAAGCATTTGTAGACAAACGTATACATTATCAGAAACAAAATTACCATTATCAACCTTCTCAATATCTTAATCCTGTACTATTATAAAGGATTAAATTGATTTTAGAGCAATTACAGATTTTTAGAGAAAAACAATTACATTAGTTTGGTTTTAATAAAACCTAAGCTATCTCAGTTGGTATTAGAGTGTTTAATGTTTAAATGCGCACTTAGTCAGCATGGCTGGATGGATGCATATACATTATACAATTAGCTAGTTTGCTCTGATTTATACCGCATGTTGCTATTCAAGGCATTTATATGTTTCTGGGGTTACCTTCAAGTTTAACGCAACTTCACTATTTTCTACAGTTTATAAAAGTTAAAAGAACTATACAAACAAACACTATATTTGTACCATTATCTAGTTCATGAAGTCCTAATATTAATTAAAAGTGTAATCAGAAAAAGTGTTTATTAAAGATTTGTGTGAGGGTGATTGCATTTTGTATATAATTTGTCTTATAATTAGAATATTATTTACTGAATGATTCATTATTTTTAACCACTGCATCTGGAAACGTAATCTACAAGGTTTCTTAAAAACCAATGAATACACAGATATATACATAAAGAGACAAGTGTATGTGTGAGATAAGTGGACCTCTTTCAAATAAATATTGCTATTTTACTAATATATCTAGCTAGCAGCATTATTAAAGCAGAATTTAAGATCTATATCCTTATCCATCACAGGAAGATGCAAATATAGGTACCACAGCCAATAACTTATGCGATTTAATAAGTCTTTATAACTGTGTAGTGCAATTAAAAAGACATATTGCATCTCACAGGTTGTGCTATAACTGCAAATGCATTTCTCATAGTGATAACCTTGATTAAGCAGCACTTTGCAAAAGAGGTACACAAACAGCGCATAAACTCAAACTAACTTGGTACATTACTAGGCAATAATCAGCACAGCCTGCGTTTTTAGAGTGACAAAAGTGGGGTCATCATTTGGGCACAGCAATATAAATATAAATATTTATTTATTTATTCTTTTTTTTAAATGCATTCCCTTCACTCTCTAGAAGTTAAGTGCTAGCCCTTCATTTTTTTTTATCTAGTTACCTAGTGGACTTCCTTTTAGGCAGCATTTTATTTGAGGATGAAGGCTGCTGGTGTGTTGGAAGTCTTTGTACTCTCATTATTTAATATATTAATTACAATTTGTCTGTTAAGTTACTGCATTAGCTCATACCTGGCTGCTTGACTGTTGGCCCCCTCTGGTGGTTGTGTTTTGTCATGGCAGCTGTCACAAGCATTTGGTGAATGGCTGATTTCCTCTTCCATCAACAGCATGTTTGGGGAGAATGGAGGGGTGATAGTGTGGACACATTGAGGATGTCACTTTTATACTAATGACTTACCATAATCATTGTTGCAGCAAGTTACTTTGACAGGACAATTGTATATCTTCGTCATGATTTAGTCCAATTTTTTATGTTATAGACAGAAGTTTGCAGATCTGTAATCTTTTTCAAGAGGATATGGCTTCATTCCATAAAACATTATTTCAGCATATATGTTACTCATTTGCCGGTTGTGTCTTACTCCAGCAGTACATGTAACACTGGACCACAATGCCCTGTTAAAGTGAGTTATGTTATGAATACTCAGATATGTTTCATGGCACCTTCATAAGGAACAATATTTCAGCTTTTCGATACTCCTGTTGTGCTAGTATTTGTTCAGAACAATTGTGTACCAGTTTTGTGTTTTTGTCCCACTTTTCCCGAAATTATCCCTCCACTCTAATATGGAAAAAATTTGGCTTATATCTACAATTGCTTATATATTGTGTCTGAGAAAGTCATAATGAGGCGAGTCTGTGTACACCTGCGTACACCTGTGTACACCTGCACCTGTGTGCTGGCCTACAAATTAGCGTTGATTGAGTGTGTCTAAGAATGTAAACAAATAGTACCGAACCCTCCTCATTTACTCATATAATTACTGTTATGTATTAAATATACTTTTTTCAGCTTGTTCATTAACATGTACTAAAGTAACAATTTCCTGTTTCAAATTGTTTCATGATACTGAGTGTAAGCATATTAAAAGTTGAATATAAATACCAAACAGAAACATAATTTTGAATCACTGCTAACCATTATGTTGAACAAAACAGATTTGTGAAATTCAGTTAATAATGAATTAATTTTAATTTAGTATCACATAATATACTTATGCTCATGTGCCACTAATTATGTAATTCAATAGAATTACAGTATCCTTAATTTCTGCATCTACGCCCTGTTGACCATTCTCTGCTGTCTGCTGTGTTCTCAAACTGATACTTTTAAACATATGGTTCTTTCCAACTATCAGTCAGAAGCATAATATAATGCCAGTTATAGCTTGCACACACAGAGAAAGGCACGCATGAATGGAAACCCAATATGGGATGTAAACTGTCAAAGAAACTTTTTATTATTTTCTAAATTCATATATTATATTGCAGTTTGCATGTTCTCCCTGTGTTGTAGGGTTTCCTCTGGGTACTCCAGATTCTCCGCACAGTCCAAAAACGTGCTGAGGCTAATTGCCCGGAGGTGTGCATGTGTTAGTGACTGGTGTGTGAGTGTGCAATGTGATGGGCTGGCCCCCTGTCCTGGGTTGTTCCCTACCTTGCGCCTATAGCCTCCAGAACATCCAGCTACCCTGAATAGGACAAGCAATTTCAGAAGATGGATGGATGGATGGATATATTATTTATATATTTTTTTCCCTTCATAATGGGTTATACTGTAAAAACTATTTTCAGAGACTAAAACAGAGAGATACTATTGAACAGGCAAATCTCTTTTCGTACACACATTTTTTATATATATATATACATGTACCAGCCAGTGCCTTTATGTTATATGAACATCTGTCACAGCAAGAGCCACATTGTGACAGCAACAATGATATATGGGAGGTTTATACCTAGCTATATTTCATCCATCCATTTTCAATAACCACTTACTCTAATGGATTCATGGTGGTTTAGATGTCTTAAACATTTAGCATATAGCAAGGTACACCTTACATATAATGGTAGCATATGACACACTGTCATATTGACTACAGTAACACGTAGGTAAATATTCCATTAATATATGATTTAAATGCTCATACATATACAAAATTTAAAGTCATCCAAATATGTTAATTTTTTAATGAAATTATGTATAAAAACTCAATAACAGTAGGGGCTCTATTTTCTATATTATTAACACTAGGAGCTCTATTTTGACGCTGTAACACAAATCGTAAAGCGTGAGGTGAAGCTAACATTTATGGGCATGTCCTAAATTTTTCCATTTTGATGGCGGGTGTCAGCACAAGGGGCAAAACGGTTGTCCGGACTCTTAATTATTCAGCTGTGTGTTTTGGGCATAACATGCAATAAACCAATCAGAATGGCACGTCACCTCACCTTTAAAAGGCACGGGCGCATGCGCTATGGCGGATTGTTATTTTAATGGCGTGTTTACCTGGCAAACCTTTACCTTTGGCTGAGGAAACGGACATGCTTGTGCGCAATGAAAATGCGCGAGCACGTCATCCTCTGTGCCTCTGTTCCACCGAAGCCTTTCGAGAGGAAATGGGGGTGGGATGAGGTACCAGCAAGTCTCTACTCATTTTCTGGCATTACCAGATCATCCGCTCAGTGCCGAAAGAGGTGCAATGATGTCAGAAGACAGGGCAAACAGAAGCTTGTTTGTTATTTTTAATAAATATTTTATAGTTTAGAATGAGTGAACCACATATATATGTAAATAATATTAAGTAAGGGATAAAATAAAATCGTATTAAACGAGTCAGGTATCTTCAGTTGTTTATTTCAAATTAATATTTACAATAAAACACAACTTCAACACTCAACCTGGTGTGTTTAAATACTCCTGTGTAGATTGATCAAATAGCTATCATCGATACATAATTCTGACAATGCACTCAAATGATTTGATAATGATTCTTATAATGAATATTCTTAACCATATATATATATATATATACTTTACTTCTATATATAGGTTGTTTAGTTTAACAGTATGATTATGTGAAAGGACCAGTTGTACTCTATAATAAAACGTACACAAACTAAATAAAATAATGTAATGAGCATCATGCACGCACAAGTTTCTAAAATGTGCTGATTAAATATCATTTAATGCGCTACTGACTTTAGACGTGTTTTTGTCAGTCAAATGCGCAATGTCATTTCGGCCAACAATGCTCCCAGCCGCACCTCAGTTATAAAAGGCCGCTCCTACTGGCAGGAAACTAGCGCAAAGTCATTTATTCTGAAAACGTGCCTGCCTGTAATGTGTAAATGAGCAATGCACTGCTCTGAAACTAGCAAAACCACTCTGTGTCACACTTTCTGCCGGTCCATAAAACTTGCTTATTGTAGTTAAGTGCTTGTTAGTTAAGTGCTTACGATCAGTATTTGGAGGTTGGGTCAGTACTGCAGGTTTGGGCATGAAGAGAAAAAAAGCAGAACTTAGCAAATAAGCAATGACTCTCTCAGCCAATTTTACTTTGTAATCTGATTCCAAACTGAATATGTGTGTATCTGGCTTTGAAAAAATGACACGTGTCACCCACATGCACAGCATCTGAGAGGAAAGTTGACTGAAGTCAGATTACAGAAAAAAGAGGTTTTTAATATCCTGATGAAGGGTTACTGGTGGTGGTATAATGATCACATCTGATTTACAAAGCAAAGGCTCAGTCTGACAGTCCACATGCCACCAAGCTCTGCTAACTGGCATAAATTATATGTCAAATTATTGCTGGGTTTAACTCAATAATAACAATCTATATGTGTGACTATTTTAATAATCCCTCCATTTTCCTGACCAGCTTTTCAAACTGAGGTCACAGTGAGTTCAGGGAAAGCGTCACATATATGAGCAAACATTATAGACAGAATGCACATGAATTCACATAAACCGCTTGTCTTTTGACTATGAGAGGAGATCAGGGTGCCAAGGGCGAACCTATGCAAGCACGCAATCTTGTAAACACTCACAGCTCCAGGGAGTGCAAATCTACATCACTGCCCACTGAGCCACTGAGTACCTGTATTTTAACACAGGATTCTAACACAGAGAATAATTTGTTCAGATTTCCCTTCTCCGGTTTCTCTTCTCAAGATCATAGTGTTGTTTCATCAGAGATTGTGTTGCCCGCTAAATGCTGCATCAATAAGATATTCGTGTCATTTACAATCCTTTGATCTCATACAGCAAATGGGAAAACATCATTCAGTATTCTGGCAATTATATTTTCATTTGAAGAAAGTAATTAATCCTTTAGTGAAGAGTAGTGGTGCTTTGTGTAAAACTCTTTTTTATTTGGCTACAGTCAAGAGGAGGAAGGTGACTGGCAGTTCCAGTGTTTGATGTGGAATAACAATAGTAACCAGAAGCATGTAAACATATGCAGATATGCAATGGGGGGGTATAAATTAATGGAAGCGCGCGCGATGTGAGATATTGAACTTTATCTTTGAAGTAATTAAATCTAGTACAAACACACCAACAAAGATGAGTCATATTACATTGAATCCCAATTAGATGTATGTTGTAGCCATAAAACAGATCTTACAATCAGTACTTTGATATGTGAGTTTTCAAAGTAATAAAGGGCAACTAACAGAGTCGTAAAGAAGCCAGACGGTTTCTGCCTGAATGGCATTTGTACCAGTCACAAAAACTGCATCGTCAAAGAGGAACACTGGTCGCCATTTGAAGCTGATATTTACATATAACCATGATACAGCATGTTTCTCCAAACTTATCATTACCACTGGAGATATGGGTAGCAGAAACACTGAATAAATGGAGCAATATTCTAAATATGAAGCAAGGACTTTTTAAAGTTAAAGGATACCATTATTATTCTTATTGATCTTGAGACTCTTCACTGTAGACTGACACCACAATTTGTCAGCCGTCTGTGTTTACTCCAGAGATACAGCAGCATTGAATTAGCAGTCACTCCTCCAAATCATTCCATGTCCTGGAAAATCGTGGGCATCCCACTGATGTACAATGGATTGAAACCATGTTTTAGTAATTCTTAGTAATGCAATTATATTACTTCTATTACCCATGCTCTTGATTCATCTGCTAGTGCTGGGGATGTTATTCATGTGTAAACTGGATTGAGACAAATCTATAATCTATAATCTATAAACCTATAATTTTGACTCCAAATTATCACCCTTGAAGTTTGCAAAGAACGAAGGTTGCGCGAAAGCCCCTAAAATATATTTTGGTTTGTTCCTCAGAGGAACCTGATGCAGTGCAAAGAATTTCTATGATATATACATATATAATGCACTACACTGTAGATACCTTTATAATGTGTTAAAATGACCAATATAAGCATTAACAATGCTTTATACTGCATTATAAAGGTATCTGTAGTGCTTTATAGATGAGAGCTTCATAGAGCATTCATAATGCATAATGTATAATAAACTATCATGTGTTATACCTATTTTATAAATAGTTATCGCCATGTTTGTAATACTTCATGAATGTGTTACAATGAATTATAAGAACAGTTTTTAGGCTATATAGAAAGCCTTTTATATGGGCGCCAAAGAAAGTTACCTAACTATCTTATAATAGTCCATTTAGGTGACTGCCTTAAATTAATCTGTTCATCGTTTATGCTTATATACATAGCATGTACTTCAAAGGAAGAAGAGGGATGGAAGGAGTGAAAGAGCGACAGGATTATCAAAAGTGAACGCTGTCATTTTTCATGTTATATATTAACAGTATATACACACACATACATACATACATACATACATACACACACACACACACAGGCCCCCTGATAGTGATTATGCAGATTATGGTCTGAATGCATGACAAATCCTTACCCTCCTTCTACAACAAACATCTTAAAGAGCAGAGCTTTGCAGTTTGGAGCCTGAGTTGGCTGCCGCCCGGCGCGGGGATCCGCGGCAAATGTGACAGGAGCCGCACGGCAGGGTGGAGCCCGCGGCACCGTAAGGCCCCGGCCCGTAACTCCGGCCCCGGCCCGTAACTCTGGCCCCGGCCGAGCCTGTCGCTCCCAGCAGTGCTGCACCTTTCATTACTGCAGAGCCTCAGAAGTCGGGCCCCATCATGTCTCCCCCGCGCCGCCGCTTTGTCTCGCTCTCTTCTGGACCCCTAATTGCCGTCTTTGCGGCTCCGAGCGCAAACCTGCTTGTCACAGCCATCACTTGCCGGTGACATGCCCCTCTTTCATCTCCCTGATGTGAGGTCTCTCTTCCATTTCTTCACTCCCCCCTCCTCTCTCTCACTCTCTCCTGAAGCCCAGTGCTCCCCATATGCTCCTGTTTAATATTTAATCAGCTCCACCTTGTCTGCAGCATTGCCGGCTTCATTAGCTAATTAATGGTTCTCTGCATCTCATTTGCCTCAGTTGATGCATCTGCAGCCAGTAATTAGGGTGGGAGTTTATTAGCTACTGTGTGGCTTTGTTTATTTGCAAAGTACCCCCCTCGACGGAGGCCAGCGGGGACTGCATGCGAGGACAGCCTGGTGGCCTAATAATAGTGCTGTTTTGTTTGCAGTCCTACAACTAATTTTCCGATGTTGCTCATCCTGGCAGTCTCGGGAACAGTTGGCGGCACATATTTGACTTTTACAGTTTTGTAAATAATTAGGTAATTCACAGAAATAATGCTCCAGCAGAACAGCCGAGCAGCTTTGGCAGAATCTGGAAGGCCCTTTTATATGCTGGCAAAGGATGGATGCCGAGAAGTGTAGTCTAATAATCCCTTTTCTGTGGGGATATACTGGTTATACTGCCTTGAGGCTGTACTGTTTTCTACAATCTTCTTTTACCAAGAGTGCAGCTGATACAGCAAAGCAAGCAATTTAATAGGTCCACCCCAATTATTTGCTCTGTGGCTTTACTTTGTGCCCAGAAAACAAAGCAATTAAAAAAAACAGCATATTTCTGGCCTAGCCAGAATTAGTTACCCAGACAGTTCTTGGCTGTACTGTATGTGTCGGGCCTTTAGGATGGAAAATTCTGGCATAAATATTCTCAGTGAGCCAAGTTTTTTGCAGTTGGCTAATGGGTGCATATTAGAGTGCAGGATCAAATCGTTGACGCTTCTGTAAGTCAGGGTGAGGTCGATGTTAGCGGCTAACAGAAACGCGTCATGGTGACAGCTAAGAGCAAAGCAGGATGTCTGCTGGTGGTTTTACTCTCGAGAGGCAAACAAGAAAAACATTTATCTTCTATAAACACTTATCCAATCCGGGGTCACGGTGTTAGCCTGGAGCTTATCCCAGGCAGCACAGAGCACAAGGCTGGCGACACACTGGATGGAATTCCACTCCATTGCGGGGACCAGGCTCACGCACACACTCACAGTGGACCGATTAGCGAGACAGATTCACCTGAGTAGCTTCTTGGCCTGTGTGAGGAAACCTGAGCACATGGATGAAAAACATGCAAATTCAAATGCTATGGAGGTGTGGCACCACAGTGCTTCCCTGACACACATTTACTTTAATGGAATTTACAACTGTGTAAAATGTACAGCCTGTGGGAAACCCTGCATCCTAGTTTGGAGGCAAAAAGGTTCACATTTGGAAATTATGTGAATCTGGACACATCATCTGAGTCACCCAGTCTCCAGTTCTACAATTAAATGCACTGATATTGGCAATGGGCTACATGTAAGGACAGCAGTTAGCAAACAGTGGCTAACCAGCAATAGCACTTAGACTGGAACCCGGTGCAAAGGCCAAAGGAGATGAGGATCGATATAGGCCATGCAGAATGGTGATACGTTTTGCGCCAATCAAAAGAAGACAGCACAAAACTTATCATCTGGTTGGTATATTTTAATTACACTTTTTTATTGGGTATAATTAGGATGATTAGGGAAGATTTCATAATAATTTGTGATTATTTTTCTGCAGCAAAGTATGTTTGAAGAAGAAGAGCGGTAATAGGCTCCATTGGTTATTTAGCCTGATCTCTTTAAGAGAAGGACGAGCAAACCAGGTCTTGCAATCTATGGGGATATACTAATTTTCCCCTATAGGTCTCCTCTATACTAGAACATGGGGGTCAACAAAGTTGGTACTGGATATAGTCCAAATGGCGAAAAGTTTCAGGTAGGTGGATGAGACTGTTCATCATGATCTGTACCTAAGAATAGGTCAGCATATCTGATCAGCAATTCCAGTATGAAAAAGTAGCCCGAGAACCTTGTTTTTCATTCTTAGTCGCTAATCCCTTGAGAGATTTTGAAACATCTCTCTTGGGTTCAAACTCTATGCTTAGCCAGGATTTTTAGAACACATTAAAAAATGACATGCTACACAATATCACGTGCATAGTAAATATTCCAAAAGTGAACGGAACACAAATTTTGGAATTCTACAAATACTTAATTATAGAATGATATACATTATTTCTGCAACAATTTAAAGTAAAAAATGTGTTTAAAAAAAATTGTTCTCATCCTGCACACAAAGAATGCAAACTACCTTATCATCTAGCTTCGTCCTTGTCATCTAGCTTCGTCCTTGTCATCTAGCTTCGTCCTTGAAGTGCCTGCGAAAGCAATTGAGTCAAAGGTAGTGAGATACCTCACTTCCAAGATCTCACTAGTTGCCATGAAATACTCTAAGGGTTTCCAGTGATGTGCTACACTAAATATGTAATTGTTTTTACCTTAATTTTTACAAAAAATAGCATCTGATATCATACTGTGAAGTTATAAAATTACATTAATTTTCTATACCCGCTTGTCCTATGCGGGGGGCACTAGGCATGAAACAACCCAGGATGGAGACTAGGGACATGGGGAGAACATGCAAACTCCACAAACACATTGCCAGGCATATCAGGAGTTTCAAACCCTGGTCCCATGTGCCACTCCAGTAATGTAAAACCACCTATAAAATCTAAAACTATATTTCCCATCTACTTTTAGAACAGTGATCACTACCCTAGAATGTTAAATGATTTCAACACATATATTACCAGGCTGTTGTAAATATGCAAACACAATCATGGCTTTTCTAGGATTCCAAAGAATCACATTAATTAAACATCCATTTATACTTTTTTACTTTTCATTTATGCAGGCTAATTTAAATTTTTAATTAGGTGCTGTGTCATTTACTAATTAGAACAGTCAGTTTTTCAGTTATGGGACCCACTGCTATACTTTTAAGGTAGCCCTGTCGTATCGCACAGCGTCTTTAACCTTCTCAGAGCATCATGGCTCTGCTCAGGAGCCAGGCACGACTAATAATAAACGTACAAGTATTTTAAAACAGGCCATGGACCTGTGCCAGCGTTCCCCTGAGAACGTTAGCAGTTTCATAACCTGAGCTAACTGGATTAGATAACAGCACTGAGAGAAGCTTTATTTAGCTTGCCGTTTATTCACTACATCACCACTTACCAGAGTATTTTCTAGCGTCTGAATCATGTAATTCCTCATTCTTGTTCAAATTGCTCTTTGAACTAAATATCCAGAATATCCAGTACCCTAATCTTGATCTTGAAGCATTCCTCCGGGGATGTATGCTAGAGAATCTGCAGCTTTTGGATGTTATCCGACATTCAAAATGGCGGGAGGGTCTGGTTTTTGAATATCTCGGTTGCTCTCGAGTTAACTGGTCTTTCTACACCGCTTTCGTGAGCTACTGTTATGTGTCAGCTTGTATAGAAAAGTTGAGGCATACCAGTATAACAAACTCGGCCACACAGTATTACAAACATGGCCATAAATATTTATAAAAAGGCATAAAACATTATAGCCATGTTTATTACGCATATAAAAACTTCATGAAACTCTCATCTATAATACACATTCGATACCTTCAAAATGCAGTGCAAAGCAACCGTAATTCTTATACCAACTATTATAATGCATTATAAAGTTATTTATAATGCTGAGAGCTTCATTGGAGCTTATGATGGATTATAATCAAGACTGTAATCAGGGGTGCACATAAGTGGTATGCATGGGCGGGGTAAGACCGTGAAGACCGAAAACTGACGTGTATTTTACTATTGATCACACCCATGCGAGTAAAACTGCCGCATATTTTATTTTGGATCCCGCCCATGCGTACTCGCGTACCACTTATGTGCACCCCTGACTATAGTGCCTTATGACTGTCAATAGAAGATGCTGTAATGCTTTAGAAATTCTTATACTGACTATTATAATGCCTTATTGCATTATAGGTGATAGCTTCAAGTGTTACCAAAAAATCTTCATTTGAGAAATCAAAAGATAATGAGATAAAAAGATAAAGAGAAATTACTTTTTGAGATAGAGGGAACTTTGTAGCTTAAGGAATGTTGTTGCACAGTGAAAAAGGCCCCAAATGCAGGCCTCTGGCCTTTAGTTACTGATTCACTCCGAAAAACCATTCTGAAATGGATAGCGACTACCCCTGCTTATTCTTATAAAAATCAACTGCTGTTCTACCTGCCATGCAGGGTAAAAAGAGCAAGAACTGTGTTACCTCTTTTAATCATGTTAGGCAGGTCATTTCTGACCCACCAAACAACACCATTTCCTTGTGGGACACTTGGCCCCAGTATGTAACAGATTTAACCAGTCTGCCCAAATATATGTCACCTAACTACAAACACCTCACTGGTCTAGTAAACTTTATTGTGGAAACTTTGCAGAGACCAAATACTAACTATAATGATACAAAAGTTTCCGTCACAAACTAGGTCATATTCAAAGTGATTACAAACTGGACTGTCTGATTTGTTTAGTCAGTTACAGCAAATAGGTTGGTTAGCATAGCTTGGAAAGCTAAGGAGAAACCCTACTTACAGTAGGTCCAACTCAACAAAGATGCAATCTACTCTTAAAAGGCTATGATTCATGCAATAAAAATATAAAAAGTTATTTTCTTTTATTGTTGAGAATATTTTTCTGTGTAAATTTTTGTTTTTGTGATAGTTTTCATTAACAATAACATCTTTGGTTGGTCCCTGCAATTTTTCCATCAATTATTACAGAAAAGTTCTGATTCTGATATAACTCTGCTTGCAATTTATATGATAATTGAAGTAAACAATCAGTGAGGTATTTCATTCTGTCCTCATTTATCACTACATGCCGACATCCATCTGGAAAGTAAGGGGTCACCCTGACAGCTACATTTTAATAGGTGTGATAGATATTTTTTATTCCCATCACTCTACACTTCGCCTTGCCAGGAAATTATAGATCACAGATAAAATTTAAAACAAGCTGATTTTGATGCAGAGCTACACTTTTACAGATCTATGCTCATGTTTGTTTGCTGTTACTACTAATTGACTCACTGCGTTTATTACAAACTTTTCAGGTTGTTACTTTTTTCTCGTTATATACTTCAGAAACCGAGGAAACTGTAACCCTAAGAACGAGGGTTTCTGTCCTACACTGTTTCTATTTAACCCTGCAAACAAAGTGTTCTGTCCCACCATGTTTCTGTTATTCCGAACACTTATCGCTGATGTTTTGTAGTTTGAAAACCCCCCAGCTGTCACTGCTTTCCAATTCCTTGGTTTTCTGTGGTCTCAGTGCTTTTGTGGTCTCGGTGCTTCTGTGGTTTCGGTGCTTCTGTGGTCTCAGTGCTTCTGTGGTCTCAGTGCTCCTGTGGTCTCGGTGCTTCTGTGGTCTCGGTGCTCCTGTGGTCTCGGTGCTTCTGTGGTCTCAGTGCTCCTGTGGTCTCGGTGCTTCTGTGGTCTCGGTGCTCCTGTGGTCTCGGTGCTTCTG
>JAODKN010000093.1:24266296-24277482 GCA_026774425.1 Petrocephalus zakoni | reverse complement strand
GTCTCAGTGCTCCTGTGGTCTCGGTGGTCCTGTGGTCTCGGTGCTTCTGTGGTCTCAGTGCTCCTGTGGTCTCGGTGCTCCTGTGGTCTCAGTGCTTCTGTGGTCTCTGTGCTCCTGTGGTCTCGGTGGTCCTGTGGTCTCGGTGCTCCTGTGGTCTCGGTGCTCCTGTGGTCTCGGTGCTTCTGTGGTCTCAGTGCTCCTGTGGTCTCAGTGGTCCTGTGGTCTCGGTGCTTCTGTGGTCTCGGTCTCATTTTTCTCAGCTACAGTGGTTTCTTCCCTGGTCTCTGTCTCCTTCTTCATTCATGTGAGGTGTTTCTGGTTTGTTGCAGTATGAAGTACATTATGCATACAGTAACTAATATTTATGAACCTCGTAATTTTACTATTTTTCACTATTAACCCCTATGAAGAACACACCATTTTACTTTACATATACAGTGGTGGCCAAAATTATTAGAACACTTGGCATATTTAAAAGGTTTCAGTTGTTTTTGTTGAATTAGCCATTAAAATACCCATAAAACAAATGAAATATCTACAAAGTGATCATTATGCTCCATCAACAATAGAATAGAGCCTTCATAAGGAGAATCAACGGATCTCAACCCACATCTGTGACGAGTTGGAAAATAAACTGGACAGATCTATTGTACATTTAAAAGAAAGCCTTTGGCTTGAGTTGCGGAAGGCATGGGATACCATTAGTGCTGAAGTTCTCAAGAAATATATTGACACTATGCCAGAGAGATGTGCTGCTGTACAAAAGGTGGACATACCAAATATTAAAGTTAAAAGTGGATAAAAACAGTAGGTCTCACTTCATCTGATATTTATTGTGCGTGGCCATCTGCATATTTCATGAATATTATGAAATTAAATCATGTTTTGGAGACAAAAAAGTCAATATTTTCAGATCTGTCAGGTGTTCTCATAATTTTGGCCACCACTGTACAGAATGAGGCACGTTCAGACATCAATGGTTGTGCTGCACAGATTTATTTTATCACCAGAGAAGAAGCTGTAGACAAAATCTGCTAGAAAACAACGTGATACTGAATATTCTTTACCATATAATTACACTTTGTATCAGCTGCAATAAGATGTCATTCTCCAAATATCTAAATATTTCCACATGGTAAATTTCTTTCTAGAGGTACATACAGTACTTTATGCAGACTGCTTGCTTCTGCCTCTTCGCCTTTAGCGATAAAAACATATGAAAAGGGGGAGAGATAGTGTCTCTATAGCAGTTTCCATAGGATGCTAAACAAATAAACAAACAAACCTCTGTGAGAATTCAGCAAGCAATACACTATAACAATCTTATAAATGATGTCCAGTTCTACGTCACCGTTTTTAGAGAACGCCAGTGAGTTCTGAACATGGTCTTGGTTATCCTACTAAGAACTGCCACTGGATTGGTAAAAAGGCTGTGTCTTATGTCACTGTATTCGATTTGAAACATTACAATAGATTTGGATGTGCAACAGGATTAAACAGATTTGGGAAAAAAGCCCAGAATAGCGTAGGATAACCTTTGTCCTTTATTTTTGGTTTTCTGCTTCTTCCACCCTTATTTCTAGCTTACAGCTTTTCGTCGAAAAATTTGTCAAAAGTTCGGCATTATGCACAGTACTATGTCAGAAACTATCAAAGAATATGTTTAAAGTTATCTGAGTAGAAAGTGCAAGTGTGTAAGTTTGGTTTCGACACTGGTTGGGCACCAAATCAGCACTGAACTCCCTGCCCCCCTAGACACACACAACACAGTATCAGCAGGAACATGTCCCCACTGGCCATACCGAAATCTATGCCTTTGAGAAAGAGTATATTTGCTCAGAATACAGAATACAATCTATCAGTATAATATAGTCAAATGAACAATAACGCAATAAATATGACAAGAATTTCACTGGTTCTCCAAAAAGTCACTAATATTTTTTAGGATGGCTACGGCTATGGAGGAACCCCACTTCGGTTTCCAGGCCTCTCCTCAGGGTTACCAGCCATTTCATGAATTTCTTACATTACCAATTCACTTGAATAATTAACATAATTTGTTAAACAATTTGATGAGCTATTGATTAGCCAAACATGGTATGCTATTGGCTGACTTAATAACACATGGGTATATTGGATGGTTACTGCAAATACTGAGATGTTTTTAGGAGAGGGCTTGAAATGGAAAGCTGACACTTTAAAACATTATAGTTTTACACCAGCATGAGTATAATTTAGCTTAGAGAGGCCTATTTACTTAATGCACTCATAGTGATTGCTTGCAATGGCTGCTTCATTCATTAGCATTAACCTGAATTAGCTAGCTCAGTTCAAATGTAAGATATAGGCTAATGTCTTAGGTTTTGGGAAAGTCATGAAAATCTTCATGCTTTTATTATTTTCAATAACCTTTCTGGCCTCAGAAAATGTCATGTAAAATTCCATGACATTTCCAGGTTTTCCAGAACCATATGAACCCAGGCTCCCTGAACTGAATTCTAACTACAGCAAAACCTAACTCCCCGCGGCTTTGGGGGAAGCCTGAGGGTATTTAAGGGCCTGTTTCTATTGGGAAATAAGAAGAACGCTAAGATCTGGAGCAACCACTTTATTTCCCGTTCCTATTTTAAACCAGGGGAAACATTTCTCTATACTAGCCTCATGGCCTTAAATTACCCCAGTTCCTTTTCTGTACTGGTTGACTAATTTAAAAAATGTTACAGGCAAGTTTAAAATGGATTTTGTTTTTTCTGCTGAGTTTTTATTTCTGCTTGCTTAAATCAAACAAAGATTAATGATATTAACACCACCTGCAAAAATTGCTTTCCATAAAAATAAACTCAAATTCAAAAATGAATTGTATTTTTGGAATTTGGCAATATAAAATGTGGCTTTGTTGTTATGTATTTATTTATATTGTAGCATGCTTTGAGCAATGCAATATGGTTTATTTTCTGTTTTTTCCCTTCCTCTGGCCCTTCTGGTATCTCTCATAAAGGGAAATGAACACTGTTTCAGATGTAACTCTGAGAGATATCCTGTTCCTTTGTTAGCAATCGTGCTGTGCATTTGAACTTGACACCCATCTGCTCTTTGTTAAATCTTTGTGAGTCAATCCATGTGAAATATTTATTTTTCCTGTTTTCTCCTCCCCCCTTTACCAGTTTTTTTCCCCCCAAAAGCCTATAGACATTCAGTATGAAGAGCGACTGAGTAAAGCACTTACTAAGGACCGCAGAATCCCAGCCATATCTAGGCTTGTGTTCCACAAACAAATGGATAGTGAGAGGTTCCGTTTGTGAGTGTTAATCAGCAGAAAGGCCATCTGTGTTCCGGATCACAAACACCACAGGGAGATGACAAAGAATTAATTAGTGAAAATATGTGAGCCTTTAATGAAGCTCTGCAATGCTTTGATGCCGATTCAAAAAGCAGGAAGCCTGTGATAGTTTTCATGTATCAGTCTCTGATCCATTATAAGGCAGAGGAAGTATTTTTTCTTGAATGTTCTAGTTTTTTTTTTTTTTGCTCAACACAGTGTTTTTTTAATGTCTCAAGTTGTTATGTCACAATTAAGAGTATTAAATGTATTTGTGGGATTTTCCTTCAGTAATACTATCAATTATAATATTAGCTGCCATAAAATAATAAAAGCAATTAGCTGTGTTGTATGTTTAGTCTAATTTATTGTTTGATAATAAACTATGCTTGAAAATGACAGAATGAATGAATTAATCAATACCCTGATTTCAAAATATGTAGACATAGCAGAAATCTTGGGACTGAGTGATGGACTTGATGTATTGCATGCACTGTTCAGTTACTGGAAAGAAATCTGCTTTGCAAACTTGGTTTAGTTGTGATTTATGCCTGGGTGTTGACTCCTGGTTCATGTAGTGATACCCTCTGGCCTGCTTGACCCAGTCACAATAACATATTCACAAAATAATTCCCTGACTGATAATTATTATTTATTTATTCAGAGTGTTGTGCTATTCTGAACTGTGTGTTGATGGAACCTTCACTCCCACTGTTACAAGGGCTCATAACCCAGCACAGTGAACCAATTTGCAATTCACCATACGCTATAATCAAGACTCGTAACATTATGGTTGTTATTTCAAGTCCTGTAGATGTGACTTATGCAGCTATTTATGTACTATCCGTATTTTCTCTACAGAACAGAACACCTTTTTGCTAGGTGTGTTTTGTCAAATATTTCATCCATTTATGTTATATAACAAATGTAAGTCTTTACATGTCTTCATTATGCCCATTCATCCTTCATAACATTTGCTAATTATCTGTCAGATAATGGAACTTGAATGTGGATTTATATGACTTTAAATAGTATTACAATTGGAAAAAAAGTAATAAAAAGGTTGGGCTGTTTCCCTGGGATCAAAGTGTAAGCTAACAAGGTTCAGCAATGCTAATATTTCATTCAGAGCTGCTTGTTGCCATAACTACATGATTATGGAGATTCAACACACTTTTACAGCAAACCTTGCGCCGAGCATGCCAAAACCATGAAGATGCATTGTTTAATTTGCTTATGCGCTTTGCTCTTTCCATTGTGGCAAATAATGCATTTATTGACTGCCCCATACACTGTAAAATACGGTGCTATGATTTTCGCTATAAAAATGATTGAAATGACTTTAACTCCTTGGGAGAATTACATGCCGTGTAAAAGTGAAGGGTACGAGGATGCCTGACTCCGTCATTGCGGGTTTCAGCACAAGTGTTATCCCTCACTGTGTTTAGCTATTACTAGATGACACGTTCAAGCCAGGGTGTGCAAAGGGTTTCTTTTTCCTATCACCCTGTCTGGGCATGTCAAAAAATGATCTTTTTGTGACAGACCTGTTACAGTTCAGTTTGGATTTTGTCTTAGCTGTTAATGATTTGTGCCATGACCTACACAATAAGACTCCAATGAATCAATTGCAGTCAATTATTTTGAATTGTCATCAACTTTATTGTAGGTTTTCATTACAGACATTTATAACTTTGCACAGATTTCAAGATTCATTTAACAATGTAAACATATTGGTAGAATGACATAAAGTTCTAGTTCTCCAAAAGCTGTGTCAAGTCATTCTGTTTACTGATTTTATTATACAAGAAAGTCCAGAAAGAGTTTGAATTGTTTATCAGCTTCATGGAAACCACAGTATCATTTACTTTTTTTTTTATTTTTCTTGGGACTTTCAAGCTTATGTTCAGAGGAGCTTTAAACTGTTAAGATCTCGCTATGATTTTTTATTTCAGTATAATTTTTAATCATAAAGCAATCTAGTAGTAGTAGATTTCCATATGCAAGGTTTACTTATAAACTATGTTTAAAATATGAATATACGAAATAATTTAATATCAATTTTGTGTTGTATTACCTCAATTTTTACTCATTAAATGTGAAATTTGTTAGTATAAATGCTCTGGAAACCCCATTTTTAGTTTCACTTACATATCTTTTAATTTGTAATCATGTCTTTTGAATTGTAAAGTTCATTCTTGGACTTTCCAAAGCTCCAAAAAGCTGATGATAAAGTGAATTTCCTAAAGGAAATGTGAGAACTCATTTGCAAGAATAAGAAAGAGTCAGGAGACTCCCACCCATCAGTTTTGCTAACATGTTTGATAAAATAATTGGCATTAAATTCTGTAATGCAATGCATGGTTCTCCATTGGCCTATGTGAAGATGGTCGTGATTTTATATGATGCATAACATTTAATATAAGGGCACAATAAATTTACTCAACCGATGTATTTCATTTAATTACCCAATGAACCCTTATCAATGTCTACTGAGATTGTATTTTTAAGGTTTTTTTTGTGTGGTCATTATTAAACTTTCAGAGCACTGAAGTTGACTGTTTTTATGCTCCAGGGTTTTTGTTGAAATTCATCACAGCTGTCAGGTTCACAAGAAACAGCTTTAGCCAGCATAAGTCTAGTGTGGATAAACTGTTATTTTTTTTTAGCAGGTGCATTATAGCCACCTAAAGTTATACTCTTAACCCAGTGAAAGCTGGGAGAGTGGATTTTAATGACAATACATTTTATCCAAGATATTGTGTAGTCTCTAAAACGACTTGAATGTACGATTGAGCAAGGTACATGACCTTCATTAAATCTATAAAAAAAAATTAAGCTATATAAACCACTCACTTTTATCTGCTTTGTACCCCCCCCGGCGCGCCGTTTTTTTTCGTTTTAGCCGGGGTGGATTCACCATAAGGCAAGGGTAGGCAGCTTCCTAGGGTCCATGAAGACAGGATTGTCAGAAGTTACATTAAAGGATATACCAAAATATGATCACTTAAATGATGGCAACATGTATGTCATCTGCATTTTTACCGACAATTTTCAGGATAGACAAAGTTACCCCCATCCCAGCCGTAATGGACTATTCTACTTTGAGATGTCATGCTACCCAGCTCTCTTTCACTACTGGTGTCTATCGGTTGTTCCGAAATGGCACAGCATAATGGCACAAAGTAACAAGAAGAAGACAGCACAAGGATACAAGACTAACATTACATCTCCCAAGTCTTTGATACTATCCCGCTAGAGTGGTAGATAACTTGTGAACAGATGTGGAGAGAACAAACATCTGCAAAAAACCAAGACTAAACTTAGCAAAAGAGGGAATGGATAAACTTCATCAATTTGACCATTGGAGCCTCTGGTGTGATTTCCCCCTCCCCCCATCAGCAAATGTTACCGACAGCATTCTTGCCCCCACCCTGATTGGTGAGTTTTACCGCTGGCACTTTGATTAGAATATTATTGATGTTCTATTGTTTGTAATATCCTCTCGTTTCACATTCGGATCAAAAAATATCACCAATTGGCCCACCATCCATGTCAGCCTAGGGCCCCCAGAGAAGTTAGTTTGCCTCTGCTTTCTAGAAAATTTCTTTTTATTTTCTCCTGAACAAACAAAATTTTCACTAATTTGTCCATTTAGAGATTCCTATGTTTGTAATAACAAGATAGACTGTCAAAGCTATTGTTTTTGGAATAGTAGAATGATACATTTATTCAATGGAAATAAATAAATAAAATATAACTAAAATTGCCTGATAGTATAGCTCGACCTAACACTTCAAGATAGCTGGGAACAGTTTTTGGTAGCCTAGTAACAGTTTCTGATTCATTTCTGATTCACACTTATTATGCGTGAAATGATTGGGTAGCGCTAACACTTTCCACCCTATCTCCCGTCTACAGGCTCACGTAGGTAGAGTGGAAGGCTCTGTTTACTGTTCTGTCTCAGCAGTTTGTTCTCACTTGACTTCGGTCACCCTTGCACGCCACCATGTTTTTTCATTGCTACCTTGTCAGGAAGACCCTCTCAGCTACATCTATCAAGAGAATTATTGAAGGCTTAATGCATGGACTGTGGCTCCCTCACATTCTTCATTACCCCATAATTTATTAATATCATCCTCTTGGACATAGCATTTATCTTGATAAAGGCTTTCAATGTGGGAGCTGCCGTGTAAAGTTACCCTGTGGTGCTGGATACATTCTATCTTGCTTCACTAATGATGTTCAACATGGATTTCTGTTTCATCCTTTTAAACCCAAGCCCCAAATTCCCTGTCCCTTGGCAACCGGATTTTTCACTGCAGTATCTCAACGTATACTCATATTGGGGCAAAAGAAGGCATATTTTGATTATTTCAGCAGCGCATTGAGAGGCTTTCCAGCAGGCATTCCATCATGTCCATTTAAATGGCCATTACCTATCAAGCTTAAGTTGTTAGTAAATACTATTTTGACTTGATGGGCACCTGTACATGAACATATATACTAATAGACAATTATAATAAAGGTATATAAATTTTTGCAGTATTAATTATTAATCTACTTATTAAAGTTGTATCAATTATTCATCTATCCATCTTCTAACCACTTATCTGGATGTGGGTCAAGGGTGAACTGGGGTCAGGTGGGTGGGGACTCCCTGAAAGGGGTTACCAGTTCATCACAGAGCACATGCATGCATACCCCCACACACATACACTATAGGCAATTTAGAGACAACCATTAGCCTTTGGACTGCAGGAAGAAACCCAGACCACAGGCACAGTTCATGCAAATAGAGCAGAGGTGAGATTCAAACCCCCTTCTTTGGCTCAGTGTGTAGCACTGCTGCCCCACTCTGCCATGGTTGGGAATTTGTGTGTGTGCAGATGTGTTTATGTGAGTCATGTTTTAACTCTGTCACGACGGGGATGCTCATCGACCAAAGTTAGCGAACTGGCAGTTCTAAATGGCCAACAGTGCATGTGTGTCCCGTGCGATGGTATCCAATACAGGGTGTCCTCTGTACCGCGATGGGCTCCAGGCCTCTAATCATCTTGTAATAGATAAGCAGTTGTAAATTATGGAATAAACAGAGGCAGTGGGTTTTGCAGTAGATTTATTTTTATTCACTTTTTATTCAGTGATTTATATATAGTATATAAGCGTAATCATATTCTAGATTGTACTTGCAAAGACCAGCCATATTCTTTAGTTTTTTATTTACATTATTCGTAGGATATGCAGAATAAATCATACATTGTTATTATTTAGAACTCCACGTGTGGAAGTTAGATACTATACACAGCATTTGGACATTTCTCTGCAGGAAGAATCCGTGGAGGCACAGTAAATTCAATTTTGACAAGTTTACATCTGACTTACAACTGATAAATTGTGAGGCTGCCAGAGGGGGTTGTAATATTTTAAGTGAAACCAAATGTGTTTAAGTCCAAACTCATACATTTCTTTTAAAAACCATGTTTACATAAGGGACACTCAGACAAATTACAACTGTTTTTCATTTAATATTTTCCATTTAATAACACAGAACTGTATCTTCCCAAGATTGATTTCCCCCCATCACGTGAATGACATTTCATTCTCTGCAGCTTGTCTTTCTGAAAAACATTCAAAAACACCCATAAGCCATCTGGTCCTCCATCCATTGTTTCCAGTGAAATTAAAGCACAGTAGATTCCTCCATACTGACTTTTGGCAAATGGCTCCCACGATGGACATAAGAAAAAGATTGTGCTGGTATTCATGAGTGGCATCTGTGCGGGAGGAATCTTCAGTGATGCACTGCAACTAATTCCTTTAATTGTGTGTCATGCCTCATTTCATGAGATTACATGGCCAGATAAAGCATGTATTGTCTGTTCCTCTGCACCAAATGGAAATGTGAATTTGACATAATTGTCGGTGTTTTGTCATTTTTAAATTATCTTCAGTCGTCATCCCGTGAAAATAAAAACTTCCTTCATAATGATGTCAGTCAACAACAACTGGGAAAATTAGATCAATCAAAGACCATAAAATAGTATTTTAAGATGTTATTTTGCTCTAAATTTCATTTTAATACATAAACATTGTTAAAGCAATGTATTATGGCAGGTAGGGGAAATATTGCATTTTGTGTATTATGCTGAATTTGTGTAATTTCTTGTGGATTGAAAGAAAAATATTAAAAAGAGCCATCATGCTGTTTCTATATGGATCAGGTTGTTTCCACATTTTGTTGCACACTTTACCCAATGGAGTCATATTACTACCTCCACTGAAAGCTGAGAGGCTGATTCCATTCTCCCGAAAGCATAATTTAACCTATAAAGAGTAAACAAATCAGCAATTAAAGCTTTGGCACAAATTAAATCCTTTAATCATTTTGTAGTGGAGGAGAAAAGTCAGAAATTGTTAAATGCGGCCTGTTGTGGATACCACCATTCTACTATCACTTTATTCTCTGATATATTTTTCACTTAATTAATTGCAAGCAGAAGGTTTTTGACCTTATTTGCAGGAGAGCATGCATTTGTTTTTCAAGGTAGCTTTGCTCTGCACCACATTGCTCATTGTCTGCCTTTATCACAGAACTGTTATGCTTTATCTCTATAAATAAAACAATGTCTATGTTTATAATATGCTTAAAATGCAAATGGTATATCAAATCATTGCTGGTGGTGTAAATTTTGTATATATGACTATGTCTCAAACGTCATAATAAGTTGTATTTGGTCCCTTGGCTAAGATGACCTGAAACTATGATGCATTAACAGTTTTAGGCTCTGTGCCTAATCAAGCTTAGTGTTCATTAGCTCCTGTTCAAACTCCAAAACAAATGCTCTGGTTATGATCTAACCCAAAATGATTGTAAAACAGCGAAACAGGCCAGCTGCACATACCAGCTGCTATCTTGTCATTTGGCTTCTTATATTCAAAGTAAAATCAGTACCATTATTAATATTCTTATAATTTCTTCTAAACTTTAAACTTCCAAGCAATTATTTAAACAACTGTAACCCTTAAAACTCTGCAGTATTTTTATTTTGGCTTTTCAAATTGCAGCTTTCATCAACTCTGAGCTATTAGTTGAGTTCTCCCCAAACGAGCTTTATGGGCCAAAAGGCCTCCTCTCGTTTGTAAATTTCTTATGTTCTTATGTTTTTATGTTATTGTATTGATGGGAATTATTACATATATGCAATAATTCATATGGTCACACTTGGTTATAATTCGACTTTAAGACAGATTTTGGGAATGGATCTTGGTCGTAAGCTGTGGACTGCCCATATAATAAATGACTATCCCTTTAAGAAATGAAGCTTATAATCTGAGCAATGTGTTTATGTGAAACATATAATAAATCAATGTGTCCTGTCAGATTAAGCATTGCACATCACAAATACCAGCAATGGGTTCATGTGGATTATTTGGGGATGACACAGAAGATATTTTCTAAGATGATTAAACATTAGCTTAGTGTTTCTCAACAAAACAAATTCTCTGTGAAATCATCACTTTGCAATAGTTTTAAAGCTCAACTGAGTTAATGAGGGAAGTGAGTTTTGAAAGTGACAAATCATGTATTACGAGTTACGGTTCACATCACGTACTTTAACTAAAACCCTTAACTGTTCCATGGCACAGCCTTTTGCAGTAGTGATTGACAACTGTATTTAAACGCCGCACAGTATTAATGCACACCTTATGCACAAGTATTTATTTTAAGGATATTTAGTAATAAAGAATTGCAAATTACAGGGATCCATGAACTATTTTAAGGGCATACAGATATACACTCACCTAAAGGATTATTAGGAACACCTGTTCAATTTCTCATTAATGCAATTATCTAATCAACCAA
>JAODKN010000093.1:24236517-24248672 GCA_026774425.1 Petrocephalus zakoni | reverse complement strand
ATGATGAAGTAATGCACAGTTAATGGTTAATTAATGCATTTACTAAGCATGTATTACTGCATTATTTGTGGCCCCTCAACTAAAGTATTACCCCTATTTTTAAGTTTGTAGTGTTCCTGGTTTCAGTAACCTGAGAGCGTACAAGTACTTAGTAGTAAATCAGTTACTACTGAAGTACAAATCATGAACAAATATAGTAGCTACTTGAGATAAAAGATGCATCACAATTCATTTATGATGAACAAACATGCGGTCAGTATTTTACTTGTTCCTTCAGTAGGTCACATAGGTGTACAGAATTAAAAGACTTTCACATGTGTTATTCATCACTTATTCTTTCATTTGGTCCTTAGTAGTTCCTTCAGTAGTTCACAAAGGTTTACAAAATTAAGTTATAGTAGCAAATATAGTGACTGCTTGAGATACAAGATGGTGTAACGATTCATTAATGATGAACAAACATGAGTTCAGTACAGTACGTAACTAAGATGTAGTTTGTGGTTAATTAATACATAAGTAATAGTATAATACTACAGTATATTATTTGTACCCCCTGGTTTCCCCTTTCTGTATTTCATCCCCAATTCTCACGTCTCACTGTCCAATTTCCTGTCAAGGTTTAATAATGTAATAATCGGAACACATTGTTCTTTAATAATATAGCTGGATAACTAGGAGTCAGGCCAGGAGTTGGCCTTCTCGGCATCTAAATCCTGTTACACCAAAGGGACAGCCTCCTTCTCTGCGTCACCTGTAATCGTATTGGGTTTCTCCCTTTTTCACACTACTTGGTAGTCTGCAATGCACCTGCCTTGCAGAGGCTCAGGGGTTCATCTTCAACTCCAGATTTGCTTTGTGTTAGGCTGTACCTACATTGACCAGTGAAGATGGGTGATAATTTACATATAAAATATAAAACTATATAAAATGTATTATGTTTTGTACCAAAAGAAAACAACTTTTACTACATATAAAAAAGCATAAATGCGTACTTCAGCTATGCTGTACAGTAGATCACTTAAAAGACACTTTTTTAATTAATCTGTCATTCCGCACGGTATCTGGCCTCTAGATGGAGAATACTCTCTGGAGCATTTTTTCATGATTTAAAAAAGGAGTGTATCATATTATCCTGTTTGGAATTCTTTGTGCTTATTTCCCTTGTGTGCCAGTGCTGGCATTTCTAACAGATGCATCTTCGTAATGGCTATTTTGAGGGTGCACTTATTTGTTCCCCGATGCCCTGAGAAGCTTAGGTGTTCACTATTCATCTACTCAATGGGAACTAACCCAGGGGGCACCTGTTCCTGTGTTAATAATGCAGGGTTTTTGTTATTCACACCCTTATGGTCAACTAGTCGAAAGAATGAAACCAGCAAAACCAAAGGTGGAACATGTTTGACCAATAACAATCTTTGCTGTTGTTGTTGATATGAGACAAAAGTTCATTTTGTATCCATCTGTCTATCTATCTGTCTATCATATATATGTGAGTATGACTATATATACACACTTATGATTTATATATATACTTATTATTTCAATTGCGTGTATGTGTAGCAAATCTGCTGCCACTTAATGAGGTGAGTTTCAGTTGAAGTTTCCTGTATATATCGCCTTGCTCAACAATTGGGTGAGAAATCCCATTAAGCATTGCCCGCGGCAGAGTCTTAAAAAGGCAGTACTGGAAAGTACTGGAAGCATGAGGCAAGCTGGAAGTTGGCATCTTGTGTTCTGGGTCTCCTGGGGGTTTGAGCAAAGTCAAATCCACAGCCCTCAGAGGTAAGATATCATTCGACAGTGGGTTTGAAGCACTTCAGCAGGGGATTACATAGCATCACCGGTCGTTTTACGGCAGAAGCAGAAAGCTATGCACTCTAGATTAGTCTGTCTGTTGTAGGAACCAACTGGAAAAAAAGCATCCAAAGTTTTATTATATGCTATTTTCTTCTTATTCAGATAGAGTTGTCACATCATCGTGAACAAGCGGAGAGCACGCTGGCTTTCACCTGCTTAGGTGTGGTGTTCCTGAGCACAGGCAAGTCATGAGACAAAAATGAACATACCCAAAGGCTACTATGTGTTTTAACCATCACGTGAGGCATCAGTAGAATGACATATAATATTTCCATCTTGTCCTGCCAAGCAAAGAACCTCAAATACTAAAAGTTTAATGTCATGGGTGAAGTATTGGGGACTTATATCTCATATTGTACAAATCTTCTGGTATGTGTCTGTGTATGTACAGCTGGGCCTTTATTTGCTTGAAAATCATAAACAGGAATGGAGACAAGATCCACCAACTCTTACTACATTCATACATAGACCAAATCACACATAGTAGCATCTCCAGTACGCAATATTTTAGCAGAATATCCACATTTCCATGTAGAAAGCCGGACCACTGGCTCAATGACAGAATCCAATTGGGCAGTCGATGCCTCTGAATGCGTGTAGGTCAGGGGTGCACAACTCCAGTTCTGAAGGGCCAGAATCCAGCAAAATCTGCAGAGTTCCCTGCTCAAACATATGTATTAAACTTGATAAGTAACTGATTAATAGATATTCAAAGAAGGGCCGAAAGATTCTGGTCCTTCAGAACTGGAGTCGGCAGCCCTGGTGTACTGTAGGTCCTTCCGAGCACTCCTGAAAAGTTACTTACCCTTTTATGCAAAATCAAATTATATCTGACTCAAATTAATGTATTTTTGGGCTAGTTAGAATATTCTACCTGGTTAGTTTTGGATTGTCCTGGTTACTTCTATGCCTACAGCTGACTAAAGCTGAGCTTACACTGTGCGATTTATTCAGTCATTTTGTACACCTCCAGCTTAAGCTGTATGACTAAATGGCATGCGCTGAAAAGCCGAAGCTCCCGATTGGTGTGTGTGCACTATATGGGCCATCAGCAGTGTGATACCCTTACAAGGGGCAACCAGAATTTCAGACAGGTTTGATTTCCATCCTACCATACGATTGCCAATTGCAAGCTAGTCATGAAGGGTTAATTGGTGCTTGTTACCCCTTGTTTATTACATGATGCACAACGCAAGATTAAGTTGAAACTCGGGCCGATACAAAAAATAGTTGCACGAGTGAAAAATCAACTGAAAATGGGCTGAAAATCGCACATCGTAAGTCCAACTTAGTACCACTCACCCTGGCAGTAATGCTGTGTGGGATCAGCCTTCAACCAATTAAGTGAGATTCTTGATCACAATATAAGTTTAGCTTAATCTCAGTTCAGGGTCTGGGAGGCAGCTGCAAGCTATTAAGCTATCAGCATGTTTGGTCTATCTAGCTCAGGGACTACCTAGAAGCAGTATATCAGGGTGATACAACTCAGGGGCTGTACAGCAAGACAGCCTGTTTGGTCACCTCAGCTCAGGGACTGCCTGAAGTTGGTATGTCTAACTAATTCAACTCAGAGGCTGAAAGTACTAAGCCAGCTTGTCTGATTAACCAGCTCAGTGACCGACCCAGTATATGTAACTAATCTAGCTCAGAGGCTGCAAGCCTAAAGCCAACTAGTTAAGGGATGGGCAGTAGTTAACTCATCTCAGAGGCTGACCGGCAGGAATCAGCATGGTTAATTAGTTAGGTCAGGGACGGATTCAATGGTAGTATGTCTGATAGACTCAACTCAGTCTAGCATAATACAACCACTCTCCCAGTATTACAGAGTCTAGAAATGCTGTGTTTCATTTCTAACCAGAAATTTACCAGAGTTAGCTGTCATGTCCTGTCCGTTCGATCCCTCTGTGTGCCACGCCCCCTCATTAACCCCGTGAGAATCCTCCTGTTTCCGGCTGTTTCTCGTTTGGTATTAACGCTTTGTGTATTTAGTCCACGTTCGAGTCTGTTTCCCTAGTTCGGTCATTGTCGCTACTTATGTTCGCTTGTTGTGGCTTGTTCTCTTTGTTACCCTTTTTGTAATAAATGCCCTTTGGAAGGGCTATTACGCCTGCAGCCGCAGTCATGGGTCGTTCCTCCCGTCGCCGCAACCATGACAGTTAGCAAGTTCGGTCACCCGAGAATAAATCAAAACAAAATTTATTAGTAATACCTATAGTAATACAAAAAGACATGCATTCAACAAAACATACTGTATACACTCATCTAAGCGAAATCTAACTTGTGGCTACAAACTCTTATACTACTTCTTACTAAGTCACAACCCTTGTCAGGTTAAATCAATATGTAGCTTAGCTGAGGGTGCACTGATTGACTGCAGGATGGATATGTCTCCAGATGTAAATTCACGCAAGCTCTGATTACAGAGTGTCTCCTCAGTAAAGGCACTAATCATACCTACCATGTGGGGGTTTTGGCTATGGAATGTGTGAATGTCTAGTGGACCCTTCCAAACCAAACAATGGGTTTTCTTTGAAGATGATGATACATCACTCTCTGACCAGATGTTATGCTTATTGTCTACTTAGAGTTTTAGGTTGTAATCTCTTTGTGATTCTCTTTTGGGTAGACAGGTGTGTCATTGGACAGGTAAGCCCCGAAGCCAATGGTCAATGGGAATGTTAAGGGTGAGGTTATTGGGGCCTATTGTACACTGAGGAGCAGAGAGTTCTAAGGCAAAATTTCTCTAATTCTCTAAACGATTATATCAGCCGCACTGAGACCATTAAAATGAGACCAAACAGTATGTACATCGATTACATTGACATCAGGCAATGTTTTTGTTTCCCACTTTGGCTGTCTGTGACCATTTGGGACCTGGAACAGGGGCAGGGGAACAGGAAGGGAGGAGAGAGAGGGCAGGATAGGTTTATGATTGGTCAGTCTACCTGTGGGCTCTTTCTCGTTCAGTGGGGGTTGAGATGAGGTCGCTGACAGGTTGGTCTGATGGCCTTTGCCCAGCCTCATTGGAGCTGAGTCGACGGTTTCCCCCTTGGGTGAAATGCAGTGCGGGCCCAAAGAAATCCAGGGTCACAGAGCCAGCTGGTTCTCGGCCAGGCCAGAATATTCATAATTCTGATACTTAGATCAGACTGCTAGACAATCATCACAAAATAAATCGAGATGGAACATGTCAATGGTTAGTGTGCAAATTTATCTTCTTGCAACTTTTGGTGCTCCTCCACTGCCGCCAAGTACTGAACCATACCCGACTCATAATATGAACTGGCTTTTCCATTGTAAAGTATGCAAGCCATAGCCAGGCCACGACCCTGCCGACATGGCCCTGCTTACTAGCAGGGCAGAAAGCAGGGCCAGATTGAGTTGGTGTCGTCACCACCATCTGATTGGTCAAAATATGCATGAAGATACCTGTGTTCTGCGCATGGATTAACTGAAGGAAAAAGCGTATATTCTATATATTATTCATTATGAGTAGTATCAAGTGAATGCTAATTCCGCTAGCATTTAATAATATGGTGATTCTCACAGATATGCTTGCGGAAATTAACAAACAGTAAAATAATAATGATATAAAAAAATTATAATTGCACAATGTAAATAAAAAAAGTCTGTTAGATTGAACGACACTGCTGCTCTCACATAATAATAATAATACACATTTTAACTTGTTAAAATTGAATTTCTGATATCAAGACTTTGCATTCTAACTAGTTAGAATTGAATTAGTGAAATCCTTTAAAAACAAATTAAAGCTAAAACGGCTTGCCGTAGGAATGTGCCATTTGAAGTATTGTGCCTTCGCTCACTCAGGTGTTGAAAATAAGAAATGCAGTGGGTTATATAAGCGGCTTGTAAACAAAGGCTTTGTAGTCGACTTAGCATGTTTGATCAAAGCAGACCATCTGTCTTCTCATTTAGGGCAGACAGGACCATAAGCTACAGAAGCTGACAACAGACCATTGTGAGCTATTTCGCTCAACAGAGTCAATGCATGAATTTTCATAAGAAGTGCTGTATCAGATCTATATGTGTAAATATATTAAAGAGGTTCAGCGTTGATACTAAGGCTACACAGATTGCTATTGGTCAGAAGGATGTGCCGCAATTAAAATGGAGATAACTACTACTGTGCCTGTTTAAGTTACCCTGGAAATGTATATCTGTGTCTAAAAGCTGAAATATATGTTACAAGCTGAAACAAACACATCCACTTACACTCTTCTCACAGTCAAAAGTAATTATTATTTTTAAAAATAAAATAAAACTTCAATTACTCAGTGAAGAGATTCATTCCTATTATTTTGAGAGGAATGACTATAGAAAAGTGGCATTTTCTGCACACCCAAGCAGAGACGTGTCAGCTCTGAGGAAATTTCCAGCAGCTTTTAGACTGTAAATGTAACCCAGGTAAGCCAATATAATGCATTAATTATTACAGCCTGGGAATACATGTCTGCTGTATGGGAACATGTGTTGTGTCATGCTGTGAATGCTGTCATCCTTGCACAACAGAGAGGGACTGAAGGACACTGATAAGGAAGGAAGCAAGTTGTAACCACTGACCCCATCAGCTACAATACAAAGAAGAAAATAACTGTCTAGTGTAAGTTATTAAATTACACCTGGAAATATCAGCTTCAAGAAGCTTACTCACCAAGAGCTGAGAGCCACCAAAATAACTTTCCATCCTTGACTGTGACCCTTAGTTTTGTAGCATTGTTCAAAAATGTTAAGCATGATATTTATTTTCCAGAGTGCTTTTCGGAGTGCTGTGGTGAACATTTAAAAACTGAAATATCCACTTTATAAATATATTCAAAAACACACAGGGAAATGCTCCAAAAGCCACAAATCATGCAGCTAGCATTTTCTGTGTGATGTCAATAGGAGGTCATACATTGACAAGTAATATTTTGTCTGCCGTTCTTTTTGAAAGCAAAAGAATTAATTAAGATCACAATTTGTCATAATATCTTATATATCTGGTCTGACCTTTTAACTAATGAAGCATACAAAATCTTCTGAGATGCTTGGAAATGCCTCAAACTGTACCGGCTGAATTTCATACTGGCTTTTGCTGAGCTTTTAATTTAAAGGGCAAGGTGACATATTTAAAGCTTGATGGCAAGTAATTTGTCCAAGGTATGGAAATAGTGCATAGAGTAATATTAAAGAGGTAATGAAGCAAAGACACGGAACATACGCAATTGTTCAAAAGTTGTACTGCAAGACACTTGTTAATAAAGGAGATAAAGCATGTGTAATAAACAAGCCATTAGGACAAAAATCAACAGCTTGTCAGTGAGTCATCATTAAAGCCTTTATTAAATCCATCTCACGTCATCCATTTATCTAGCACAGGGTCGCAGAGAGAGGCATTCTGGGATGGCAGTCCATCAAAAGGCACATACTGTACACACACAGACAAGCCCACATTATGGGCTATGTAGAGATGCCAATTCACATAAATCCTGTCTGAATTGGAATACTGTATGACACCAGGACAACATGCAAATTCCACTCACATAACACAGACACAGACACAGTACACAGACACCCAAATAAGGGGTACGATTCAGAATAGCATAGCAAAGTAAATACTGCTCAGTCAAAAAGATACTTTTGAATGCCCGGAGGGGACCAATGTATCACTTACATATTTAAGCACTCTTCTTTGAGAGTACATTTCTTTCATTTTACCAAGCAAACAATGTTTATTTCTATCTCTCTGTATGGTCCTTTTAAATTTAAAATTACATTCAGTATATGCTTTAATTGTGTGCCGGTGAACAAAAATATCTGAAACAGCAGTCATGTAAAAGAAAAGAATATTCATTAAGACAAGGTATAAAGAAACACGGGAAATGTACCAGCAAGCAAATCTAGCATTTATGGACATACAGAATAACACTATTTATAACGTGGTGGTCCTTCACACATACCCCCCCCCCCCACCCCTGAGTCATATCGACTTGACCATTATTTTCAATTTGTTTTGATATACATTTTGTATGTCACTGACATGACATGACTCCTGTTTGAATTTTAGCAAGTCAACAACAATATGGAAAGATTGAAATATCCATGGACAGATATTAAATTATTCATGAAATCTGACATTTTGTAGATAGATGGGGAACATTTAAAAATGTTTTAACAAAAAAACAGCTTCTTGCATCATGATAGTTTTAGACCTCTGTCTATGTGGTAGCCCATGCAATCAACACTATGTGCTTACTCAACGTAGTCGAAAGTCCATTGCCATGTTATTTACTATAAAATAAATCCGGAGGTTTGTCATTTATTGAAATTTCACCCTATAACTTAAATATAACTGATTAAACTGTAATGACTGAAGCAACATTCACGACCATTAATAATAATGACAGCTTTCTGATACAAATAATGTAATGACAAATTTAATGTAATTTTAACATTTCATTATCATAAAGGTCTTCCCACAGCACAAAACCCCTAAAAAACTACAGGCATCATCACATGATGATGATTGCTCAGCTTATCGCCTCCAACCTTGAAATAAAGATCACCTGCATGCATTGCATTATTGAAGTAGTGATGTTTAATGGGGGAGTAAGTGTTTGAAGTTTCATTTAACAAAGTCCTGACAGTATACATTACCTCTCTGCTTTATTTATGATTTTTCCATGGTTTACATATAACTAAAATGTTTGTTTAGGCAGCAGTCCTCATATCAATTAAGTGTTAGAAAGTAGCCTTGCAGTGGGGACAGACATAATGAAATATAGGCCACCCTAATATCTTAATGTCTGAAATACTCATCTGGTACAGATTCAAGCAATTATTGGTTGTAGATGTATAGATGGATTTTTTTTTATTATTTTGATGAAATTACACATCAGCTTCCCATTAATGTAAATGCATAAATGTAAATGTGGAGGCATCCAATATACTTTTTGATGTTTGGTAGTATTTTTGGAGCCAAATAAATACTCATCAGGGTGATGAAGAACAATATTAACAGTAGAGTGGTAGGTAACTCATTTATGCATACACTGGACTTCTTGTGTCAGTGCACAGTGATTTAAAAGTGTTACAAGCTTACTGACAACAAATTAAGTATTCCTGTGGGATGAGTCTGCCAAAAAAAGAGGTTAGAGTTTAAAACCATTAGCTGAAGTAATTATGCCTAAATTGTAGAGGTAAAAGTTTTATAGCTATTTATTAATACACTTCTTGACTGATGTTTGGCTCTTTCCATAATCATTTCAGTTAAAAACCAAATGTCTTCTGTGTTCTCATTAATTTTAGTAGCAGGCCATACCTGGGCCCTAAAGGTCATGTCTAATCGAAGCTTTTATGCAATTATGCAGGCTTGTACTTAGACAAGACCGTTTCTGCTGCCCCAGAGCAAGACACTCCATTTTATTCTCTTAGTTAAACATCCATCCCCATAAATGAGTGAAAACACAAAATATGAACCATGATGGGCTTTCTTGATAAGGGCAGCTTCAAAACAAACAACCAATTATAGCAATTTGATAGTCTAACTTTATGAAAACTGTCATTAAACTCTTTAATACTGACTTAGACAGAGGTGTTAAAATGTAATTGCTGCGGTTTTATATATATACTGCATCTTGGCACTGAGGGTTCTCATCGAGGGCAAACATGAATTTTGGCAGGGTTTATTTGCAGCATTTATCGATCTTTGTTAAAAAAAAATGCCCGACATAGTTGATGATAGTTGTGGGACATCCTGAGACTTTGTGGGATTGCTCCTGAAGTTGCTGAATGTCATGGCTGGGCTCTACACCAGTACTTTGAATGCTGTGCAGAGTGGAGGCAGAATTTCTGTTTTCTTCCCAGTGGATTTTGGGGTTCATCAGAGGTGTGTGATTGCTCATACTCTGTTCAGTGCAAGGTGATGGGATCCAGTGGCTGTGGGACATCTGCTGGTAAGGAAAGATCTACCGATCTAGATTTTGCAGATGATCCTGTAATCTTCGCAGAGTCAATGGAAGCTTGGATTGGGGCTCTCAAGAGACTGTACGAGGAGTGTCTGGGCTTGCAAGTATCCTGGAGCAAAAGCAGGCCTTCTACGGTTTCTTGGGCACAGCCATCAGCAGTGTGTCTGTCTGCTGAGGGAATGTCGACCTCAGCAAGAGATTCACTTACATTCATGTTTCTAGTGACTTTTCCAATGAAGTCAGTACATGGATTGGGAGAGTATGGGGGGCAATGAGGTTGCTGGAAAGGGGTGTGTGGCGCTCCCAACATCTTGGTAAGTGGACAAAGATCCAAATCTTCTTGCTGTATGGCTGCCAGACATGGATGCCATCTAGTGACCTTAGATGACGACCGGATTTCTTTGGTACTGTGTCTCTTTGGAGAAGCCTTAAGTACCACAGGTTTGACTTTGTGTTGAACAAGTTGCACAGGGAGTCCTCAGTGAGGCACATTACATACATTGTCAGGCCACGTGGCACATTTTCCCGAGGGTGATACGGTTTGCAGGATCCTCAGTGCTGAGGACCAGAGGTGGCTGGACTGGGCAAAGGGGACACAAGTAGCACCTGGCTGCAGTAAATAGATTTGAATTACCAAATAAATGGGTGTATGTATGGATGGATGGATGCTGAATTCATTCTGATATTGTCTCTTGACTTTTACAATAAGAAGTATATAGTGAATCAATAAAATATTATTACCTCTGACAATCACCAATTATACATTAGCTGTTACATTGTATTACCTGTATGCACATATTCTGATACACATCTATTTCAAAATACAACAATATAGATAAAATATAAAGATAAAAAATATTATCTTGCATACATAGAACAGTAAACTGACAGCTACACAACAATATATAAAATGCCTTTATACAGTAGTCTTTTCCAAATACACAAAACATATACAACTTTTTTCTTTCCTTTAACTGACTGAATAGAGTGGATTTGCAACATGCACACATTCTCAAGTCAAGCTGTGATACTGCATTGTGTGGTCTTCTTTTCATTTTCAATGAATAAACATTCTGGCAACAGGGACTGTACTTGGTATTTGATGTTTGTTACTGTGCATGCTGTGCTTGGGGGTGGAAAAAGGGCAACAAATGTTTATTGTACTACATTTATATGCTTTCTATTAAAAGGCTGAAAGAGACCCCTATATTCTCTGTTAAAAGCTGCTCGTGAATTGATCCTGGATATTTCGATAAGAATAAAAAAATCAATTGTATGGCAGGTTTTAGTGGATTATTCATCGTGCACTCTGTAATTATAGATCACTATGATTTTTTTATCATACAGAGCAGCTATCTAATTCATGTAAAAAATGCTATAAGGAGCAATTTCCTGGTGTACAAGAGGTAGCCTCAATTCTGCCAGATAGGCAATAATCTGTCAAAATGAAAAATTAACAGTGGCTCCCTTAATTCATCATCCAGCCCCTCATTCCTATAAATGGCTTTTTTAACATGCATTGTAGCTGTAGTGTAGTTACAGGGGAGAGATAAACAGATCGAGTGCCTCTCCAGATTGGTGGGAATTGCCTGCGTATTTACAATCTGAGTGGAGGAATGGAATACTCAAGGAGTAACCTGCCCTGCAGAAACAAGTCTAAAAACTGGAATAGTGGGCTGATCTCAAATTAAAAATTTCCCATTGAAAGACATTTTACCAAGTAGAGAACAGTCCTTGAGTAACATCAGGCAGAATTGTAAAAATATTGACTAAACCATATACTATGCAGTGGGGAAAGGTAACCTAATACCTGGTTTCTCAAACTATGGGCCGGGGACTGGCGCTGGTCTGTGACGAGGTTACTGCCAGTCTGTGGAGCCTTCCTTCTGCAGGCCCAAAGCCTGATATGACTGGGCCCCAGGACAAAGAAGTTTGAGAAACACTCAGTCTAATATACATTTGTTTTACTAATCAGGGGTGCGTTTCCCAAAAAAACCCGTGAGCAGCTTACATAGTTTGACCCATTCAGTTGCATGGCTAAAACTATGTAAGTTGCTAACATAGGTAGCAACTATGCTTTTGAGAAATGCACCCCAGATCTGCTGAGCTGATATATGAAGGTGGAAAAAATCAACAAAATGGAAATACACTGAACAAAAATATAAACGCAACACTCTTGTTTGAGCTGAACTCAAACATCGGAAGATTTTTCTACATACACAAAAGACCCATTTCTCTCAAATATTGTTCCCAAATCTGTCTAAATCTGTGTTAGTGAGCACTTCTCCTTTGCCAAGATAATCCATCCCACCTCACAGGTGTGGCATA
>JAODKN010000093.1:24170110-24183511 GCA_026774425.1 Petrocephalus zakoni | reverse complement strand
GTATTGTACCGAAAAGCTGGCGTCCGGCCAAATGTTTCACCTGTCATCTGAAGCCCTGGTGATTACTGCGCATGCGCTGTAAGATTCTTGGTTGTCCGGCCCCCAAGGAGACTGTCTGGTAAAACTCTGGCCCTCTGACAAATATAGTTGAGGACCCCTGGTTTACTGTTTGGTCGTGATTATTGGCTGTAAATTGGCTGGTTTTTATTTTTATTACTCTGGTCATACATGATGGATGTTTTTCGTTGTGTGTTTTTGATGCAAAACACTGATCCTGTTAATGAATGTGATTCTTTGAAACCCTACAGAGGAACTTTTATCGAATTTCGTAATGGCATGCTGAACGTCTCTCCGGTGGGCAGAAGCTGCAGCCAAGAAGAGCGAGCCGAGTTCTTTGAACTTGACAAAGTGAGTCATTATTTTTTTCTCGGTTTGGGTAAAACCCGTACATGAATTTTGTTTACCATCTAAGTGCATTACATACTGTCGCATCGCAAACACTGTTAATCTGTGCAGCATTGTGAGTACATGACACTTTTTTATCCTTGCTCATATGCTGTCGCAATAATTCTTTCATTTAGATTTCAATTTTATTTCATGTACGCAAATTCAGCAGGTCAATCCAAATAAGGCATTACACTCTTTCAACAGAGAGAGCACATCAGAGAGAAGTTTGTTGCAGTTTTACGGAAAGAATTTGCTGGCAAAGGGCTTACGTTTTCGATAGGTATGTTTTTTTTAATGCATTTGTTTCCAAATGTTTTATTAATGATATGTATTTTATATTTATCAGTGCAAGTATTATACTTAGCTTTATTTTGACAAGTGATAGACATGGGACAGGATTTTATGCCCCTGCGTTGATGGCTCTGTCCCAGGATTACTTACACACCATAGGCGTCATGATATTTGCTGTGGAAATATCTTAACGCCTAACACTTATAAAGAAACGGCGCATGAAGAGACATACAATATGAAATAGCAGTACATGTAATAAGATTCATATGCTTTAGATAGTGGAATAATGTATTATTCATTGTGACTTCAAGGGAATCTGTAGAGTGTCTTTTTAATATTCTCTGTTTGTTGTAACGCAGGTGGCCAGATCAGCTTTGATGTTTTTCCTGAAGGATGGGATAAACGTTACTGCCTGGGAATTTTAGAGAGTGATTCCTATGAGACTATTCACTTTTTCGGAGACAAAACCAAACCAGTGAGTCCTGCATGAGAGTCATTGAGTCACATGCAGTAGGCCTAACACGTTACAGGCCTCTCATACCGTCCCCTGTTTTTTCTTCCTAAGGGTGGTAATGACTATGAAATCTACACAGACCCCAGGACCATTGGACATGAAGTAACGTGCCCTGAGGACACCAAGCGGATCTGTGAAGAACTCTTCTTTAAATGACACCTTGAAGATCCAAGGAAAAGGGTGTGGTTAGATTTGGAATGGAAAAAAGAAGCTTCTCATGAAGGACATTCCAGAAGCTGGCCATTTGCACATACACAATATACAAATGGCCATTTCATTTTGATTTCTTTTTAACTGACAAGTTGTGAAAGTCTGGGTTTTCCAGTGATGGATTTACTGCTGAAATGTGTGGTGGGTAGCCACAGCTGTATATTCTGCTTGCAGCGCTCCCAGAAGCTTTTAAAATTCACCTTTGAGACTAATAAAGTTAGTGCAATATGCCGTTTTACTATGATATGAACCCGGACATCTGTTTGAATTCTGGGCAGAATTATGCTTAATATATTGAGTGAGCGAGTGAGGTCAGTGCATTTTTCAAGTGCAATATATACAGTGTAAAATACAGTTGATATCATCTCCCAAATATACTTTGTTGAGTAAGACAAACAGATTAGAAGCCTACATATTACTAGCTTGCACAAGATTTGTTTAAGGATATTTTATTATGGGTTTATTTAATAGTAAACAGGTTCTGTTTTGAAGGTCCAATGAAAGAAAATGGCACAGACTGATGAACCATAACCTCTCATTTTTTGAGACAGCCACTCAGTTATTAGCATTTTCCCACGGTAGCATTCATTTCACCTTTAGCTACATAATGAAATTAACATTCGACTATCAAAAAATATTATCAAATGAAAAATCCTAACTGTATCGACACATACACAAGCACATACAATGTATTCTATTGATTTTATTGATTGCAAATTGAGCATATTTATGGCCATATTAAATTCTTCATTGGATAATACATACGTCCCATTATGTGCTGCTTACATCCGAAAATAATTGTTTACTTGCTGAATCTGATCTGATGAATTCCCTTATCACTGTGCTTAGGGGAAACACAAGACATCCTCTGTGACAATCGTACCTGACAGCAAACCGCAAGTATCGTGTAGCTCACACACTCACCAAGGAACATAGCAAAGTGCAATGTGCTTTATTCCCACTGGGGGGCGAATGGAACGTCTACGTTTTGAAAAAGGTCCAAGCTAAACCAAGAGGGAGGTTAGGCTGCGTGATACAGCAATCGTTTTTAGTTTTAGTTTAGGATGAACACACACACAAAACCTTTCTTAGCTCTTTAAGGTTTTGTATGTATGTAACCCATTAAATATAACAAAAATACTTGTCTTTCACTATCAGTAGACATTTTTCGTTTCCCATTGGACAATAATATTATCTTGCAAAATTAACAGATACCTGCTCCCATGTGAACTTGATTGACTTCCATCCATTTATCCATCTTCTGACCTGGGGTGTTACAAGGGTGTACCAGGATGTTCAAATGCCACCACAAATTTCATCTAGCACACTCAAATGAAATCAGCTTTTTTGTTGTGTTTTTTGTGTGCACAAACAGGCAGAATTTTTATTTAATCTTTAACGTGATGTCCTTACTTCTTTAGGTTGAAAGTGGCAACCCTAACAATGTAACACTCATATGCTTGGACTTTAAGAAATTAAAGCAGTGGTTGTCATATGTACATATTACATTATTGTGCTTGAGTTCTTGCACTCCTTGGTTTCCTATGGCACACCCAATTCTCTGACTATACCACTGCTTCTAACCACTTATCCTAGTCACGGACACAAGGGGAACCTGTTCTAGGTCTTTCTTTGGTTTTCTTTATTTTCAGTTCACTCAATAAAGTTGCACCCTAAACTATTGTGCATAGCAGGAGAATTTGACATCCAGATGAATAATAATAATAATAATAATAATAATCCTACCAACCAAAACCAGACAGCTACACCTGTAAAAACTGGGAGGCTATTTTCTATCATTGCTATTATAGGAAAGGCTAAACAAAAAATACAAGTATAACAATATAGCAAATGCTGTTCAGAAACAAAATTATTTGTGAAGTGTGATACTTCCACAAGACTTTCAATGCATTGTGTTGGGGGGTCAAAGCCATGGGAAGGACAGACCGGTCTGGCCATGGAGTGGGAGAATGGAGCAGGGAATTTGGGGTTCTGTGAAGTGACAACCAAAGAACCTGAGAGAAACCACAAGGACACAAACCAGGCATTGAGCCGCAAAAGTCTAAAAAGCAAGCAGGCTATTTAGTGACGTTAGAAGTGGGCGACAAGTGAATGCATGCATTTGTTCTCTGCCTTGTCCTCATTCTGAGGGACCTCCTCTTTACAGCTATGGAGTGGGACCTCCTGAAAGCCAGTACATATGGTGCAAATTCAAGCAAATGAGAATAAATTTACACATTTTCAAACATTTTTACACATTACACATTGTCTCTCACGTTTTTTTTTTATTTTATAGGGTTATATATATTCAGAGTTCAGTATTTCTCGATTAAAATGTCTGTTTTCTAAAGTCACTTTGTAAACTAAGGGGGAAAACATTTGTTACCACTTTCAGAGTTGCAGTTTTGACAAGAGTGTACATAGGCGTTACCTAGCAATAGAGCAACATGATATCTGTAAAAGTATCCTTGCGGAAAGTACACAGAGTACTGCAGAAAGGAATGACGTTTTCCTTTCCTGCTGCGGGGTTAGCATGGCACTACTGTGTGTTTTTGCATGTGTTATTGTTGTAGTATAATACAATGAGAATGAAGTAAATGGACATAAGGTTTCAGCATCTGTAATAGACATCATTTTGTCTTTCTGTAGATTCAGACTGAAAAAGCCAGCTGAGGGGGACTCGTTTTTATCTATTTTCTTTTTTTTTGGCAAGGTTTGTATTAAGCTATTGTTGATTTAGCTGTTGACTGTTGGTACCTGTGCTTACACCTTTAAGGCCCCCTTATATCTCAATTTCTTCTTCCTTTGTTTCTCCAGTTTCCTTTCTTGTTGTGCTTGTGCAGTATTGAATGTAAAAGGCAAAAAAAAATTCCTTCCAGCCTCTGTCTTCAAGTTACGCCGTGTTACTTTCAGTATTATAATTTACGCTACAGCTAGACTGGCCTTGTGAATGGGAAACAGTGTTTGTACAAACTAATGGTTCTGAAATGGTTGAGGCACAATGCCCCATTGCTTTAAAGTGCTTCCCTGGCAAAGCACCAAAAAAGCACTCACAATCAGTGATCCTCCACATTGATTTGCATACGTGTCATTGTGAATAACCCGGTCAGTGGCTTAACTGCTGTATGATGGTCCCATTATATCTGGGAAAAAACTACAGAGAGCAATGAGGGAACTTTACTATTGAAATATTTCAATATAATGGTTAACATTTTATGATATACATGTATGCAATTCTACAGTAGAAATAAAGTTTTCATATAGTAGAGAGTGTTCTTAGATTTGACAGTCATGTCAGAGCAATTGAAGTTCTGATACCTTTGGTTCATTATGTGGTTAAAGAGAAGTAAATTTTGTAGGGTTGTAAAAAGTTACTTAATGAAACGAATCCAAAACTTAAATGAAATTTAACAAAATATGGAAATATCTTAAAATGCAGAAAATATTTATTATATATCCACATCTAGACTACAAGAACATTCAACATTAAACACAAGAGTTCACAAGACAATTCAGTAGTATGCTTAGCGTGCTCACTTGTTTGGTTGTCTCAGAGACACATACGTTTCAGGAGGTTTCGGCAAAAAAAAAAAACAGCAGCGTAAAAGTCGCTTTGGGGGAAACTAATAAAATATAAAGTGCACCCACTCCACTTTAACTCTTGATAACAAGAGTATACCCATTATCCCTCTTATCATGATATTCCATACATTAATAAAGCATGTTCTGCTTAAAGCTCTGCTTAAAGATAAAATACAAAAACACATTCCAAGTCCAGGGTAAACAACACATTCGAGGTGTGACTGAATTTCCTCATGGAACACCAGCAACGTCCTGAGCTGGAATCTAGACTCAGTGATGGATTAACAGGAGTGGAAAAACTAGACAACAAAATCACCTCTTTGCCTGTTTGAGCTTTAAGTAGGCAGCTCTCTTCCAGAACCTTTGGACTTTGCTTTTAAACACCTACATAAATGTATATCTGTGTTAAACATAAAATATACCTGGCAAACTGCACATTGTCTTCATTTACTGTTCCTTGTGGAAATTTCAAAAGAAGAAAACAGAAATCAAATTTCAAAATCACCATCAAAATATTAACCAGAAAAAAATAATCTCACATACACAACCCAGCCACCCTGAATTTAAATCTTATTGCTTGTACAGGTTTTCAAAAATGCATGGAATTACACATTTAAGAATTTTTCTTCCACACTGCTATTCAAAAAGCTGCTTAGGACTAACCAGATTAATTTTTAAGTAATTTATTTGGTAAATCCTCTGGAAAATCTGGCTGGCAACCATTTAAAATGTAAAAAGGCTGCCATGTAACTGCAATTTCTGTAATATACAACATTTATCACTAAACCCTCTAATATGTAAATTATTTCAGTAGTAGAAGGTACTCTATAATCAGGAAGGATTATAATTTTGGCCACAAATGTTCTGCAAATCAATATCAAAACTAATTTTTTTAAAAATCTCCTTTCTATAATCACACCCCCATATCTTGTCAACGAATACCATAGAGAGAGATGAATTCCAGCCGAGTACGGATATGAATTAGTTGCATAAATAGACTACAGTATTACCCAACATAGATAAAAGTGCCTCAGATATTCAAGTCTATACTAAATCCCTTTAAGAGAAACATTTAAAATTTTCATTACAAATATTTCAGCAGAAATATTAAATTCCTTTTCAATCTAAGCCTGACATGTTTTTAATATACAGAGATTGTACCCTTTTTTAATGTAGATTCCTTGTAAATATCCCTTCAGACCAGTGTGTTCACATAAAAATATAATTTTTTTATGACATGACTTTACAGCATTTCAAAGTGGAGTGACATTTTATGGAAACAAGTGCCTTTAGTGGTGCATTTTGCCAGAAACATATTGCACATCCCTGGAGAAAGTACAGTCCCTTTGCATAGTAAAATAGTAACTATGTTTGGAGATTGTCTCACAAAGGTAAATGCTTACATGTCATAAGACATTTGTGTTTAGACTTATATTAAGTTTAAACACTTCCAATGCGAGTTATAATTCCAGAAACTGTAACTAGTACAACATAACATCTTTGAGTCTTCAATAACTAGAAATAGACTAGTAATAGTTATATTGGTGCAAAATGCACTTCAGACTATGACATTTTCTGAAGAATATCCTGTAAAAGCATAGATGCAGAAGATACTGAACCCTTAGTCCAGGCAGACACTGGGCCTTAGGATATTTACAGGGAGCCACGAGTGCTGGCTGGCACCCGTTAAGTGACCGTGTAGAGCTCCTCTCTCTCGCTCTTGCAGATCTGGTAGCCACAGAACTTCTGTGACCAGCCCCACGGCTCCTCGTGGCGTTCTCGGGGGGGCAGGAGGAACACCACGCTGCTGGCCACCATGACGTGCCAGATGCTGTGTGTGTAGTAGTAGTTCTCGTCCGTCTCCGTGAAGACGTAGACAGACAGGCCGATGACTGCACTGGCTATGCCGGGGAGCAGATAGAACACCCAGCGCTTCCAGGTGGTCGGGTAGCACTGTCTGCGCTTGACTCCCCGGTAGATCTGGGTTTGAACAAAAATTAAACAGTAAAAAACATGAACTAAGAATGCTTAAACAAACCTACTTATTCCAAAAATCTATTAAGAAAATCCATCCATCTTTTCTGAAAACTGCCTTATTAAACACAAAATCATGCTAGCTAAAGCAGTCCATCTTGGAACATGTCATCCACAACTACGTCACATGGGCCTCAAAGGCTTCCCAATTTCCAGGCAGCAGTCTGAGAAAGCTTTGTAAATTTTGCAAAGGACTCGAACAAGCTTAACTGGTTGCACCCTAAAATAGCTCTGACATAAGGTTTATTCAGTAAGTACACCTGTGAATATGCAATAGATTTCACTTTGTCAAAAGTAATGCCCAATTCAAATGTTTAAAAACTTTCTATCGCAAACGAAAGTGCAAGCACTTTGCAAATGCAAGGAACACAATGAGATCCTATGCCCCAGACAAACAGTTTCATTTACTGGAATGAAATACGCACGACCTTTTTCAACATATCATACTTACCCAGGCAGATACCATTGCCAGCAAAGCACAAAGAATAGGCCCGAGCATGTTCCAGAGGCCCCTGCGATCCAGCTGCATCGACATGGCAATGAGCAAGGTGCCCAGCATGAAGAGCGTCTACACAGAGAAACGCAACCTGGCTTCAGTCACTGCACCCTTTCACATTTACGACATGTAGCAAGCTCTGCACCAAGTAGCTATACATTTATCAATAGTGGAAAAAACAGCTAAAACGACTATACAGCAACAACAACAATAGCACACCATATAGCTAGAAGGTTAGGGAGTTTTTATTGCCAAAATGAAACCTTACATATTTATATGTATCCTTGATCCTTGACATGCAAAGGATGGTGACCCAGATGGAGGAAACTGAGCCCAGGAAGTCACAGTACTGGAGTGTGTCATAATCCATGATGCACAGCACAGTCATGCCTGGCTGGTCACACGCGTGGTAAAACTGAAACACGCAGAGAGTTAGAGGCATGCACATGGAAGCACGTCAGAGATCATTATCAATGGGAATGAAGACAATGAAGTGTGATGAAAGATATCTACCGTGGAGAAGAACATGGTGAAGAGATACACAGAGGCTTCCACGATGTAGCAGCGGTACACGGCCACTACGATAGGGGGAAGAAACAGCAGGTTGCTGAGGGTGAGAAGCAGAGCGGCGGTCAACTGGTGTGCGTACGTCTGAGCGGTCCTGTCGTCTGTGCAGCCCCAGCCACGCCACCCTAAAGGGAACACGCAGACGGGACTTAAGTGAGTGGGTCTGCTGCCGGGCATCAGTAACACCCAGACCAAGCATAAACCTGGGCTTGAAGGCTATTTCCCCGGAGGTGTCTGAACACTCATGGCCCCTACCGGCTTTACAGACGCAGGAAGCGTAGAGGTAGCTGTAAGAGCGCAGGAGCCTGCACTCGCCGTAAGTGCCGCAGTCATCGATACAGGCGCTCAGGTACGCCGACGCCATCACCATGCCCGTGGCATTGCCGCACTCACTGGTACGGGGACAGAAGCTTTAATGATCATCCATTTCTCTGACCTGAATTTGGGCCAGCAACCTGCCGCGGCTCACTTTCAACTTACCTGGAATTTCCAAGGCAGAGCATTTGGAGCGTGAGGTACCACACGGCAGCCTCCGGAAAGGGGATCCGCAGCAGGGCCTTGGGTGATGTTACATTCACATAGAGCAGGTATCCCTGAGACAAGGCTATAAATGCAGACAGCAAGGGTACAGACCTTAAAAATGGTCAGAGCAGACAACCATATGACGTCAAAAGGTGTCAGTGTTTCTGTAAGGCCTCTGAAGGCCTTATACAGACCATCCCTGCATTTGATTTTTGTCTTTGTCAAGGAACTATGCAAACAAGTGGACAGATAATTAGTTTTTACCTGTTGCACAGGACTGAGTGGTGTTCACCGCCAACAGAGGTGAACTAGACGTAAGGCAAGCCATTACACGGACATTCCCCTTGATTGAAGTTGTCTGGATTGGAGACAGAGCACACAAAAGCAGATGAATAAGGAGAACAAGACACGAAAATCACGGTGTCATATGAAATACGTCATACATCATTAATGGATTGATGCAGTGGGAGAGACATGCTGTCAATCAAGAGAGTAAGCGCATAGTTGCATTTAAACTCTGATAAACAGAGGTCATAATGATACATTTTCAAACCACAAGAGACATTTAACATGCTGGAATGAAACCAAAACAATACAGCAACCCAAGTTAAAAGGTCAGCTCAATTCCAGATCCGAGTGCCCGCAACTTAAGAGCTTACAGTACCAACACTCTCAATACATGCACGCAAGTACAGAGTGCAATCACCACCTTTTCTCATTAATGGAAGAGGTGGGTGTTTTTCCCCATGAAAACTCCTATGTTAAAATAATGTGTCAATCACAGAAGGATAAGAGTGTACCTGATTGAGCCTGAGATCAAGGTTGAGGGTGCCGCCGCTGTTGGTGAAGGAGTTAAGGTCGAGTAGGAAGACTGTAGGAGCCTGGGTGGAGACGGTGATATTGGGCCCGCCAATGACAGAGAAGCGCACCGAGGCCACATCCAGCTCCTCCTTGAATATGGGCTGGTTGCGCATACAGGTGTTCCCAAAGAGGTCCGTGTTTGCCGAGTTGTTTCCTGGCAAGCTGATATTCCCTCCAAGTAAATTACTGCTGTTAACACTCAGTCTGGTGAGGAAATCTCCCATGATGCCCAGACTTTTAGGTTTACAGCCAGCTGTTGGGGAATGATTTAAATAAGCAAATTCCAGGTCAGAAAGAAATACCATTTACTACTGCAACTCATGTCATTTCAAGATGTCAAATCAAAGTTCTCTGTACAAATATGAGTACAGGTACATAGGAATTCTTTAGTTTTCACAGCTTCCATCATGCTCTCCTATGTGACTCGCATGCATACACAGGTAAGAACAAAATGTGGGGCCAAAGAGGAGGGCCCTGGAGCAGTTTTCGGGCTTAGGAGCTTTGCTCAAGAGCTCAACACTAATAGGATTACTCTGCAGGCCAGGGGATTTGAACTGGTGACCTCCTGATCACAGACAAAGAAGCCTAAACAAGGCTGTGCAATTAATCAGATTTTTATTTTAATTTTGGCTCCAAACGATCACAAAAACAACGTAATCGACAAAAAATTATTAAATAATAATTATTTAATTATTATTAAATAATTTTGCCGCATTACGCTCTTATTTTGCGCTGTGTTCAGAAAGACGCGCATGCGCACTTCTTCCAGCGCGTGTAAGGAAGGCAGAAGGAGGAGAGGGGGAGCAGCAGCAGCATTTAGTCAGCAAGAAAAGCAAGTTCACTGGTACAGGAACAATTTGGTTTTTAAGACAGATGTGGATCAAAAATATTACGTGCAAGCTTTGCTACTCGGTGGTGTCTGTGCCATTCAGCAACACGGCGAATCTCTTTAACCACTTAAAATTCAAACACTAAGTGATTTACAACCATCTAATACAGAAACAGAAAAGGCAAAGTAGCAAATCCTCATAGACGTCCTTCGCATCACAGACACACTCTGTAGTGCAGCTTATTTTGTAATAAATGTTTATATTTTTCACATTTTATTTATATATTTTTTTTATTTAGTACTTTGTTTCAAGAGATTGTGGAACTGCACTACATTGCTGATTTTATTTACTTGTAAATTCTACTTATTTTAAGGGAAAGTTCAACAGGAATGCATCAGTGAACATTTCATATTTGCTTCTTTATGTGCAGTAAATACAGTGTGTTTCCAGAGTCAATGAGCAATATGAGTAACAATGTTAAATAATCGTGATTTCAATATTGACCAAAATAATCGTGATTATGATTTGCTCCATAATCGAGCAGCCCTAATCCTAACCCAGCCACACACCCCAAAAAGACTTTAAGAGACACAATATAGCTGATATTAACCTGTGAGATTGGCCGAGATGGAGAAGGTTGTGGTCAGGTTGATGTAAACACTCTCCACAGAGATGCGGACCCATGTGTCCCAGGGCGGCGCTGAGAGTGTGGCGGAGCAGGACACCTTCCCGGAGCAGTTCACTGCTCTCACCGAGAGGCGGTGCAGAGATGAGGAACCCAGAGTGAGCATTAGCGGGCAGTGAGCATCCTGGGTGCCCTCTGTAGTGCAATCGGATAGGTACAAGGTGAGGTCTGATGTGTAACCTGGCACATAAATCCTAGGGAGAAAAATATAATATCACTAATACAGCTCTCATCTACACACGCCCAAACTCCCAAAGTTTTCCGACAGAAAAAATTAATAAAAACAATAAGATGTCTCTTCTTCTGTGGCCCCTACTTAAGAGCAGCAGGTCTTTCAGGGGAAGACGCCGTCTGACGAAGACGCGTATTGGACTCAAGGATGGGCATGTCGACCACCCTCCTCACAAACATCTGAGGCTGAAAGTAGTAGGAGCATGTGGGTGAGAAGCCCTGTGGGAAGTAGAATGACACTCAGCCACCTGTGTCCAGGTTTACACAGAGAATGGGCCAGACATTGCGGGCATCTGACAAGCTACCTTATGCTCTATTTTACCATCATCTTCTGGAAGATGTGCCGCAATGAACCAGTCCCCAGATGCTGGATTAGACACATTGAAGATGGTGGTGTTCTGCCCACTGCTCACAGACAGCGTGAGGTTGTGTGCTGGTGAATATACGGTTTCATTGGGGAATTCAGTCTCTAATGGATTTATCACTGGTGGGGCCCCTGACCGGAAGTATCTATAAGAGGAAGAAGATTGTAATATCAAGACATTGCCACAGGCAAAATCTGTGCAGTTTGACTCGGATAAGTATAGATCAAGGCCAGTTCAGGCACTCACATTGAAATGTTATGGTCTCCACAATTATAACCTGCGGCCTTGCTGACAGTTAAGAGCCAGCGGACGATCACGGTGTCTTCGGGCACCATGAAGTGGTAAAGCCTGACACTGCCGTACCAGCTGTATTTGGACAGCTTCTGGGGTGTTTTGGAGTAAAACCCGGAGACATAGGTGAGACCTGGATCAGAAAAAGGGAACTGGACCTTACAGGGCTGCCAGGGCGATTTAAGGCATGCGCGCGTTAACAGACACCCCGGCAGTATAATGCTGGCTACGCTGTTCCTTTAAAACGGTATCCGAACCTGTTTACATACGCCAGCGTCACGTGCTACTTAAACATTTACGTGTAATAATGGGACTGCACCATCTTAACTAGCTAACACCATATCAACGTGTCATCAAATGTTAATGAAAGTAGATTAAATAATATAACTGGGAAGGGATGGAGTTACTAGCTGCAAATAACTTTCCAATCTCAGCCTTCCATTAAACGCAGGTACCCAACGGCGTCACCGCAGTCCGACGTCAGCCAGGCTAGCGGCGGGATGGGTTTTAATGTGGATTACTAGGCCGTTTTCTCATGCTGAGCAGTATATCGCGTGTGTTAAGGACGGATGAAGTCGTCTACGGGGTTAAGGTAACTCGTTAGCTATTCGCCTGGTCGGACGGACGGCTGTCTGACTGCACCTTTAACTCACCGTCTCCAAAACAGTGGCACATTAACATGGGTAAAACGACACACAGTGCCGCGACCGTGTCCATTTTCCTCCTTCGGACGGCCGCTGGCAAGCCTCCGACCGCGGCCTCGCCGTCCCCGGCTTCACATCTCGCTCCTCTCGCCGAGATCCGGCTCGCGTTCGTTATGGCGGTCTCCCAGTCGCGGGCGCGTCAGCCCCGGCGCGTGTACTGCGCGCCTCCGCGGCGTGCGCGCGTCGCGCACTCTGCGCACGGACCACCGACCAATCGCGTGCGCGCCCGCCAGTGACCGGTGCCAGGTATACGTAGATCCGTGAACGAGCACGATCCATTATATCGACATTTATTTATTTATAGACCTTGTGCAACGACACATTTTAATTAATAAAATTAAGCCATATGAAGAAGGAACAATGAAGTTAAAAAATTTTCCTCAGGTGATCAATAAAGTTTTTTTTCTGATTCTACTGAATCACAATAACAAAAGCAGTTTCAGAAGTGAGCATTGCTTATATTGCTTAATATAATATAATATAATATAATATAACATAATGCAATATAATATAATATAAAAATACATGGCAATTGGCGCGAAGCAGTGACCAAGTAAACTGAATGGTGCACACTTCACACCAGTGCTGTGCGATACTGCTAAATTTGTTATCGATCCGATACCAAGTAAACACAGGGCCAATATCACTGATATCAATATCGATACCAATACTTTTTACTTACAGAAGCAGCTTGTGTACTATGTAGGGGACAGCAATGCATCATCAATATGCTAAATCTGATTTAATTTTCATAACCACCAAATGATTTTG
>JAODKN010000093.1:24114080-24138499 GCA_026774425.1 Petrocephalus zakoni | reverse complement strand
GGTGACTCCACTGACACCAAGACACCGCCGTGAACATTTGCAGTGGGCACAAGACCATGTGACCTGGACAATGCAGCGGCAGTTCACTGATGAGTGTCGGGTCACCTTGCACAGAAATGATTGTCGTCAGTGTTGCTGGAGAAGGCGAGGTGAGCGATACGCTGAGGTCAACATGGTCCCCAGGGTTTGCTTTGGTGCAGCAGGTGCAACAGTCTGGGCAGGCATCACCAGTCAGCGCAAAACAGATTTGGTTATTGTACATGGCTCAGTCATTGCACGTTCTTACCTCAGAGACATCATAGAACCCATCATCATCCCCCAATTCTGCCAGCACACCCCCTACTTTCTGTTCATGGATGATAATGCTCCACCACATCGTGGCAGAATTGTCAAAGCTCGACTTCAGGAAGTTGGAGTGCCTCATATGGTATGGCTATCAATATCCCCTGACCTGAACCCCATAGAGCACGTCTGGGACCAGTTGAAGCAGAGACTGGATGATCGTACCCCACCCCCATGTGACCTGGCAGAACTGCGTGTAGCACTTGTGGAAGAGTGGTACGCAATACCTCAGAACAACATCATGTCCTTCAGAACATGATTCTATAGTGGAATTCAGTGCATGGGCTCAGGAACATTTTTGAATACCACAAATGCAGGATGAAACTCTACCATGCAAAGAAAAACCATATCTAAACATGATCCAGAAACACCACTGACTTCCCTGAGCTCATTTAAAATGGACTAAGGCAAAATGGAAAACTGTCCTGTGGATGCCGGGTCCCCCAGACTAAAGAGGAGAGGGACCATCCAGCTTGTTATCAGCAGACAGTTGAAAAGCCAGCATCTGTGTGTATGGGGAGGGGCATTAGTGCTCATTCCTTGGGTAGCTTGTACATCTGTGAAGGCACCATTAATGCTGAAAGATATATATGGGATTTGGAGCAAAATATGCTGCCATCCAGACAATGTCTTTTTCATAGAAGACCTTGTATATTTCAGCAAGACAATGCCAAACTGCCTTCTGCGTGTATTACAACAGCCTGGCTCCATAGCAGAGGGGTTTGGGTGCTAGATTGGCCTTCCTGCAGTCCAGACCTGTCACCCACTGAAAACATTTGGCACATCGTGAAACGAACAATATGACAGGAGACCAGGAACTGTTGAGCAGTTGAAATCTATATCAGTCAAGAACAGGACAATATTCTACTTTCCGAACTCCGGCAACTGGTCTCCTCATTTCCCAAATGTTTACAGAATGTTGTTAAAAGAAGAGGTGACACAACACAGTTGTCACGCCCTGTCCGTCCGATCCTCCTGTGTGCCACGCCCCCTCGTTACCCTTGTGTGAATCCTACCGTGTTACCGGCTGTTTCTCATTTTGTATTAGTGATCTGGTGTATTTAGTCCGCGTTCACGTCCGTTTCCCCAGTCCGGTCATTAACGTCCTTCATCGTGGTGTGTTGTTCCCTGCCTGTTTATGGTGAGAATAAACCTCTGTGTTCACTTTCTAAACTCCGAGTCCTGCTCCTGATTTCCCGCTCTGCACCCGGCACGCCATCGTACGTGACAGAATGACTGGACTCTGAAAGAAGAAGCCCCAACTTACCAAGGCGGAATGCTGCCCTCGCTGCTCAGCGCTCCACGTGGCACGCGTGCAAGAGCGCACCGACGCCTCCGCCATGCCACCAGCGCTGTCAGCTAACCTCTTCCGGTGAACACGCCTGGCTCTTAAAGGGGTCAGGTACATTGGGGACGCCATACCGCGGGTGCCCAACATTCCAGAGGAGGTAGTTCCTGTTCCCGACTCTCCAGTTCCCGAGTCTCCTGCTCCAGTTCCTGACCCCAAGACGTGGACAGCACAGTATTTCGCTCTAACCTACCAATTAATGGATGACTCGGCTTTGCTCGCAGTTCCCGGCGTTCCCCAGTCCTTGGCCCTAGTGGATCAGGCTCTGGCAGCTGTCACCCCAGCTTCCTCCCCGAAGGGCTGTTGCCTATACAGGCATCGCTGAGGGAGATCCTCAGCCTACGGGGTGACCACCCTCCCGAGTTGCCTGCCCCTGTCCCGATCCCGGAGGTTCCTGCCCTGGTGGTTCCGGTCCCGGAGGTTCCTGTCCTTCAGGGCTTGCCTTTATGGACCCTGAAGACTCCGTCGGGCACCTGACTCTGCAGCCCTGTCCGCAACGGGGCAAACCCCGGCGGTGGCCCCGTCTCTTCGTTTCCCGGAAGGGACGGGGACACCTGCGTTGGGGTCGGTTCCTGCCCACCCTACCCCCTGGCTTGCCCTCGGGCCCTGTGGCTCGTGGGGCGCCTCCGGCTTCGACGCCTCGTCCGTCGCCATCAGCCCTGCCTCTAGTGTCTCGTCGGCCGCCTGCGGGTTCCTCTGCTTCGGCTCCTCGGCCACCTCCAGGTCCCTCCGCTTTGACTCCAGGTCCCTCCGCTTTGACTCGTTGGTGGACGGCGCCTTCGCCGGCTGTGGCTCCGCCTTTGCCTGCCGCGCCTGTGCCTTCCTCATCGCCTTCACCGGGGTCCTCTTCGCCTTCCTCCTTGCCTCCTCCGGTGCTCCCTTCGCCTTCCTCCTCGCCTCCTCCATTCGTCCCTCTGCCTGCCTCCTCGGCCCCTCTGAGTTCCCCTCCTGTTCTGGCCTCATGGTCGCCTGCTGCCCCTGTGGCTGCCACCTTTCGCCTGTGGGGGGTTCCTAGGGTTCCCAGTGTTCCCCCGCCCTCTGCCTTTTTGCCCCCTGGTTTCTTGCCCCCTGGTTTTTTTTCCCCTGCCTTTGTGCCACCGGTGTCTGCTTCGTTCCCCTTTGTTCCCCTTGTGTCCCCTCCTGGTTCTTTTGTTCCTCCTGGTCCTTCTGTTCCCCCGGTGTCCACTGTTCTGCTGTCATTGTGCCTGTTTGCCTTGCCCGTGTTGTGTAGTCTGTTGTCTAAATTGCTTCCCTTGTGCCTGTTCTGTGTGTCTCTCCTGTTCCCTGTGTCTCGTTGATGGTTTGTGCTTTTGTTTTCCAGGTCCTGTGTCCCTGGTCTTGTCCCTGGTCTGCCCTCTTCTTAGGTGCGCCGGCAGTGTGCCACGCCCCCTCGTTACCCTCGTGTGAATCCTAGCGTGTTACTCATTTTGTATTAGTGATCTGGTGTATTTAGTCCACGTTCACATCCGTTTCCCCAGTCTGGTCATTAACGTCCTTCACCGTGGTGTGCTGTTCTCTGCCTGTCTATGGTGAGAATAAACCTCTGTGTTCATTTTGTAAACTCCGAAGTCCTGCTCCTGATTCCCCGCTCCGCACCCGGCACGCCATCGTACGTGACAACAGTGGCAAACATGCCCCGTCCCAGCGTTTTTGTAATGTGTTGCTAACTTCAAATTGAGCATGTATTTTAGTGTTGTTTATACAATATTTTGCTTCCATGTATTTACATTATTTCTTTTTTGGGTGAAACATAACTGCTTGAACAGATGAAGGAACAGGTTAATAAATGAACAGGTTTTAAAAATCTTAAAGACATCAATAGAGTCACCTTGTTCTGTTCAAACACCTAAGTGATAAAAACAAGTCCATTACCAAAGTACACAGCATTATCAGTTATAACCTCGGCGTTCCCACGTGGTAACTGAACAATCACAGAAGAACACGTTCTTTCATCTTGCTATAATGATCCCTGCGCAGATCTTTGGTCTTTGTGCTTTCCGATCTTCCCTTGCAATGAAGGCACTATATGCCTGCCTGCTCATTGTGGCTGCAGTCTGTGCCTCTTCTGAGAATCAGACAGAAGATGTCAAACCCAAACGGACCACTAAAAGCCCCATAAATGAGGAAAAGGGCGTTCTGATTCTGAAGAAAGGCAACTTTGACCAGGCACTCAAACAATATAAGCAGCTACTCGTCAATTTCCGTGAGTCTTATCTTTTTTTCATTCGCTTTACTTAAACTTCATTCATTCTTGAACATGCACAACGCCCAGGGAGTTAGAGGTGTCTAGAACTTTTGTGATTGTAACTTTTGTGATTGTATGATAAATAAAATGGCTTCATTATATAAAAAAATTAAATGTGTAAAAATTCCGTAAATGATTAATGAAGGTATGACCATATATATTTTATATTTGATAAGCCCAGTCAGAAGAACACTGATAAATGCTAGCATGCTAATATGTTAATATTTATCCCAATGAATGAAGATCACGAAAGAAAGAAATGAGCATGGTCAGTATAAATACATCAGTTCTAAAAGAGTAAATGAAACATTTGGAATGGGAAATGACAGACAGGTAAATTATTTTAAACACAACTGACAGATATACCTTATTGATCCCAAGCTTCAAATTCTGGACCTGGAAATTGTGGATGGCCACACCTGTTGTGATATATCACATACATTCCAATCACTATGAAGTGACTAGTTGGTGGCAATAGTATATGCCCAAAGTGATTAGAATTATCCTTATCTGATTGGCCAGAATTGTTGCTTTTTTAATATTACATTGAAATGCCTCAAAGACATAATACTTGACCCATTGTACTACAGAATTGCTGTATGTCAAAATATTCTCACTGAGCCGAGCGTGCTGGACAGGCCATAAATTGCAAAATTTCTGTTTGCTAGCTCTTCCTATATCTAAGCGTATTATGCCCCATAATGCAATCATTAAGAAGATATTGTGAGTTACATTACCGAAATATCCCTATGTATCTCTCAGAGGCTCCGCTATCTCCTGATTCTCATCGTCTGTCGATGGAGTTCACCAAAGCTGCAGCTCAACTCAAGACGGAGGCCTCAAAAATACGCTTAGGAACAGTTGACGTCTCGCAGGAGAAAGAGCTAGCCAAAGAGCTTAATGTGACCGCTTCACCATTCCTGAGGTTTTATGTGTCGGGTGACAAACAAGATCCAATTGTCTGCCCAGGTAAATGAATGGAAAATTCCACACCTCACCGTTGCAGGGGTTCTCATTGCCACGTGGGCAGCTGTAATGTTGTTCCCTGTCGTCTCCTGCCCCATCTCAGTTTTAAGAAATGCTGATCATATTATCACGTGGCTAAAGAGGAAGACAGGCCGCAGTGCCGAGGTGATCAAAAACACCACGCAAGCAGAAACTTTTCTTCTGGCAGATGACCTGGTGGTAATTGGGTTTTTCAAGGTACTTTTTCTACCTTAGTTACATTACATACCATGAAATGGCCTCATGCCCATTTACACCTGTTTACATCTGTATGATTCCTTTATCGCCACAGGAACTTGATAAAGGGAAAGTGGAGTTGTTTTATGATGCTGCTACTGATATCCCAGATCTGCCTTTTGGAGTGACCAAAAGTAAAAATATATTCACTACATATGAAATTATTAAGGAAACAATTGTATTGTTTAAAAAGGTAAGTTCAAGCAGCTGTCCTGTGCCCTAGAGCACATTTTTTTTTGGTTAAAGTATAAATAAATTGCAAATATCATTTCTTGTTTTGTGTGTCATACATGGGCGCCGCTAGGCCCTTTTTACTGGGGCATGTGCCCCAGTACTGATCAGCTGTGCCCCAGTAAAAAAAACATATCATTTTGAACATATCATTTTTAGATCGGGTGGGTGGGGGGCTGTGCCCCAGTAAAGTTTTACCTCTAGCAACCCCCCCCTTCTGATGTCATAGTGTTTAGAATTGGTTCTTAGGCTTCAGTACAGCATGTAGATGGTTTATAGATGTAATCGGATAATTCTGAGGATAATTCTATTGTAGTTCCAGATGATACTCTATAGCAGTTAGGATTTCTAAAAATTCCTCCGGGGGGAATATTCCTGGCTCCTCCCAATTTGTCTTACATATTTACAATTTGAATAATTTTATTATTAGATTGATTACTTTCATATTGTATATATTATTTTGGCAACACTTTATTCAACGCAGTCATTAGACTGCATTACACCTACCTTGATAATGTATTATAATGCATTCATAAAGTATTATAAATCTGCCTATAACTATTTACAAAAAGGCATAATAACATTATAGTCATGTATATTATACATCATGAATGCTCTATGAAGCTCTCATCTATAATGCACTACAAACACCTTCATAATGAAGCACAAAGTATCCTTAATAATTATATTGACCATTATAATGCATTATGAAGGTATTTATAGTGCACTACACATGAGCCCTTCATAGAGCATTCATCATGCTTAAGAAACATGGCTATAATGTGTTATGCCTTTTTTTTAAATAAACATTTAAAGACCTGTTTATAATACTTTATGAATGTGTTACAATGAATTTTAAGAACAGTTTATGAATATGAGCTTCATAATAAATGTTACCATTATTTCTAACATCCTTGTTTTTGCTTCAGTCTAAAAAGTCAGAAGAGTATGAAATCTCCAGCCTTACATCCAAAGAGGACCTTGTGCAATTCATTAGAATGCATGAAATGGATCTAGTGACTGAATATAATGGGACGGTATGTATGTTATGCGAACCATCGCCTAAACCGACGAATGTCTTTTCAAGATGACTTTTGCATATAAATGCGGTTTTATATTTTCTTTGTCATTGCAAGACATCCACAAGAATCCTGAATTCCGTAATCAGCAACCACGCCATACTTTTTGCAAACAAGAGTGAAGAACACTATGAAGAAATCTATGTGGCTTTTGAAAGAGCTGCAGCTGAATTCAAGGGCAAGGTATTTATTTATTTACTTTTTTGTTTGTGTCATTATTATTATTAAAAAAGCAGCTGTGAAAAATGGAAACATATGTGAACATATGTAAAATTTAAAAAAGTAATAATAACGATAATGTCACGAATAACAGTGCCTGCTTTCACACATTATATATCTAAAGATAAATAGAGATTTTAAGTTGACCTGTTGAAATACTCCACTCGTCTAGGTCTTATTCGTGTTGATGAATACAGATGAGCACAGGAACGGACGCATCCTGGAGTATTTCCGAGTCCGTGCCGTGGACACCCCCATGGTCCGAATGGTGAACATGACGGACAATGTACAGTACCAAATGCAGTCAGGGGATATAACTACAGAAAACGTACAAGCCCACTGTCTGCACTACTTAGCTGGGAAAGCAAAGGTATTTTATGGTTTTTCAGAAGCCTTTGCCTTGAATTAGTTTTCTTAATTATTAAAGTTTTTCTTGTATTACCTTCAGCCCAAGTTACAAAGTGAACCAATTCCTAAAAACTGGGACAAGAAGCCTGTTAAGGAACTTGTGGGCATGAACTTTGAGAAGGTTGCCTTCAACGAGAAGAAGAATGTGTTCATAATGTTTTGTATGTACCACTGATTAATATGATTATTGCTTGTCGATTCTAATTATGGTTACATGTATATCACAGAACCTTTTAACCTAGAATCACATATTATTGCATCTGCTGCTGTATATGCAGGCACACATAGTACTGAATTCTATAAAGATATTCATCCATCCAGCCAGTATTGGAGGAGACGGTGGGACACAGTGGGGCTTCTGCCTTTTGATAAGAGACAATCACACAAAATTCACAACAATTTACAGATGTCCCCCTCACTGGGTCAGCAAATTTTACCTTGGGGGACCTCTCCCCCCCACCCCGCCCCCCTTCCCATGCCTGTTATTCTTTTCTCCATATACATTGTACGTGTACAGATACTCCTTGGAGTAAAGAGTGCCAGGCTTTTTTTCCTCTGTGGGAAAAGCTTGGGAAGGTGTATGAGAATCACGAGAGTGTGGTCATCGCCAGGATAGACCCCACAGCTAATGACGTCAACATCATGCTTCTGGAGCGCAACCCTTCCTTCAAATTTTTCCCTGCTGTCCTGTCAGAGAAGGTTGGTGCAGTTCACTTGCTGTATGCAAGCTGTCAATATGGATGTGACTGTTGTTTATTATGGATATTTTCTGTCACAATTTGCACAGGTGGTTCCCTATTCTGGAGAGAGGACCTTGGAAGAATTTATTACCTTTGTGGAGGAACAGGTAGAATTAGCCAAAGATGTAAAGGCAAGGGTAGGTTACAGAAAATTTATATATATAGTAAAATATACAGTATTTTTTAGACTGTATTCACTATATACATTGTGTGTGTGTATATATATGTGTGTATATGTATGTATATGTGTATATATATTAACCTTCAAAGCCACTGAATGATAAAATACTGGCACCTAAAAACCTGAAGTAATGCTATATTTCTTTTCAAGCTAGATGTACAAATATATCTTATATTATTCTTTTTCTTGCAGGAAGAAACAGAGTGGGACAAATTTATTGAAGAGCAAAAATTAAGTGAAAGGGTAAAAGTGGAACTGTAGCCTGACTATTCTAAGTGAGTGTAGGCCTTTGAAGACTTCCAAAGCCATATCGAAATGTTTGAATGAGACGTCGACCTGCTAAAAATGCAGTTTGGCAGCTTCGCTGTGGATTGCATGAATTTTTTGCACAAAGAGATAAGTTTTTGTGATATGTGATGGAACTCATTTCCTGTGATACCATCGCCACCACACTGGTCATAGCTTCCTGTTTCCTGCTTTGCTTCATAATAACAATAAGTACAAAACAGGTTGATAAGAACCATAAGATAATAATTGTAGACTATTTTAACAATCGAATGTTCACCTGCACTAATTAAAAAATAATGAATTTGGTTTAAAATAGTACAATATTTTCTTTCACTGTCTTTGCCCCTTAAGGATCATTGATTTAAATGTTTTTGAAATGAAAGGCTACTCCCAATAATTGATTTTAATGTCACTTTCTTTTGTCGTGTTTGCCAATTATATGTGTCCTTTTTAATGTCAATTATTTTAGTCATGTACTAATTTACTTTGCACTGCAATTCACTGAGCTGGCAAAGAATAAAGTGATCTTATTTGAATGAGAAGCAACTGACCATTATTTAAAATAGGATCATGTAAAATGTGGCATGGAGGCACCTGATGTGTGCCTGCTATTTGCTTTGAAGTATACAGGTCTGGATCAGTGTAATGCTAACTGACATGAGGGCCAAATCTAACAACCTGTAGCTGAGACTCAGCGTTACAGTTAGGGAAATTCTAAACATAAATTTATGTAGAAACCGAATTTAATGTGTATTAGTATGTTCAGTAGAGAGACATCCAGTAGATATTCAGATGAACTTGGATGAGGGGGTGGAGTTTTAAAAAGAATGATATCAGTACTTCACTGAGCCCTGACGTGCTGTTTAATTCTGACTTCAGGCAAGAAAGGTAAGAACTTTTAAACAGACTTTGGCTAAGTTACATTTCTAACCAGAACTTAACCATTCTATACATAATATAGTGATATTGCTATAAATGTTACATCAAGTATTTATTTTATAAACATTATACTACATTATAGTACTTAAAACTGCTTAATTGATTAGATTATCATTAAAATTAGTTTCCAAATTTAAATCAGCAAACTGGGTGTGATATGAAATGTGATATGAAGTTAATCTTAAATAGATCTTTAATAGATTGGCTTTGGCTGTTTTGTTTTTTTATTACGTTAGCATTTTTTTTATGTTATATTGTTTTTCTAACAGTAGGTAGCATAAAGAGACAGAGGCTCGTTGGTTCAAGTTCACTCCTGTAAAATGTCTAATCTTTTGTGTGTGTCTGTACATATATCTATATATAATACATATACATAATATATAATATAAAATGATACCTCCACTGATATGTGTATATATATATATATACAGACAAACACAATCAAGTACAATCATTTGTGTTTGGGGGAACACGATAGATAAAGTATTATCAAATTTAGGACACAGGCTAGACAGCCCATTCAAAAGAGATTCCCTTTCAATATGCCCACATAAAATAAATAGTGAATACAGTGATCCCAGTTATGGCTGGTTGGGAGTGAAACACAGTACTGATGTCTTACATTACTACAGCACTACAGTTTTTATGTAAGTACCTAAAACACGCGCTAGGGAGACTACCTGTTACATTAAAATCTTTCCATCTGTCTGTTTTTTTTTAAACTAATGAATCAGGCTTTGTAAAACCCATTGATAGCTCATGCAGGTACAATGATGACTAAATACCAAAGGCACTTAGCTAAACGCTGTCTGGTATCTTTTTCACTGATAGCCCTCACATGCAGTTCTGTTTCCAGGCAGAAGGGCGCAGCTGTGAGTAATTTCAGCCAATTTTCAAGCTATTAAATGCTGTCTCATCACTCGCATTCAACAAAGGGGATTCAAATTAATAAACTAGTAATGATCATTAAAATAGAACAAATAGTGTGTGGAAATAGGACACGGGATCTGGCAAGGCTGTCCATTCACTGAAAAGGTAATATTTCTAGAAATACATAATAGACTAATTCACAAAGTGACTGTATGCTTTTAATTAATTAATTAATTAATTAATATATAAGAGAGGTGTACAGGTTCAGCGCAAAAGATGCCAGAGACGAATCATTGTCATTTCATATATTTATATTTAGTATTGACTTTATATAAGCTGCATCTTTAGTGTAATTAGTAGTGAAATATATATTACCTTTTATTTAAAGCAGATTACTCACAAAGGTATGTCAACAGCCAAGGAGTCAATTACCAAACATGGTCACATCCCTTCTCTTTTGTGTGATATAGGCAGTATAGGGGAAATAACAAGCGTGGATAGGGAGGGAGAAGATATGGGTTTAAAGAAACAAATAAAGTATACATTTACTTTATATCACTGCACATCTGCAGTATGGCCATGCCGTCACTGCACACCCTGATATTGAATGCATGTTGCCGAAAGCAGTTTAACTTATCTGAAATCTTTCTAATTCTTTATCTTGTTTGATAATACGCAATTTGGATCTGGAAGTGAGCAGCGCATTCATGAAGGAAAAATGCTTTGAAATCAGCAATTGTATTAAAAGTATATTTAAGTTGAAACATCCGTTTTCTTTTTCTTTAGAAGATGAGTAACATTTCAGAAACTGGGGAAGACACTGTCTTTCCTCCACCGTATATTATATCTGGTAAGGCATTGTGTGTGTGTGTGTGTACAGGCTAATCCTCAAAAGATGTGACTAGGTCATTTTTTCGGTCCTCACTACTTCAGACTACATTTTTTTTAAATCTGTGAATGCAATCAAAAAAGTAAAAATGCCAGAAGTCTTGTATTATGTTTGGTTAATTATGATTATGGTTAGAGCTGGGTAGGGGTTAAAGGTGTTGTGATTTGGATTAGGGTCTTTCCTATAGAAATGAATGGATTGTCCTCAGTAAGATAGGAATACAAACACGTGTCTGTGTGAGTGTGTGTGAAATTATTTTCTGATGATCTCTTGCTTTGTGTTCCATCAAATTAAATGGATGAGCACTTATCCATCTAAAGGTCTCATCTATAGACGTATTATGGATCAGATCCAAACTAGTGTTTGTTCTCTTGATGGCCTTTAACGTTTCAGCTATTCCAGTTTTAGGGTGTGGTCTTCATTTTATTTGTATTTCTAGAGGACATAAGTGCAGAAGAAGTGAAAATTTACAATCTGCACACACCCTTCAAGCCCCCCCCATCCACTAGACAACAATCTATTTACAAACCGCATTTCCCCACAGCTGGTAAGCCACTGTTTTACTGAACAATCATGTAGAATGTAATTTTCATTTGCTCTTAACCCCAATCAAGTAACACAATGCTTGACACTAGAATGCTAGAAACATAATGAACCAATCTTGAGTAACATTGATGTAATTTTGGAAGTTTTATGTAAGATTATTATTATTGATCCAAAATCCCCAAGGTTAAACGCTGTGGTCTTGGTGTACCTGAACAACCAGTTGACTTAACCTTCTCTGTGTTTCAGACAAGTCAAATTCTCCAAACTTGAAAAGGTTCGTCAGCTATGAAACTGAACTGGGACGTTCGCCAGGGGAGGTTACTTGCCCTTCCTGTCAGGAGCTGGTCATGACTGAAGTCACCTACAAAATTGGTACCTTTGCCTGGCTTATGTGCTTGGTCTTCATCCTGTGCGGGTAAGGACTGTATTTTAAATCTGTTAATCAACTAAACAGCAGATTTCTCTTTCTCCTAATATAGGGGACATTTTTTTTTATGAATCTGAATTCCAGATTGGTGGTTGGCTGCTGCTTGATCCCGCTCTTTGTGAAACAATTCAAAGATGTGTATCACTCCTGTCCAAGATGTCAGCGGATTCTTCATGTTGACAAAAAGACTTGCAGCTAAACCAGTTCTTCAGATGTGCAAAGATAGCCTTTGGTATCTATAGACTTTTTCTCTTTCTTTTTCACCTTTTCAAAGCCCCATGTATTTATTGTATGCCTACATTTGTTCAAGATATCATGTACTTACTTATAAAATGGCTTTGGTTCACTGGCTTTCTTTTGGCATTTAAAGCTACACAATATTACCACTACCTTTACAATGCCGAGTAGTTTATCCAAGAACAAGACTTTCATATTTATACATTGTATCACTATAGACATATCCAAAAACCTACGTACTAAACTTATAAAATTTTAAGATGTATGATATTTGGGTCTTCTCTCAATCTTGTAAGTTGTGACTGGGTATTTTCCTTAGTCAGTTACCTTCAAAGCAAATAAATCACAATAAATAAACAAAGGAAACTGTAAAAAATAAATGTAAAATCTACAGCTCTGGGTTTCCCAGTTTTTTACATGTTACAAGCCTGTAACATTTTTGAATGCGTGTTCACTGCATTTCTTCCTTCCATCATACAATTTAAGCTGACGTCTCTTAATGCATTAAGAATTTTCAAATAGTGACTAAATTTGCAAATGTAATCTTAGGACTCACAAACAACAGGGGTTATTTCAGCCTTGATATTATAGATACTTCATTGATCCCCGTGGGGAAATTGTCTTTTCACCTCCTGAGAAGGGCAGCTACCTTGAGCAGCACCCAGGGAGCCGGGGCTAAAGGGCCTTACTCAAGAGCCCACAGACGTGCCGAGGCCGGGCTTGAACCGGAGACCTTCCGATCACAGGCTTAACCGCTGAGCCACACTCTGCCCCGAAAGATATGGGCTTGACAAACAGGGTGTGGTTAATAAAAAAAGCGATTAATACCTCTTATACCTGCATTTATATGACATTCCAGAAGAGTATTTTCCCCTAATATCCTATAGGACAATGGTTTCCAACCCAGTCCTCGAGGACCCCCAGACAGTCCATATTTTTACTCCCAAGCAGATTCCTTCCAGGCAGTCTACATTTTTGCTCCCTCCTAGCTCCAGGAGCAAAAATGTTGACTGTCTAGGGATCCCCAAGGACTGGATTGAGAAACACTACTATGGGATATTAACCCTATAGGGTTAAGGTCACATTTTTTGCTTACTATTTAGAAAAATTTTCTAAAATGTCCTCCCTCTAACTCAGATGCCAAGGACCGACTATGTGAAATATGATTCACCTAAAATATGCACTGGCATTCCATAAAGGACAAGTGCATGGAATGCTAGCAGACACCAAGTTGATATCCAGTCGACCGATTCACAACAAATACTTTCAGAAAAGAAGGACATGACGAAGCATGTGTAGAAAATGGATGGAATCACCATATAGCAGAAAGTTTCATGGCCCTTCAGACCCAGGAAACACATCTGGGTAGTGGCAAGAATTTTACCTAATAATGGGTTCACAAAATCCTTTAGAGTGACAAAACAGTGTTATATAGACAGAATAACTGGAATTGGCACAATAAAAAAAATTATACAGGTAATGGACAACACAGGAACCTTCTAATAAAATGTATCTGTCCATCCATCTAATGGCTTATTCAAGCTTTAGGAGGAAATGAGCACGACACAGGTCAAACATGTACTCTCCCCACACAGAGCCACGGGAATCATTTTTTTAATTAATAATTGAACCTGAATACCAATGTAGCCCATACCGGGAAAGATGTAGAAAATATTGCAGTTTTGCGTTTCCTCGCAATTTTTAAATAGTGCCCATGCTTTGCTTTGCAAAAAAAAAAAGAGGACTCACTGGGGCAGTACACAGAGGGGAGTCAAAGCAACACAAATATACACACAGGAAAAAAAGGTCCCAAAAAAGGAATAAGGGAAAAAAAGGTCACCCTATTGTTAGAACATTAGGGAGGGGATGTTTTGCAAGGGAAATAGAACTGTTAAAAATAAATATTTCCAACTCTGTTACTTTGTGGGCTCTGTAATTCCCTGTTCAAGAGTACTGCATCAGAGATGTGGCTCATTAGACTTAAGCCTGCAAACCCATCTACTTATGTTCTGGCTGCTAGCTTACCTTCTAGTAAAAAGAATAGCAGGAAATATACACAGATTGACCCGTTAAACTTTAAATGAACACCACACTAGTACAATGAACTAGGATAATTACGAATGAGTCAAGATTCTGGGGCAAGGGGGGTAAATTTGAATTTTACTTAAAAAGTGGTCTTTCCACACAATCTCTATTGCCACCTTGGGGGGAAGATTCAGAATAACACCTGGGGCCCGTTTCAGAAAGCCAGATAACGTACTAGACTACCCAGACTACCTTAAATGAGATCCTGCCAAGTAAGGAATCCCACTTTCTTAAACAGGAGGGCTTATTTATAAGCTGAAGTTTTTGTACGAACTAAATAGCCACAGAACATTTGTACACACATTTATACAACGATTTTGGGATTTATAAAGGGAAAAAAAGAACCCTGACCCTGACCCTGAAAAAAAAATTGTACATTTACAAGTGGTCCAGAACAGAAGAATGATTTGAAAAACAAAAGCGGCACTCAGCTTTCAAGCTGCATTTGCAGCTAGTGCAATTCCACTTGGCTGTCACGACAAAACTGAACTGGAGATGGGAGATAGGATGGGGAAAGCAAAAGGAGCCATTGGGGTCTACAAAACAGGGCACAGAAAGTAAACGGAGACCGCGGAACAGAAGGGGCAACGACAAAGACCACAAAAGACAGAAACAGGACACATGGAGAGACAATGACAGGGACAGAGACTACTGAGGACTAGAGGGAGTACAGACCAGGCAGGACAGGGAAAACTGGGGCACAACAAGGATGAAAGGGGTTCTGCGGGGCGGTCTGGTGGCCCCCTGAAGGCTGCATGACATCAAGGGCATGGGTAATCCCGAGCCTTGGAGGACCCTGGGGACTGGATGGCGCCAAAGTTGCTGCTAGGCCCAGATCCATAAAAAGGGGCACCGGCGGCACCACAGGGTGGGGAGACCGATTGCTGCTGGAACAGCTTCCGTGGCGTCTAGCGAGAGGAACCCTCAAAGTCCTCCATCTCCCTCGCCTCGGCTCCCAGGGCGACCTCCCTTATCCAATCCTCCAGCTGAGCAAGTCCACTCACCAGGTCAGGATGGCCCTCCAGCCTGGGGTCCAGGAGCAGGTCCATGTACCGGCTCCACAGACCACGCCAGTCGGGGCCCAGGGACAACTGGTTCACCGTAGGGAACCTGGTCAGGTGCTGGGGGAACAGCCAAGGGTTCCTGGGGTCCTCTGGTGCTATGGTATTCAGCCTGGCGGGGAACAGGTTTGGTGGGGATCTCACTGAGGTCTGGTGCGAGGACAGCAGCATCACCTCTCCTCCGTCAACGAGAGCCAACTGAGCGAGCCAGGGAGTCTGCAGGGACCTCCAGGGAGGGATGGAGCTCAGCAGGCAGATCAGGAGGCACCACCTGCTTCTCCCACCTCTGCCTCTGGTGGCGGAAGTAGGTGGCCCGCCATGGGGAGCGAGCCGAAGTTAGCCACAAGCTCTACCTGGCAGGAGCCTAGCCTAACCCGGGGGAAGCGGAACATGTAGGTCCCCCTGGCTGCTGCAGGTGGACACATATGGTGTCCTCACCAGTGGGGCGAACCGCATGCCCACATATCCCCACCAGTCCTCCTCTGGTTCCTCCAGGTCGCTGTCACTCTGGGGATCAGTGAACGGGTTATCAACCTACCACCAAGGCTTACGGGCCGAAGAAGGGGGTGGAGGCAGAGGGCTGGCGACCAGGGTAGGTGCGCACACAGGGATTGAAAGGGTGCTCGGCTCTTTCAGTTTGCGCCTATGCCGCTTGCAGAGGCCAGTCATTCTGCCGTAACAAGACCGAACTGGAGACAGGAACCAGGATGGGGAAAACAAATAGAGCATTTATTAAGTTCAGGGAAGCAAATGGGGGGAAAACAAAGCTTAGGGCTAGGGAAAGCTAGTGATGTTAAGTCACGCGTTGAAGCTTTGAAGCGCGTATTGAGTAGACAGGGCTATGTTTCCTGAAGCCCCGTGTCGGAGCTTGTATCGTCTTTTGTCGATGACGTAATCAGTGACGTTTGAAGCTTCATGTTGGAAGCCACACCCAGTTGGTTCGGGAAGTGTGTTGAATCTAGCGCGGGCTTTTCAAAGTGCGAGATGGAACTACAGCGGCTGTGGGTTTGTTGTATTAGAGAGTGGATATTGGATTCTGGATCTGATGTATATACTGAGGTGGAAGTAGGAGCTAAAAGGAAGTTTTCCCCGGTTTGGGAGCATTTCGAACATTTATCCCCCGACAAGGTATGTTCTGTGTAAAAAAGGAACCGCTTAAGCCCCAAAACACTTGAAAAAATATTGTTTTCGAATAAAACTGATTGATCAACCCAAACGTCGACAGCACAAGCATTATTCTTGTATTTCGCATTCAAGTTACAGACACACTCTAATAAAACCCATCCTATTTCACATTCCTCTACCCCGTTAAACATTCATATTGAGTAAACTACATTATTACACTTTTGTTACATAGTATTATAACATTACTACGGAAGTCCGTTTCCGACACAAAAATAAAAACAATAAATAGTTCAGATACTGTCATAATTATGGAATACTTAGCCATGATTATGATAGACTAAGTCATAATTATGAGATACTGAATCGAAATTATGCGAAACTAAGTCATAATTACGAGATATAATATGTTATGAGATACTAGTATAGTATAATTATGAGATACTATCTCGTAATTATGACTTAGTATCTCCTAATTTAGTCTTAGTGTCTCATAATTTCGACTCAGTATCTTGCAATTATGATATGAAGTATTTCATGATTATGACTTCTGAACTGTTTATTATTTTTAGGTGGTGGGAACACATTACACTGGAGCTCATTGCTCTTAATCCTTTGATTGATGGTGAGCGCTTCATGTCATACATTTTTCAACCAATAGATGTCCTCAGTGTTCATTTGAAGCTTCGAGCATGAACCCTTTCGGTGTTTCGACGAAGCTTCATCTCACCATCACTAGGGGAAGCCAAGCAAACACAGGGACCAACATCAATGACTGGACTAGGGAGTGGAGGACTGGGAGGCACTCTTATACAGGATTAATGGGCGGGCAAACAGGTGGCAACTGGAGTGATCCACACGAGGGCTGAAATGAGAGGAGAGACAAACAGGCAACAGGTGTGGCCCATTAGCCACCCTATTTTTGTTGTTACCGATATCAAGGAATCCATATGTTAACAGCAGAAAGTGCTCGAACGCACTTATAAGTATCGCCTTTACCGTACATCGCCCTCTTCCATTCGTCTTCCGCGACCACGCCCCTGCTTGCTAGAGAACTGTGATTGGCCAGTGATTACATTGGCGTTGCATACAGCGTTGTGATGCAGGGGGTCCACGCTGCAGCCTGCGGGATGGGGCGGGGCGAGATGTGGGCGGAGCGAGATGTCACGCAATTACCATGTAAGGATAAATACACTTGCCCTAACCCTAACCTCAACCCTACCCCATCCCGCGGCACCATTAACGTCATCACACCCATATATGGTAACTGCGTGACATCTCGCTCCGCCCACATCTCGTCCCGCCCCATCCTGCAGGCTGCAGCGAGGTGTACTTGTTGTGATGTGGCACTGTTTCATCGCTAAATTGTAATGCAAACCCTTCTAATTGTTTTTCTGAATGGTGGATGAACAAGATCCAAATCAATTAAATTGTGGTTTTATTTTTATAGTTGTGTCACGTTCTCTTCACGACGCTTATTGAAAAGCAATGACTCTTGTGCACTGCATTTAAGCATGGCGTAGTTTCTGCGTGCTTAACACTGTAAAACAATACGTCGATTTGATTGCATGCCAAAGTCGTGTTTGCATTTGAAAGTGGCACCAAATCCGCCCCATAGATACAAGGTGTCTTTCTCTCTAAAGGACTTAAACGTAATCCTCAAAGTCTACATTACACACTGTTCGGTGGCTGTATAATGCATCGAGTGCCTCGCATAATGCCCAGGTAACGCGCTTTTTAACTGCTAAGGGTTTAAAGGCTATAAGGGGGTATTTATATCTTAGATCCCCAACGGCAAAAATGAACATTACGATCTAGGTGAAAGTTAAAACTGAAGCTTCTAGTTTTAAGTAAATCACAGACTGACATAACTTTAAAATGTCCAACGCTGACACCAATCGGTTATGGTTGAATATGGAAACGGTAAAGTTTCCTGAAGAAATATTTAAAGTGCTATTTCCTGTGCTTTAACGTGTTTCAGTTGTGAAATAGCATTATATTATAGCAAATATATACATATAAATATATAGCAAATAGCATATTACCATGTATACCATAACGAATGGGTTATGGATTTATGTTAATGGTGATATTTTATTTTGTTTTGCCTGTACATACATAAGACGCAGATAGGGAAATTATGTGTCCAAAGTCTTAAAAACGAATTGTATATGGTATTAAAAAAAACTTCGTCTTCGTGCGTGGTATGCCTATTTACTGCTCATTTTTCTGCGTGACTGGCTTTTATTTTGAAACTATTTTGTCGAGCGGGCGTGTTGCTAAAGTCGTACACGTGACTGGTTTGTTTTCGATCTTCGTGTGGCGTGGCTTTGGCGCACACGTCACCAGGTCCCAGCTGTCACGTGTTTTTCAAAAGGCCCTGTGCGGCCCTGCGCTGACTTCACAGTTCTTTGTGGGGCGGGTCTTTTGTGACGGGATGACGTACGTCTCAGCTGTCCAATGAGACATCTTAGGCACATTACAGACACGCCTCAGAATTCTTCTCTGACCAATCGCGATTGCACTTGAATGAAAAGGCGGAGCGTTTCAATATGTTCTCAGGACTCCTGTGGGTTTGGACTGTTTTTTTTTTTGGAATTTGCCGGAAAAGTTCGGGGACTGAGAGATCGGAGTCGCAGCAGATCATGCATCGGTGACTATTCTTCCCGTCCTCAGAGTTATCTTTTAACGTGTATTAGCTTCTACACAACAGTTATTTGGCTAGTTACGTTGGTAGGTAATAAAAAAAAGCTAAACCAGTGTAATGGAGGACAAGAAGGAGGAAGGGGAAGCGGAGATCCAGGAGCACGGCCCCGAACATTGGTTCTCGAATTGGGAGCGGCAGTGTTTGGCCGAGGCCGAGCAGGAGGAGCAGATCGAGGAGGAGGCCGATCAGAGCCAACAGAAACTGTGGCATCTCTTCCAGAACTCGGCCACCGCGGTCGCACAGCTCTACAAAGGTCCGGGTAGCCGCTCGGCCCGGCTGGCCCGGCATTAGCGCCGAGACTAACCGGCGGCACTCGCGCTGCTTATGTGCATAACAGCATGGCCGCCCGTGGTTAGGGCTGCGCGGAGGGACGTGCATTGGCGGGGTGTACATGGGCTCGTAAAGAGCGTTTCCGTGCGCTGCCTGAGCAAATAACTTCCAAGCACGGCAAAGCTAGCAGCGCGGGGGGGATAAGGAACAAGATGGCGAAGTCTGAAGTCCTGGGAGGAGTTCCCTGCTTTAAACAAAATGCTACCGTTTAGATCGGCACTTTTTATCGAACAGCAGAGGCGACACCTCGCTGCCTTCCTCACTGGCTCGTGTGGATCGCAGCACTTTATGTCTGTATGCATCTGTTGTTGCAGTGACTGTATTTTAAAGCGCCGTAGAAATCAGAAATGTGGGATTAATTGCATGCGATCTGCCGCTGCCTTGCATGTGGTGTGGGTTGCGTAGACGTGTGTGCAGTGAAAAGGGCGCTTATTTTACGGTGTCATGCCTGGCTCGGCATGTTTATGCCGTGCAGTTTATGGTAAAGCCGACTAAACAAAATGGCGCAGGTATTTGGCTGGCTGAATGTGAAATGGTTTGCAGTGGGGTTTTGTTTTGTTCTTTTTTTTGGGGGGGGGGGTTATAAGTGTTTTCGGTGTTGCGGTGTGTAATGCAGTCAGTAAATGGTGCAATCACTTTTCACTTTACTGTAAATGTTACAGGAAGTGGCCATATCAGGAGATGGGCGTTTGTGTAATTGATGGGGATCTGACATTACTCCTGCCCCCCCTACGCTTTCACCTTTCCAGACCCCGTGTGCCAGCAGCAGGGTCTCTCTCTCTGGGCGCCTTTCCAGACTGCAGCCACAGCCGTTACCAACCTCTACAAAGGTACCCCCTGGCTTTCTGCAACTCCGAACATCTTGGTCATGCATGCGTGTATTTCATAGCTAATATTTCTTGGGTCTGATGCAGTGTATTTGAGTCCAACACTAAACAACATTATTTGCAGAGAATATATCCCAGTGTAAATACTGTGGACATAGTAACATGACAGGAATTATGCGTATAAAAGTGGCAGGGGACTTCATCCTTAGCATACTGAAGTTTTTAATCTATCATCAGGATCCCTGCTCCTTTTGTTACCTTCGGATTCCATAAAGAGGTGGTAGTGCTGTTGCCTGAGCTGGTAGGGGGTTTGAATCCCACATCTTCAGTGCATATAGCCATTGCGTATTCTCCCCATATCGTGTGGGTTTCCTGTGGGTGCTCTGATTTGCTCCCGCAGCCCAGTGACATGCAGTCGGGCTAATTGGCATCTCTAAATAGCCCGTGGTGCAAGTGTGTGTGCATGCAGTCCCATCCAGGGTGTGCTACGCTGCCTGGGAGTGACAACAGGCACTCCTGGGACCCAATCCAGGATAAGTGGTTGGAAAACAGATGGAATACTTCATGAAGCAGGGGCTCGGTCTGTGAAGAAGGCTTTGATGTCCCGTGTAGTGTTATCATGCTGTATCAGAAACTGAAGGGATCACAGAGCAGAGTACGGTGAAAGGTTGCTAAACCAAGGTCCTTAATTAGCCTACCAAAGCCCTGGATCAAAGCAAGGAAGCCACACTGTACACACTGGCTGTTTTTTGTGTTTGCTCATTGGGTTTAGTGTTTTTCTTATTGCACCACCTGTGGGAGACTCCATACACTCCCTCACCCATGCATCCTGGCCACTCAGATCTCTCTGAGCCATTCCTTCTGGCAAAACCAGATCTTTTTAAAAGTAAGCTGTGGATTTCTTTGGGTGGACGAAACTGGGAAAATGTTTAGTATCGTATTTGTTTAAAAAAAAAAAATGGGACGATTAGCTTGTTTAAAGAGTAGTTTATAGTTGTTTTCTCTTTATAATTGCAATGTTGATCGAAACCCGTTTTGTTTAAGTTGTCTCCTCATGTTGAACCAGCAGTAATGTATAGGGTTCAGTGTCCCCCCCCCCACATTTGTTTGAAAAAAGAAATGGATACAGGTTGAGAGAGCAGCAAGCCCCCTTGCACCCCCCCATTTGTGCTTTCCAACTTTTATTTCATTGTTATGTTATTTTATGAATGTGAATTGTTGTTTAGGTGTGTTTTTCCCCCACAGTACTTCACCATCTTCTGCCTCATACCCTACCATGAAAAAAACTATTGCACTGTCACACTTGTTTGCTTATTTGATAGTTCCCAGGTTCTGCTGCATTCTGGGTTAAAGACAACACTAAAGTTTAATGCTGCTTTATTTAGTATGCAGTGTGCGGTGCCTCTGGTTCCCCCCAGTTACTCTTAGCAATTGATTGTGCCTCAGTTGGGAACAATGGCCACAAACAAACCCTCGCTTGTCACTTTCAGAACTCCTGAATACATTCACTACTATCCCAGAAAAAAATTGGACAATATGGTTCCGGCTGTGCAGCTTTTTAAAAATCCCAGGCATCCTTGGGAATTCTGCTTCTGATGACTCTGTTGACAGCTTCTCTGATGGCCCTGGTAGCAGCTAGTCAGATTTATATTGGCACACATTGGGTTTGATTGTTTACTGAAGTATTTTAAGCCGCTGACCCAGTTTGGGTTACCAATGGGAACCCAAATTCTCTTAACTGAATATTGCATTTCACATCAAACGAAAGAAGCACAGCAAAAACAATAATAATACTGAAATTTCTAAACAATCCATGGCACCCTGTATGTAAAGAGCTGGAAACTTTCATTTGATGAAAAGATCTGCAAAGTAGTTAGAAACAGGTGTATTAAGTGTCATCTGAGACACTTGGAGGCCAAAGATCAGAATGCTTTGGAACTTCGAAATCATTTTGGAACTGCATTCTTAAACTGCACAAGTCATTGTCAAATTTACAAAGTAAAGGCACCTGATCATCTGCAGGTAATTTCTGACACGCTCTGAATTACACTTGCTGATATGCGTTTTTCTTTACGGATTCCTCTCTCTGCAGAAAGCATGGATGCACATGAGAGGAGCTACGATCTAGGAATCCAGATTGGACATCAGCGGCGCAATAAGGATGTTTTAGCGTGGGTTAAGAAGCGACGGAGGACAATTCGCAGGGAGGACTTGATCGGTTTCCTGTGCGGCAAAGCACCTCCGTCGAGGAGTTCTAGGACAGCACCAAAGCTGAACGTTGTGCCTCCTAATCGGCCACCGTCCACAGAAAGTAGCTCTTCTGTTGAGGCTGACTTGCAGCCCTTCAGAGAAGCCATTGCCTTGCATGGTAAATCCTAAGTTTCTGCCATTACACTTTGCCAGGTATATTTGCTTTTCAGTGGTGTATGGCAAGTAATAAATAAATTTTTATTGACATTAATTTTAGATGGGAGTTCTCTGCTTTTGAGTTTGGTGGTTGAGAGACTCCAAAACAAATCATTCAGCCTTTTCTTCCCTCGTTAAAAATGTAAAATTTTAAATTATTGAATATATCTGTTACACTTGGGGAGGGGTTGGGGGGGAGGTCTTTATGGCACTGGTTAATCTTTAGCATTAGCAACCATATTGACACTTATGTAGTATAAAATACTAAAGTTAGTGAAGTATTAATCATATACAGAAAGGGGCGTGCTTTAAAAAACAGGGTGTCTGAAGGTAAAAATTAGTCATTTAACTTTTAATGCTTCATTGTGGGAAGGTCTATAAAATTCAAAGATTCAATGAATATCAAGTCACACTAGAACTTTTTTTTTGTTTTTAGACACATTCTTTGGAAAAATTGTGTACCTATCGCTGCATTTTAAGTGTGCGAACGAGTGGTGATACTGTATTAATTTGGGCTAATTTGCTTGAGCGAGCCACAGGAGAGCTATCTGTGTGCCTCACTCAAATTTAAAACTTTTATCCTTATGATGGTCATTATGGTGGAGCACACTAGTAAAATGTCAGCTACATGCTACCCTTACTTTGTGTACAACCAATAACCAATGTTCATTTTCTTGAGGCTTATTTGCTGGGAGACTCCAGGCAGTAAATGTAGCTGCATTAAATGGCTATATATTGTAGTAATGACAATTTACGCGGTGAAAATGAATCGACTCACCATCTTGTTAGCTAGAAAGGTGCAAGTTTACCGGTGAGCAATGTATTTAATAGATTACTGAGAGATTACAATTTTTGTTCACATTTATTGTACTTTTAGCTTGATGTTCATGGAATAGAGCAAACTACAATAATTTTAACTTTTAGAAAATATTACACCATCCATCCGTAAATCTTGTAACGGCTTTTTGTAAATGTTAAATATTTTTACATGTAATATCAAAGATAAAACTGAAAACTCTAAATTTAAGGGAAAAGTCTGACCTCTTCAATGAAACGAAACAAGTTATTTATGCAATTTGGAAGATACTTGAGGTTCTTCATCTAATTTTTCTTGTTAAAATGTGAATTCTGTTCACTACTACGTTGACAATGATAATGATCTAACACTAAGTGATTATGCGAGTGATAATGCACTTTTTCAGTTGTATTAAGTTTTCATCTTTAAATATGATTTTCTGCCAAATTATGTTAGAAGTTTCAGGTTGCACATTACTCCCAATCATTTCGTGACTCATACAAGGTCACCATGAATCTTGCGTGGAAATCTTATATTCTAATCTTATGCACTTCAGGGCAGACCCTCCTATCATATTGGTTAAGAGGCTTATGAAAACTATAAAAAGTTCTGTTACGTTAGGGATAGAGGAATAAATAGATATTACTCGCTATTAGGATCAGTGAAAAAATTTACGATTCCAAAATTAGATCTTTGATCACATGTAACTGTAAACTGCCTTAATGTTAAATTTGGTTCCTGTATGCTGGCTATAAGACTAATGGGGGGGCGGGCGCGCCCCCCCGCCCGGGGGGGGGGGGGGGGGGGGGGGGGGGGGGGGGTGTGGGGGGGGGGGGGGGGGGGGGGGGGGGCCC
>JAODKN010000093.1:24071957-24088584 GCA_026774425.1 Petrocephalus zakoni | reverse complement strand
TTCATTAGTTAGTTCATTAGTTAATCATTAACTAATTCATGTTCATGATTAGTACTTCAGTAGTCAATGAGGTACTAGTATGATATGTGGCCCCTCAACTAAAGTGTTACCCTCCATCTTGTTCTCCATGACACAGAGACACATATGTAGGTGAAAGCAAGCTTGTCGGTCATGGGTAGCCACCTGCACTGGCATCCCTGGAGCTGGGGCGGGGGGGTGAGGGGTTGCTATTGGCCTTGTTTAAGGGCCCATGGGCATACGACTATTCCGACAAGAGCCTGAGCCATGCACCACCCTACTTGATTATTTGTACAGGTCAGTAGTTGGCCTTTTTACAGTTCTACACTGGTGTGTTCGCCCTGTTTAGAAATGACAATAAAATGTTCCGAGATTCTGCTTTCTTCCTATTCTATTAATAGTGTGAAATTAAGTTCCCATTGTAATTTGTGTTTTCTTTTTTACAGCGAAGGCAGACACTCATGCAGGTAAGCGGGACACGTACGGGACAGGGTATTGGGAAGATCAGGCACACAGAAGAACACAAGAGGAGACTCAGCCAATCAGGATAAAGCAAGGGTGTAGACCACTCAGAAATTAGTCATAGCAGAACCAATACCTCACAGAAAGGAAACTAACTGGACTGGTTATATAAGTTAGTAAATTAAGGGAAACCTGAAACAGGAGTGAACACAGCTGAATTAATACTCTGGTGAGGGAGACCTGCCAAGGGGGCGTGATTGCAGTGCAGGCTCCAGAGTCCAACTAATACGAATATGGCTGAATCCCCAGTAAACCTGAGCCATCTTCTCACTAAGAGTCCCTCTGTGAAAGGTAGTAATTACCTTCAAGTACCGTGACTTTTATCTCGTCACCTGAAGAGTCACCCAGCTTTATATAGATGGATGTAATTGCCCGTTAGTTAATTTTAGTTTCAACTGAGTGTATAAAGTGCCTGATTTGTTTTCCATTAAGGGTTATGGGTGACCTAAATGTGCCACTAGTTGAAAGACATGTTCCTGCTACGTTATGACAAATTACACACAAGCTTGTCACCTATCACCTTTTTACAGCACAATTTGAAAAACAAGGGCTTCTGCAAGAGGTATATTATTTTTTTTTGCCTGAATAGCTTTAAATTTTATAAATGAAGTAGACACAGCGCAACCTCAAGATTAAAATAAGTGCTTTTAATAAGTAATAACATAGGCAGAAGAAGAGCATGAAGCTAATGAGACGACCAAAAGGTTTCAGTAAAAATAGCAGCACCATTAACAAGGCCAAGACCATAGGGTCCTTTGGACATCCCCAAGCTTACGTTTACTTGTGCTGAATTTTGGGTGTAATTGCCATAATTGTTCATATGCTTCCAACAAATGCACGGTCTTAGAAACGTGTCTGTTACACTGTTATAACTCTAAGTGGAAGCTTGCAGCCATAGTATCTGTAACATACTAAGTAATGTGGTATTTGTCCCATTCTTGTGGCTCCAAATTTATTGTTTTTTTTCCCGCAGACAGTCATCTGCTTCGCTTGCTTCACAGCTTCATAAATGTATTGTAAAGAAAGAGGGGGATTTTCACACAAATGGGTTTCTTTCCCTTTGTCTTGGCTGTCAGAAGCTAAAATTCCAAATCCTGTATTCTACAAAATAGTAAGATAACCAAAAATTTCTTGTTAATTTAATTAGTTACCAGATACAGTCGCCACTGCACTTGTCAAAATAACTTGAAATAAGTTGCTTTTATAGTAGTTTTTGCTTTAACACTTAAAATATTGAACATTACTGCACAAAATGATCGTGCATATTTTAATCAACATTACAACTATGGGAGATATTTCCTGCAGAATAGAAAATGAAAATGATAATGATAAATTGAAAATACAATCTCCACTTTGCCATTTAGTTTTCAAAGTCTATGTGCAAAAATCCTACCAAAATGAAAAATATAATGAAATAACACAATTTGCATTTGAACCTTCCACTCATGCATGGGTTATATGTGAGGAAAAAAGAAAAAAACCTTTCAACCTTTTCATTTCCAATTTGACTTTTCATTCCCTACTTTGTGTTTTCAAATTTGCTTTTTCATTTTCAAGTTCACAACTTGCAAATATGTTAATGTGAGCAGGACAGTGGGAGGAGCTCTGGATCAGAGCGTCTCCGGCACTGTTGAGCTTTCTCATTGTGGTTGCGGATTTGAACCAACCTATTCTTGTCCCTGTCTGCCTGCCTTGCCTGATTCTACCTGTTCCTGCCCCATTCTGCCCGTTTTGTCTGGTGCTCCTGTTCCCGGTCTTGTCCTTCTTTGCCGAGCGGACTCCACTCGGCGTCAGGCCTTCCCCAATCTGACTACAGCTTTGGTACCACAATTTGGATTTGATTGTTCAGGATTCTAAATAAAAGCTCTGGTCTTCTGCACTGTGGGGTCTCCTGTTGGTCCTGGCTTCCTGCCATGACACTTGCTACCAGTTTACTGTTATGAAAGAAAATAATATTGGCCCTCATTTATCAAAATGAACATAGATTTGGGTGCACAAATTCCACATGTGATTTATGAAACAGGGTGTACCTGGCCAATTCCAGCGAACACACATTCCCGCAATACATCCTGCCGGCTAAAGTGCTGTACAGAGGAATGAAAGGTATAACAGCTCTCACAAGGCATAAAATACACATAAAATACAAATTCAGTTCGATACACCTTTATGTATCGAACGTTTATAATTACTGCAGTCTGTAATCTTACAATTACATGAATCGATAAAGAAAATTTATTAACAAATATAACCCGCAATAAACATTTCACCTGAAATCTTCATAATTAACTGCTTAACATCATTTTAGCGCAAACAGCAATGTAATAACACAGCACAACTTGATTTCCTCTACTGCAGCACAAGTCCAAAATGACAGAAAACTGCGTACACTATCTCAGACCTGGCGTGGGATTTGAATGTATCCTGCGCTCTAAATTGATAAATCCCGAAATTTGTGTTTAAATGAAACCCATTCTTCTGCCATACGATAAATGAAGGCCGTTATGTCTGCCTAATTCTACCATTTTCATTACAGGGAGATTTGTGAAATTCTAATATGAAATAAATATACGTGATGAAGCTTAAACATTGTATTCATACGTTATTTCGTATTTTTAAAATGTCTAAAATGTGCAGCCTGTGAACACTGCCCTCTAGTGAAGCTGCGAATAAGAAGCTAACGTAAACTGTGAAGTAAGACTCAATGAATAGGAAGCTAAACGTATCGGAAGCTGCAAATAAGTGGCTAACGTAAGCTGTGTGACTTTGCCATTAGTTTGGGTGACATGGGCAACCATGTGCAAGTATCCGCAATGCACTGAGAAAGCACAGCAGTGCCCAAGACTCTTTCATCCAAAGCTCTGCCCACTTCCCCACTCACATTAACATATATCTGTGAACTTGAAAATTAAAACGCAAATTGGAAAATGAAAAGGTTTTTCATTTAATCTTTCAATTTTTCACAAATTACCCAAGCATGAGTGGAATGTTAGAATGCAATGTTATTTCATTATATATTTTATTTTGATAAGATTTTGTGCATATACTTTGAAAACTAAATGGCAAGGTGGAGATTGTATTTTCATTTTATCATTATCATTTTCGTTTTCTTTTTTTGCAGGAAATACCTCCCATATGGATGTATGTATATAACCATTGTTTAATTTTACTAGTATAGTAGTGAAGTTCAGTAGTCCTTTTGAGTTGTTTCTATTTCTGTATGAATGGCTCCTAAAATCTAACCTTCACTCCATAATCATGAATCACGACAATAAAGGAAAAGTATTATTTAACAAACAACACACAATATTTTACAAATCTTTAACAAATAATTTAAACAATCAAGGTAATTTATGGCCAGTTGATAGTAAACCTCTTGGATTACAACCTCTTGAAAAGAGGGTGATTGGAGTCAGGTGATCCAGTCAGTCTAGGTGTGGGCTTGCAATGTAGTATAAAAATCCACATGGCTGCATTGCCTGCTTTATACAACAGAATTCTCTTCAGCATGTGGTTCGATTAGAAGTCTCAGGAGAAGAGATTTTAAGCTAATCAAGTTCTTTTGTAACCCCTTTTAAAGAGTTGGGCCTCCATCAGGCCATATTCTGGCAGATAGTTTATAAGTTAAACCAATTCAGTACTGTTGGTACTCTCCCTTGGACACAGTGTCCTACAAAGATCAGTGAAAGGGCACACTGTATAATCGTCAGACAAGTGACAAAACACCCGGGCTGAGAGTTAAGGATCTGTAGCCATCTCTTGCATTTGACGATATCTGAGCCTAACATAAGACACAAAACAAGTTCATGGGAGATAGGCATGTTATTTTGAGAACAGTGTTTTCTTCTGTGCCAATCTAAAAGTCTAATTGGAAGTTCCACAGCACTACTGGGGCAACATTCTGTACACAATTGAACAAAACCTTTTGGTCAATGTAGGCAGTGTTATGTTTAGAGAATGCAAAAATAAACTAAAACCCTTTTTGGCTGCGGAGCGAGTATAATGGTACGAGACTACTTACAATGATTGAAACTTGACCGTGGGGGCCAACAAATCCCAAACTGTATTAGGAAATTCTAGTTCAATGTCTAAAATCCACAACATGACAGTGAGCATGACAACGGTCCAAAACACTAGAAAAGACCAGTATCAAAATTATTCAAACTAGAAAATTCCTCAATCCCATTGAAATGCTGTGGTGTGAAATAAAGCTGGACATTTTAGCAAGAGATCCTAAAAATATGTACATAGACTGAAAAAGTTTTGTACAGAAGAATGGGCCAAGCCACCTCTTACCTGCTGGACGTGACTGATCAACAGTGTCACGCCGGGAGCGGTATTTACGACCCATAACTGCAGGCTGTAGGGTTTAGCCCTTCTGAGGGGCGTTTATTTAGGGTAGACAGGTTGAGACAGGGTGAACAAAAGCCGGGAGCGAGCGTGACTGCTAGCGACCTAGGCATTCGCATAGACATCGCTTAGACAAAACCGGACGAGGGAGACAGGACTGGGGCAGACTAAATACAGGTAACGCTGAGTATCGGACACGAAACAGCTGAGGACGGGAGGATTCGCACGAGGGAAACGAGGAGGCGTGGCACACAGGAGGATCTGCACGAGGGAAACGAGGGGGCGTGGCACACAGGAGGATATGACGGGCTGGGCATGACAAACAGCAATAGAAAGTCTTTGGTTGGGTTTAGTGAAAATAAGATTCCACTAGTTAATACATGTTGTTGCATGTAAAAATATAAATATATTTTTTCCAGCAATATTGAAATTTTAAATTTTGTTTATTAGACTTAAGAACCATTCATGTAGAAATCCGTGAGCTTTTTTCTTGCAAGTGTAATAAAGTGATTTATTCTAACTTTATCGTATGAGAAATGTGACTTGTACCAGGATACTTAAGTTGATTTTGGGTTTTTGTGATTTTTGTTTCCCTTTTCATAACCAGCATAGTGGTCATGCAACTTTAGACTCAAACTCATGTTTAATTCCATCTTCAGTCATGTATAACAATTTAATTAAATCATATAATGAGCATTTAGGCCATAAGCACCTCTGTTGGAAGTTATATTCAATTAGAGTTACCTTTCCTGCTGAGTGTTCTTTAAACCATGTGCTTACAAATTCAGTTCTCTCTTTTGAGAAGAGTGATTAATTTCCATATTTATGGCATTTTTGTTTCAGTTTATTAAAGAGTAAAAACTCATTTTATGTTGCTGTTTGTTAAAAATGTCATTTGATATTTAGATCCAGGCACCTCTGTGCCATTCAACTAATAACCCTCAATGTTCCGCTAAGGCTAACTGTTAATAGTATGTCTTTTTACCATTTTATCTTACATTTTAACAATTGACTGGGAATGTGTGTACAAGCATTTATTTATTTTCCATCTTGACCCATTTAGGTAAGGCCCATACTGTGCTTTGAGGTAAATTTAGTAATAAAACTAATGAGGCTTTGAAACACCAAATGGCTGTGATCATCGTAGTTTCACTATGGGTTCTGCTAGCAGGTTTAACCCATTGTCACTGCGTGTTATGCCTGTTATGGCTCTCAAAACTTCATCTCACATACACCAGTTAAATTCTTAGTAGTACCTGCTTGCCAGAAAGGCACTCTTTGTGTCCTGAAAATTATGCAGCTCAGCAGGAATACATTGCGAAAAAACAGCAACTTTCGCCATGCTTCCTTTTATCTTGGGGGTTTCATGAATCGTTTAGGCCAGTGTTTCCGGCTAACCCAGTCCTCAGGGACCCCCAGACAGTCTACATTTTTGCTCCCTTCCAGCCGCCTGTAGGACAAAAATGTTAGGCTTAGCGTTAGCAAAAACGTGGACTGTCTGGGGGTCCCCAAGGACTGGATTGGGAACACAAGTTTAGGCACTTGGTGTTACTTATATTCAGCCGTTGGCTTTAGTTTAGCCTGTGTAATGCCCTGATCTTGCACCAGGACAACCATCCTTGGCATCATAAATAGTGCCTTCCTTCATTTACTCTTTCATGTGCTTAAAACTCAGAACACCAGCCGGAGACCCTGCACTGGATCAGTGGGCTGGAGGATGGATGGAAGAATGAGTTGGGTTCTAGAGTTTCACATGTTCTTGCCATGCTTGTATCAGGCTGTGGCAGTTACTGTGCAGCTAAGCATTACAACAGCTTAGACGTGCGATCGGTGATTTTAAAGGTGATATGATCATTGGTGTCAGACACGGCAGCTCCAGCATCTCAGAAACAAGCCACCCCGCTGGGATTTTCACACACTGCAGTGTCTGGAATTTACCAAGAATGGTGTGATGAACAAAAAACATTCAGTCGGGGGCATTTCTGTGGCTGAAAACACCATCTTAATGAGAGAGGTCAGAGGATTGTGGCCAGACTCATTAAAGCTAACAGGAAGATCGCAAGTGCTAAATGAACAGCTCAGTAGAGCAGTGGTGTGCAGAATGGCTTGTCTGAACACACAACATGTCAAACTTTGAAGTGTTTGTGGAGATCAAAGTGGATCCTAGTTAGTACTGCCTAGGAGTACCTAATGAAATGGCCACTGAGTGATATACCCACACACACACACACACGTGTAGTCTGGTCTGTGATAATATAAAGGCTTATTTATGTCATACACAAAACAAACTCTGGACACACAAAATACAAAAAAAAATCACCCAGGAAGGAAAGTGGCCATATGTGTGAACATGGGGAGAACATGCCGACTAAACACACAGCAAATGCCAAATTCCTGGAGGTGACAAGGGTACCCTTAGGGCCCCTGGCCCTGTAGATCGTGAAGCCCGTGACTGGAAAAATGCATTAATATGCACCCTTTCAAAGCCCCCCCATCACTGCTTTCATGGTGCACCTGTGTTTTGCTGCTTCTACTGTACTGCACACATAATTATACACATCAAGGGTAACCTAGCAATTTGCAGGGGTCCCAGATTCTTATAGCATATACATGTGCTCTGCACTTTCCGCTAAATGGCTATTTGCATGTACTGAACCCTCAGGATAAATTTGACGCCACAGCTTCTTTAGCTGGCTACAGTAACTTACTGTTTTCACCCTTATTAGATCCGAGTGTGTGCCGTGACCGATCATTCCACAGGATCTATTTCCTCCTGCTTCACCCTGTGCTCTATGGACTGAAGGCTTAAAATACACCAGGCAGGATCTGTAAACGTTGAGGCGGTTTATCCGATTCACCTTGTAAACATGGAAGTTGTACTGCAGCTAGAGAAGCCAGGCGATTCAATAATGGCAAATCTCGCTCCTGTAATAAATGGAATTTCACTGACCTGACACTTAAGTCACTCTGGTAAACTAGCTAAAATACCAATGCTTAATGTTCACAATGTTATTTATAGGCATTTGTGGTTTGTTTATTCAACATTAGGAATGCGAATGTGAAAAGTCTGAAAAAGACAAGATAAAAGACTTTGTACTTGCAATACAGGTCCAGAAAAAAATGAGAGATCACAGTATATTTAAAAAAAAAATCTACATTGTTAAATCCTGGTTTAATCCTGGTTCTGCTGGCAGAAGGCTACAATGCACGGCTGGCTGCTTTCAGACTCAGGGTTTCTAAGACAGCCATACACAAGATCAAGGGGAAGTGGGAGACCCTGGGAATGACCAGAAACCAGCCGGGCAGAGGGCGGAAACGACTTTGTAATGCCAGAAATGACCGTTATCTTATCCGACAGTGCCCCATGAATTGGAGGTTGACCTCAAGTGACCTTCAAAAGGAATGGGAAACATTAAGTGGTGTGACATGCACGGCTAGGACAGTTCGTATCAGGCCCCTAGAAGCAGGACTGAAGTTCCATAAAGCAAGGAAGAAACCCTACATCAATGAGAAACAGCCAGGCTGGGGATGCAAAAAAAATTTATGTTTTTATACAGGCGCATACCTAAATAAACTGCAAATAGAGTGAATCTGAAAATGTTTGCTGAGGCTTCTTATCTATGTCAGTTTCAGCTCTCCTCTTGCTATACACTTTGCTAACCAGCACAGGAACATTTGGTCATTCGCCCTCACGGACTGAACCCTGGGGATGTATTCTCTGAAGGTCTGCAGGGCAGCCATTTAGCATTTAACATCCAATTGACAGCCACTGGCCAGTGTCAATACTTTGTAACAGAACATCAACACAATTACGTAGTGTCAGTAACTAAAATAAATCTGAAAGCGAAGGAAAACACCATTTAAGGGTGGAGATTCGGCTATTTGTTGTTTCAGGAATTGATGATGAGAGGGACGTTGAAATGAATAAAAATGTCATTAGGTGCTGAAAATGTGTTATGTGCTTGGATGACTGGGAAGCAGGTTCAGGTGATTAATAAGGCCATTTGGACAAGATTCAATATGCTGTGCAGTAGGGGAAACAAAGGACTCCATGGAAACCATCCCAGAAATACTCGCTGAGATGCTTCTTCGAACTACCTGAAGCAAATAAAAAAAACATTGTTCATCATCAGTTTTATCATTCAATTAAATGACAATTTAACTAAAAAACTGGATTTAAAACATACTGCCAAAATATTTACATACAAAACCAATTTAATAAGATTGCCATGGAAGAAAAATATACAAACTCTGAAGCTTTAATTAAATTCTGTGACATTTTTATATTTCAGGGAATAGGATATAGGTCCGGTTAACTTGCTAAGCAAACTATAGATGATATTTAGGATGTATTTTTCAGAAGAACACACTTGCTTGCAGCACAAACCTGGCTGAGTAGTCACATCCATTAGATATCTTTCTTTCGTCATCTTAAGTCCTTTTGTAAAATTTGACAATGGTAGTCTTTCACGGAGGGTTGCAGCTGTAATCCACAAGAAGATGAAAGGACTTACAGACCTGCAGTCATAAAAGGCAACAATAGTTATCCGTTTCCAAATGATTTAATAGAAAGGTGCACCTTAGACAGGTACTTGCACAGTAAACACGTGTCATGCATGTAAATATATGGAGGCAATATACATTTTGACATAGTATTTATTTTTATCATAAAAAGATATTATTCAGTAGTATTCATTGACCTGTCCTGTTTTTGTTTGGATAGCAACTAATAGTAAACTAAAAATTTAAACAGATGATATTTGTTTTTCCATTTTTTTTTCTCCGCTTTTTAATCTTTCACTACTATGGTCCATTGTGTTTCCGACAGTGCCTCATGTTCTACAAGGGCTGTACATTGTGAATTAGCGGTGGTACTTCTTGTAAACAGTACCAGTCCTAGCTGATATGGCAGCCTAGGTGAACATCAACAGCAGCGCCCCCTATCTGAGGCAACGTGAAATTTGACAGCAAGTAGGTGCCCCCTCAGAAGTTGGAGCCCTAGGCAGCTGCCTTTGTCGCCTAAAGGATTGACTGGCTCTGCTTGTAAATATTCATATTTCAATAAATTCTGTACAAAACATTCAGCCTAAGATCATCTGCAATTTATGATGACGTGTATTAAAATACCATAACACATTAAACAAATGTGCACCCTAATTCCAGGTCTTTTTCTAATCCTGGATGGAAGCCTAAAGTCTAAGGAAGCCTGGAGCCGTACCCAGGAAGCACAGGATCCAAGGCAGTGCTCATTCTGGATGGAATGCCAGTCTGTCCCACACACACACATACACAACCATGCGCTAACGGGCAATTTGGAGATGTGTGTCTATCAAAGGATATTGAGCACCTGGGAATAAACCCACGCAGATGCAGGGAAATTGTGTAAGTCTCTCCCTCTCTCTCTCTCTCTCTCTCTCTCTCTCTCTCTCTCACACACACACACACACACAGACAGCCTGGGTGGTAATCAAAGCCACAGCACTGGAGGTGTAAGGCCATAGTGCCACCCACTAATACACCACACCTGAAGACAGTTTTTTTTTCCATTTAGGAGATGAGAAAGACAACTAGGTCAGCTGATTTGCATGCAAAACACAACTGTATTTTGTGTAATTTCTGTGCAACACTGCTGAAGTTTCTCAGAAGTGATGCTGTTCTACTAACCCTAACCTCATCACCATTACGTTATCTATAGCCCAGATATTTATTGTCACTGGAGTCAAATGGCGCTATAAACTCCATGCCAGTGAAAACAGCAACTGGAATGAAATCAAGAACAATGCAATGCTCAAACAAAAAACATAGTTTTTTTGTAGCTAAAGGGGAATTACGTCTGATGGGACTGTCCATGCCTCGTACAACCTGATAAGGACAGGCAACAGGGAAAGAAGTTACCTGTCAAAGATAGCATCAGGGGCATTATTTCTATCGAGAGTTGGGCATTCTGAAGGCTCTCCTCATGTCAGGCTGTGGTAGATGTATTTGGGTGTTAGAGCCAGTTTCAAACCAAAGAGAAGGATGACAGGCAGCAGACGTAGAATAGAGATGCATCAATGTTCCCAGTATGGTTGTGCTCTTTTGCAAACAAAATTTTTCAGGTCATCCTATAAATCCATTGAATATCATCTAACAAAAAATGGTGATCCATATACCCCTAGAAACAGTCCAATTATACCAGTCTGGACGTGTCCTCATAGGCCCCATGGCTTCGGTGTCTTTGTGGAAGGTGATCTGAAGTGGATTCCAGGAGCTGTGCTGAGCATAAACTTTGCAACCTATATCTAGAACTGTGCCATCCCTGACCTCATTTTTAAGACGCGTCTTCTTCTATTTGCAGGCCCAGCAGCTAAGCATGACTTTCCCCATGTCAGTACATAACTTCACGCATTTTGTGATGATACTAATCCTCATATTTCCATGAAAACAATAACATGAGTTGATCATTTGAAGACTGTCTTTTTACCTTCTCTGGTGACATAAGTTGAAGATGCTGCTTTTCAAAATAAGGCCAACTTAATGATATAATAATGAACAGAAGAATTTAATTGGAAATGAAGCTGCAATTTTTTTTGTCAGACATCCAAATCTGTTAAAATGCATGATTGATAAGGAGTAGTATGGGCAAATAGTGTAGTAATATACACCCAACAGCCAATATATTAGGTACACTGGTTAGTTGATACATGCAGCCTTATCCTACAAACATCATCATCATGTGGCTGAAACACACTACATGCAGTCAGGGTCACGGGTCTCAGTCATCGTTTCACAAGCTGTACAATGGATAAAACACATTGTGATTATTGGTGCTACACATGCTGGTTCTAGCACTTTGATCATAGACACCCTCCTGGGATCTCCACATACGACAGTATGTAGAGTTTGCAGATGATGGCAGTCAGTGGCAGTTCTGAGAGTGAAAACACCTCACTAATGAGAGGTCAGCAGGCAATGGCCAACAGGAAGGCTAGAAATGTAAAAATATATGGAAAGATTATAGGACTTTGCAGAATCCATGACTTAAAGAATGTAGGCAAAGGATAGTCCTACTCAGTATTAGTCACGTATACCTAATAAAGGTGCCACTGAAGTTATACTCATAAATACATTTTTGCACACTATGCACTGAAATAAACTGGGACTTGCCTCAGGTTGATGCTAGCTCTCAGCAGATTATCTGATTTACAATTCCACATTTAAATTATATTATCGGTAAAATAATGATTTGTGGTACATTTGTTCTTCCTTCTTAATTATTAAGGTTGACATATATTTAAAAAATATACTTCACCTAACTATACCAGCTTCTGCTGCCTCTCAAACTTCACAAAATTATATATAATGTAGTTTTTCTTTTCTTGTATTCTTCATTAAATCCTCCCTTAACTGCCTGAAATGCATCATAATATTCTGATGGCACAAGTTCTGGAACTAAAAATTTCATATTACCAACATTTGTTGAGACTTGCAGAAAATTTTTAGGCTTACGTCTTGCTGCTGCCTGTATGGATTTCACTGTAAGGGATTAAGACCCAGATAAAGAATGCTAGATAAACCGTAGCTATCTGAGTTTGCCTTTGACCTCAGCTATTTTTCACTGACACATAGGACACACCTTTAAAGCAGTGCTGATTTAATTATGATTGTTTATCCTTATATAAGCCATCAGCAAATCCAGAAGAACACCTTTGTCATGTGTTAAAAGTAAGATTAACCTGGGCCATGGTGTCTTTTACTGATGATAATCAACCACCAATTGCAGGCTGACACTTGACTCCCTCCTCCCCTTAATGCTTTGTGTTGATAATAATGGGCCGTTCCTGTATTGACGTCTTTAGTTGCTGGTAACCTTCTTCACCTCGTTTATTAACAGGACCATCTCAGAACTTGATGTGTTTTGTCTTGTGTCTATTGATTCTTTAGGCTTCAAGGTTTTTTTGACCTTGCAGTTTGCAGTCCAACATTTTAACTTTGCCATATCTGAATTGCAGAATTTCTGCCATTACTGAATTTGAGTAAACTGCAATCTTTTATCTGAAGGAGTCAGCCTCTGAAGTCACTGTCTCAGATGTTTAATCTGCTTTCAGGAATTACACAGATCACACATACAGTGTTACACACATTACAAACAGTAGATGGCTCCTCTATATTTCTGTCTTTTATAGAGCAATATATCAACTGGTTCGGTCAATACACTATCGTTTCTATGTTCTTCAGCTGAGGTTTTTGCATTAGAATGTTATGTAGAGATATTCTTACTGAATCCCTTTTGGAGGTAATTATGCCTTGGTAAACTCCTACGCATCTCGTGCAGTGAGCGAGTGTGCATGCTGCATTCAGGCACATTTACAGCTACATTAGAGTTTCTGGAAGGCCTACACGGGGGGTTTATAATCCTCTGGTCTGCTATATTACTATGTTTAAAAACACAGCAATACATGTCCTCTACCTTATTTACTTTATTACCTACAGAAAAAAGAAACATTTGTGTATGTCTAGTGTATATCCATCCATCCGTTTCTGGATGGTCGTATCTGCAGGATATACAAACATGCATGCGCACATAAACACAATCAAAATAGGAAACATTTGAGCATATGAATACCTTTAGACATGTTTTTGGAAATATATGTTTTCTTTGGAAAACCATCAAATGGATCACCGTCTTTTTCTTACCACATCTATGCTCAATTAATAATATTATCAGTATTATTGTTGTTGCTGTTATAGCTAAATTAGGAGAGCTAACAACCAGTAATATGAGGTTATTACATCTCCGTAGTATTATGATTATAATGTTTTAGATGTATCTTTATAGTTATTGGTTGGCACGGTGGTTAAGTGATTAGTGCTATTGCGTTACACTTCTTGGATTGGGGGTTTCAGTCGTATCTCTGCCTTTGTGTGTGGCACTTGCTTCTTTTCAACTAGCCTAGGGGGTCCCCTCACCATATGTCCTGTGACCTTGACCAGGATGAGTGATTAGAAGAAGGACAAATGCTGGATTACAGTTATGGCACCAAAACTTTGCACTGGACGTGCAGCTGGAAGCTGGAAAGATGGATAGTTCTGATTTGTTCAGCTGCTCGTAATATTGTGTTTCTCACAGGTTTAATGCCGTCGTTTAAATTTAATTAAACGTTTTTGTGAGTGGCTGTACAAGCAACATTCTGGAGTGCTAATTTCTCAGTCAAAGCATAATTACCAATATTATCAGCTGATTTTTGGCCTGTAATGTAATAAAAGTTCCTATAGGCCTATTGCTTCAATGCTAACAGACGGCTCCTTATTCAAATACAGAAAATGAAATATATACCAGCCTAGACGGTGATGGTACAGATTCAACACTGTACAGATATTCTGTGCAGAATGATCTAGACAAAAAATTTCTGTGCTGGCAGCTTTTTAAAGCTCATATCCCAGCAGCCATCTAGCCTGCACTGAGCATTAATATCTCCAGCTGCCTCCTACTCATTGCCCTGCTCTCTTATTGCCACCTTCTCCTGCTGTTTTTGATCAGCCAGGAATGCCGTGCGTAAATTCCTCTGTGTGTATTCTTAGAGGATGAAATTCTCTCCCGTTTCATCATGTAGCTGATAGATCTAGCCGCTGTGCTTGTCTGTCTTTAGCTGTGAATTCTTTAATCATAGCAGTACCTTATTATTCAGCTATTTTAACGGAGTCAGTTTATTTACTTACTTGCAAAAGCAATAATTTTAGTTTGCGCGGAGTACATCTGGTGGCAGGGTGGCTCAGTGGGTAGCACTGATGTCTCACGCCTCCTGCTTTGGGGGTTAGAATCCTGCTTCCGGTGTGTTTGTGTGCGCGTTTTTGTAATTGTTACATTGCGCGGACCAGATTTCTGCACAATGTGATAAAAACCTTTAACTTTTTACCTTGTGGGGACATTTTTTCAAGGATAACCACATTTTATCAAGGATAACTATGAGTGCAATCAAAGAACTAAAATAGCCAAATGACGTCTTGTATTTTGTTTGGTAACTTGTGGTTAAGGGTAGGGCTGGGTAGGGGTTAAGGTTGTCATAAGTGGGATTACGGCTATGCCCAAAGAAATGAATGGAGTGTCCCCATAAACATATAGATACTTAATCTGATGTGTGTGTGTGTGTGTGTGTCTGTGTGTGTCTGTGTGTGCATGAGTGCCGAGAGTGGAGTTTGCTTGCTTACCATGTTGTATGGGTCTCCAAAGACATGCAGTTAAATGAATGGGCATGTCCAAATTGGCTTTGTGTTTGTGTATCCTCTAATGGCATGACATCCCATCCAGGGTGCTCCCCAGCCTTGTGCCCTAAGCTGCCTAGGACTCTGACCAGGATAAGTGGTTGTAGGATGCCTTGATGGATAAATGTAGAGTGCTGTTGCCTTCTTTTTTAACCGTTTTTATGATTCTCAATTCTTATATATTATTTAGGATTCTTAACTCCGGAAAGTGTGGACAGGCCTGCCAAGTATGGAAGTGAGTTAATAATGCAATATCTCTTGAATTCTATTTCAGGCCATTAAATATCACACACAATTTATATGAAATATTACAGGAGAGAACATTTGTTTTGGTTCTCCAGTATCTCCAGGCAAACCTGGATTGGGTGCCAAGAATACATCAGAAACAATAGAATCCTTTGCAGTAATGTGTCTCAGTAACTTGTTATATTATTTACACACTCACCAGCCGGAGGATTGAATGGCTACTTCTGGGGGGGGCTCAAGTCATGCGATTAATGTTCAGAGAGGAGGGCATTTGGGGTGGTGTAATACCCCTATAAATAATGTATAAAATACACTCTTCGAAAAGCTCCAGTTCAGAATACTTTTGGCATCAGGCTAGCATGTTTTCAGATATTCTTTGGAATAGGGCTTCTAAACTAAATTTTGGTTAACTGGTTAATGAATGTCTTCATTATTATATAATTATTCTGCAGCCTTTTATATAACATGCTTGTATATGGATGTATAAATATATATGCGTGTGTACATTGTCCTGGGAATGATGCTAAACTGCGTCCAGCCAGCGGTCCTCCAATTTGGGGGTTGGTGGTGGGATTGGAACTCCAACTACCATAAACCTCACACAGCTCCGAGGAAGCAGACAAGACACCTTTTTGCTCTCTGTGGGCGTAGCTTTGCTGCAGCTGCCCACAGGTGGGCTGCAAGCACCATGAAAGGAATGGCAGGAAGTCCTTGTGAGCCTCACCCTCAGATGAGTCTAAACTGCCAATGGGATCAGGCCTGTTGGGGACCAGACCTGCTGTGGTGCTGAGGCATTGCTTGCTGCACGGCAGCACTCGGGTCTTAACCGTCTGCCCAGCATGATGACCATATTCCTGTTGGAGGAGCCTCAGGTTGTTGGAGGAGCTTCATAAACTCTGCATTTCAGTGGCAACACTTTCTAAGGTACGTAGACGTGGAAGTAGCCAGATCTCTGTATTGGTCTGGTTGCTCTGATGGCTGACATACTCAGGGAGGAGATGTTGCTGTGGCAGATTGGCTCTTCTGAATGGTGTCCAATGTCACGCCTATTGACTAGCGAATTATGAGACTGACGCACTTTCTGGGTGTTTTGTCTGTTGTCTCAGTGTATGCTCCAACCGCAGTGACTTAATATCTCAGCTAAGCCTCCCTTGACTTAAACTCCACACATCTAGCCCAGCATCCTATTGGCCTTTTTAATTGCTTCCCCACACTGGCGAGAGTGGGACATGGAAGCATCAACATACACACC
>JAODKN010000093.1:24061778-24071857 GCA_026774425.1 Petrocephalus zakoni | reverse complement strand
CGAATACAAGCGGCCGAAATGAGTTTCCTCCGTAGGGTGGCTGGGCTCTCCCTTAGAGATAGGGTGAGAAGCTCGGTAATTCGGGGGGGACTCAGAGTAGAGCCGTTACTCCTCCGCATTGAGCGGAGCCAGATGAGGTGGTTCGGGCATCTGGTTAGGATGCCTCCCTGGTGAGGTGTTCTGGGCATGTCCCACTGGGAGGAGACCCCAGGGATGACCCAGGACACGCTGGAGAGACTATGTCTCTCAGCTGGCTTGGGAACGCCTCGGGATTCCCCCGGAAGAGCTGGACGAATTAAGTGGCCAGGGAGAGGGAAGTCTGGGTTTCACTGCTTAGACTGCTGCCCCCGCGACCCGACCCGGACAAGCAGTAGAAAATGGATGGATGGATGGATTTATCATTTATGTAAATTAGGAACAACAGTGGTCCTAAAATGTAACCCTACAGTATCCCATTATGAACACAGGCCCACTGTGACATTGTGCCTCTAATAATTACCCACTGCTTCCTGTCTGTTAACCAGTTTTCAATCCAAGTTGCTATAGTTCCTAAAATTCCTGTGGCTTTGAGCTTAAGCAGGAGCCGTTTGTGGGGGACAACATCAAAGGCCTTCTGAAAATCTAAGTAGATCACGTCATAGGCCTTTTTGTGATCAATTTCTCTTGTAATATTCTCAAAGAACTCCAGTAGATTGGTTAAACAGGATCTACCCCTCCTAAATCTATGGTGGCTATCCCTCAGAACATTATTAGAATCCAGGTAATCTACTATTTTTGCTTGGATTATGGCTTTCATTACTTTTCCAGTTATACAAGTTAGACTGATTAGCCTATAGTTTGACGGACTACTTCTATCCCCTTTTTTGAATAGGGGCGTTATGTTGGCATGCTTCCAATCATAAGGTATCACACCAGCAGCTAAGGATTTCTGAAATGGTAAAGTTTAAAAGTGGGCAAATAATATCTCTCATCTCATTTAAAACTATAGGTAAGATGCCATCAGGGCCCTGTGATTTATTTATTTTGAGCTTATTGTGAAGTGGAGTCACTTCCAGTGCAGGGCTTGATGGCCACTCTGTTCTGTACTGGGAACTGAGAAGGACGGCTGTGAGGCTCTGAGGATAGATAAGGAGGCCTTTGTTAGAGGGATCTGTGAGCAAGTGACACACCATCTATGGTCTAGTGACCCAAGTCCTGCTTACGGAAGAATTAAAGCATTACGCTCATCCGAATCTGTTTTTCAGAGAGTTGTAGCGGGTGATGGAGTGGTCCTCATGGATGACATTGCAGCTGTGACCCGCTGGCCAGGCTACTTTGAGCAGCTATTTAAAACTGATCCTCCAGCTAGGACGTTGGGCATCTCCAGGGGCATTGTTCTTGAGGTTGATCCTCTGATTAGCTGTGAATCACCCATTCTCACTGAGATTGCAAGGTGGTGAACCAGCTGAGGATAAGAGAGACTACAGGGATCTGTAGCATCCGGGTTGAACTTCTCCAGGTTGGTGGTAAGGCTGTTCTCCTGGCATCCCAACTGACTGGAAAATGGGACTTGTTCCCATCTGGAATGGGAAGGGTGATTGCCTGGATTGAAGCAACTACAGGGGGATAACACTGCTCTCAATACTCAGATTCGTGATCACTTGCTCTCCCACCAGCGTCCGGAGCAGTCTGGTTTGACACCTAAGAAGTCTACCATTGACTGAATCCTGGCACTGATGGTTTTCATCGAGTTCCTTTGCAGCCATTGTCGATTTTCATAGAGTGTTCAACTCTTTGATTGAGCTGCACTGTGGGACATCCTGAAACTTCGTAGGAAGTTTCACTGTCAGTCAAATCCTTGGGTACTACTGGTTTGACTTTGTATCGAATGAGTGGTTGCTCAGGGAGTCCTGAATGATTCTCTGAGTGTGAACCGGTTCACAGGATCCTCATTGCTGAGGACGTGAGCAGCTGGACCAGGCCAAGGGGACACCCAGGTAACACCTGGATGAAGCGGATGGCCATTTCAGGAGGGTGGGACTAGACAGTGTTGGCCTGTGGGGTTGCCAACCGGGATTCTGACTGACACAATTCATCTTGATACACAATGACTAACTAATAAGTCTTGCATTGATGTTATTCTGTTAAGGCACTTATGTAACATCTTGTGGAATGGCAACCTGCTTAGCAATTCAGTGGCTCATGAAGGAAGTTCACCACGCTCTCATATTCAACACAAAGCCCACAGTTTTAGTGAAACACAACACCAAGAATTATGTTTTGTAATATTTCTGCCATTGTTCAGTAATACCTGCAGGCAAGGTTATCCTTTGCTCTGATTTGTGAGGGTAGGTCATCTCCTCCACTCTGCAAATTCGACACTCGTTTCACTCTTTAGTCTTTGCTGTTCCGCAGGGCTGCTTATGCAACCACTGGCAAACACATTCATGTAAAATTTGCTTCAAGCACTTTAATAAGCCTCAGTAGGTCAAATTGCTCTCTTATGGCCTATTCTTTCAACTCTGACAGAAGCTGACGAAAGAGAAGGGGAATGCAGTAGCACACGCGCGGCAAACTAAGCAAGCTCTAGCATATTAGCATTGATATAGTATGCATGCTGTTTCTGCGCCTCCTTCTTCCTTTCCTTTCTATCAGAGGAATGTGCCTGCCACTACAATCAAGGATGAAAAGGGAGGCTTTTCTGCAGGTTGAGTGCAGAAATAATTCATAACATTCTGAGTAGATTTTTTTTTTCCTTTTTTCGTTATCAAATAGCTTATTCATGTCCAGTGTCAGAAGTCTTTTTTTCCCCTTTTTAATCTCTCACCCTCAGAGGAGCCATGGAATCCCATGCAGTTCCCACATTACCATCACTGGCCCTGTTTTTCTGAGATATGAGCGACTTATTTATATATAACTTTTAAAAGGAAAAAAACATCCATGCTTTGTCTCGCAAAAAGCTGTAATTAGCTAGATGCTCCTTTTTTGTACATCTTATAAAAATGCTGTATGGGGCCAAGCGTTCACGTAAATTGGTCTTTGGGTTGTTATTCAGCAGAAATGGGAGACACGCAGCTCCTCCTTCTCAGGATCTACATTACATTGAGTAGAGCCTTTTATCCAAAGTGACATACATTTCTGAGAAAGTGGGGTCAAACAGTCCCTGGAGCAGTTTGGAGTTAAGGGCCTTACTCATGGGCCTAATAGTGAAATTACTCTGCCAGCCACGTGATCTGAACCTGTAACCTTCCAACCATGGGTACAGTGTCCTAACACACCACCCCCTTTCTTTTGACGTGTGAAGCTAAAGTGTGTGAAGCAAAGTCAAGTTAGCCAGCGAGGATGCATAGGAGGACTGTGTCTGTGGCTTAGCAGAGTTTGCGGAGTCCTGGGCAGCCAGATAGTTACCACCACTGGAAATGCCTTTGATCAGTGTGGAGACAAAACAGTGGAGGGAGATGGGAGAGGTGGGGATGAGAGAGGAGAAGGAGCTCTGAAACCTGAAGCCTGCAGTTTGCGTCCTTGTGGTGCCATACTGCTCTCCACAGGGCCACTCTCACCACTGCACTGTCAGTCAGAGAACGCCTTGGGACCGCTGGCTGTAACGAGTAAAAAATACCCAGAGCGACAGTCTTACGGCTCCCTTCCACTGACTGCCGGCTGCTCGGTGCGACATCTCTGTAAGAGGTGTGAAAACGCGCTAGCAAGCAGCAGCTGCACCTTGCTGGGGCAGCTCCCGGGCCAACTCCGACTCGCCCGACTCTCAGAGTGAGCCCCAGGACCTCCGATGCTGCTCCCTGCTATACTCCACCAGGCACCCAATAGCAAGTCGTCATGTTCTTATTAGAACACCGTAAATGGGCTTTATTAGCATACTTTGTTCTATCTAAATACAATTTCTTAAGATAAATGTATGCTAATTAGAAGCCCCGTGGAGGAGAGAAGATGACATGAATTTTGACCAGAATTAATCATTATAATCTTCAGGCTGTAAAGAAAAACACAACATGGTTTCTGAATACCTTGTATGTACAGTTGCATTGTGGGGAGCCACCCACTGGCCCAACAATGGAATTCTAAAGTTACTTACTTTTTATGCTAAACCCAATTAAATTTGACTCAATTTTATTTAATGATTGTTTGAACAACTTTTATGATCCCTGGACAATGTTTGGTCATGTGGATTACTTCTGGGCTTTCCCTACCTGAGACTTTGAAACTTTAATTCGATCCGGGTCATGGTGTAACACAAGATTCACTTTAGCTGATCCACAAACCCAAACTTGTTTGGTCTCAGTTCAAGGATTGAGGGGTTGCTACAAACTATTACACAATGTCAGCTTAGTCGGCCAGTTGGGTCCAGCAACTCAGTCTAAGCAAATGTATTGCTTCAGAAGCTCAGCCAATATTCTCTACGGGTCAGCTTAGGGAGTCGCTCAAGGGAATGGATTGTCAGGGTCTTGGCTGATGTGAGGCTACATGATGTAACTACCAGGACTTCAATTTACCTGAGCCAAACAGTGGTCAGAACACCTGGAGTTATTTAGTGGTAATGCATTTACCCTGCTGTCTAGCATATACTTAGTCCCAGCCAGAAAAGTGCAACCCCATCTACACAATGTACTGGAGTTAGCAGTTTATTCACAAATTGTACAAGACATAATTCAATCATAATACAACAAGATATAGAGACCAATCTAATCAAAATCTCTAATCTAAGCAGTCACACTGTTCTATAACTTGTGCTGATCACAAGTATTACAAAGTAGAAGTGGTACATACCTTAGCTGAGTGTGCACAAAGTAATTGTGTGAAAGATTGGCTACAGATGCTAATCACAAAGCACTACACGCATATATACAAACACACACACAGACATACACTTGTATTTATTTTAGATATGAAGAGGCACATGTCATAGATTCCAGACTCGACAGCACAGAAACACTGAAATCTGTGTTTCTCAAATCAGTGACTTTGATTTATGGAAAATAGATTAAGCACACTAATGAAATATGCTTTGTTTGATGGATGATGACCAACGTCACATTAATTCTACAAATTGTTTATTTTTTTTCCAAAGCTCTGTCGTACTCCACCTGTCAGCTTCTGTAACATTCTTTAAAATTAATCTGGATAACCTTTTCCAGAATGTTCCCTGAGCAAGGGACATTTAAAGATATGTAGATGATGAAAAATAGTCTAGTATTTTTTTTTTTGGAAAGTTAATGAAGATGTGTTCCTCTGTTGCTCCCAAGTGTTGCACCTAAACAACGTTTGGTTAGCAACCTTCCTGCATTGGACGAGATATTGCCACTACATTTGGCCTCTGCAGCCATGACACTGCTGAGAATGATGTAAACTGTCGGGGACTCACCTGTGGACCAGCTACTCCGACTTCCTGTATGTCATTCATACAGTAACCTTCTGGGGACATTTTAGTGAAAATGAATTCTCAAAAGTACCTTCTGTATAATGTATCTATTTTTATACCTCAAATACATTGTATATAGAACCTTCACCGTATAAGAAAAATGGCTGGCTATACTGCCAAATTATCCCAAAGTTCCCTTTAATGATATAATAATATAATCGTCCGTTGATTCATTGGAAAGATCCATCTGGGACATACAATCCCGCCAGCAAGTCCTGGGTTAGCCCTGCGGCTTTTTTCCAGTGAGAGACATTTCTGGATCAGCTCCAATGGGAGACAGCTAGGGGCATCCTTAACAGATACCTAAGCCAGAATAACCAGCTTCTCGTGAGGCAGCAGCAAGCCGTCTCCCCTGGATCTCCAAACTCCTCTCCCAGTGGGGGAACTTCATTTCGGCCACCACATTATTGTTATTCTTACACACAACTCAACAATCAGAACGGTGGATAAATAGTATAGTATAGAAAAATACATCCATTCATCTTCCAATGATAGATATCATATTAAAATACTTAAAAGGCTTTTAGTTTGTCTTGTCATGATGATAAATCTACTTAATCATGGAAGAATTATGAATAAATCCCAAGGGATACCGTCCCAAATTTGATTTATCATGTATCCTTAGGGACAATTATAATCGTGTTAAATGACCAGCTCTGACCAGTTCATGTAATTTCAGTGACTGCTTGATCTAATGCAGAGGTTCGGTATAATGTCGTGTCATCTCAAAATTTAACATATAAGTTTAAAGGCAAATACAGTACTTTTCATTGGCCTTTCAGTATTTGAGTAGAGTTGTGTATTAATATTTAGACTTATATTAACCGATTAAAGCCAAGTGTAAAATTAAGATATGCAGAGATTAAACACTTCATTTAACATCCACTCTGAGGGCCTGTTTGCTAAATTGGTTTTGTCTTGTGAAAAATCAAGGTGTGTACTGCTTCGCCTCCATATAATTGGACAGAGTCAGAATTTACATATGCATTAAATGTTTATTTTCCATCCTAGATAAAACCTTAATTTAAATTAAGTTTAAAATTAATTATATTCACAGACTTAACGTTAAAGCGTATTTTTCTATCTTTCAGTCTCCCGGACAGAATGATGTTTAATTAGCATTAATATTTTACCATTACCTTCCCTCCTTCTTGCCCCTGTAAATGTCCCGTGGGGGTTTCTGGAAGGCTCTGCTGGAATGTGAGAGGCACTTACATAACTTTATTTAGTATCATGAAAAATAGATTAAACCTGAAGACTGTACAACTAGCAAATAAAAGTCTAGATTAAAAATTAAAATTTGCAAAGGGATTGCGTATCTGCAGCAAATAATTTGTTTTCAATTACATTTTCTTAGGTCATTTCTAAGTGGATTCAAATGTTTAATTATTTCTTCATGCACATAACATAATGTGCCATTACCATGTTCCTGCCACCCTGTTTTACATAACCTGATTAAAATTTGTCAATATACCAGAAAGCATAAAAGTAATGCGATTATTTCTGATTCTTCTGTCAGAGTGCACCAAATAAATTCAGTTCTTCATGGCATTAATACCATATTTTTGAGCTCATCATCATTACAAAGCTTGTAGCTGTTTGTAACTGATTGAATGTACACAGCAGTATAGAGTGGCTTTATCTATAAAAGTAGAACAGGACATTTCATCTCCAATTTCTGTGTTTCACACAATTCCCCAGGTATGTGTAGTATTGGCAAGGCAATTAGGAAACTGGAGAGGGACCAAGGAGTTTATTATCAGATTGGAAGAAGTGCATGTCTTTTGATAACACTATATTCTCCTGTGGCAGACTGACAGTGTCTCAGTAATAAAAACGTATATTGCATATAAATGCATCCATCCATCTTCCATAATCACTTATCCAGTTCCCAGCATGCCATGCAGCACAAGGCAGATTTTAGAGGCAGGGGATAGCCTGGACAGCATGCCAGGCTGCTCGAGGCAGATTACAAGGCAGAGGATAGCCTGGACAGCATGTCGGGCAGCATGAGGCAGATTACAGGGCGGGGGATAGCATGGACATCATGTCAGGCAGCACAAGGCAGATTACAGGGCAGAGGATAGCCTGGACAGCATGTCGGGCAGCATGAGGCAGATTACAGGGCGGGGGATAGCATGGACATGATGCCAGGCAGCACGAGGCCGATTACAGGGCAGGGGATAGCCTGGACATGATGCCAGGCAGCACGAGGCAGATTACAGGGCAGGGGATAGCCTGGACATGATGCCAGGCAGCACGAGGCAGATTACAGGGCAGGGGATAGCATGGACAGCATGCCAGGCAGCACGAGGCAGATTACAGGGCAGGGGATAGCCTGGACAGCATGCCAGGCAGCACGAGGCAGATTACAGGGCAGGGGATAGCCTGGACAGCATGTCGGGCAGCACGAGGCAGATTACAGGGCAGGGGATAGCATGGACAGCATGTCAGGCAGCACGAGGCAGATTACAGGGCAGGGGATAGCATGGACAGCATGTCAGTCCATTGCAGCGCACCTGCTATGGGAAATTTTAAAGACATCAAGCTGTATTCTTTTTTAGACTGAAGAAACATAGGGCATTACACTCTGCAACTGCAGCTGATAGGACAGAATGACCGTGCTGGGGGTGACCTAACCTAACCTGCTGCTAGTGTGAGGCTTCTGCTTCACACACCTTGTGCCGCTATTGAGCGAAACATGGAACCACCTCATCAATTATCGGCGACTGGCTGCTGTATAATATACCGATTTCCAGGATGACCCCTTCATGTACGGAACACCCTCATGTAAGTGAGTTCCTACAGAGATTGCTATGCTTCCTTTATGGATGTATTTGTTTGTATGTGTGTGTGTTTTGACTACCATTCCATCCTTTATTTATAAAGGGTGCCATGGGGCAATTTTGCTGGCCTATATACATGAAAAACTAACTGTGCTGTTGGAAGCCTACTGCAATTTAGTTATTGGCTGACTTTCCATGTGTGCTTGTTTTTAGTTGAATGAAGTTAGTAGAATGTGATTATTTGGCCTGGAACAGACAAAGATAGAACAGTGTATAGTAATACAGGTGATATATGTATAACTTCATATTCTTCTAATTCATAAAAAGAGGTTAAACTTGTCTGTTTGACATGTTTATGTATGTTAGTCTGTGCTGTATGCACCAGAATTTCTCTCTGGGATCAATAATATCCATCTTAAATTGCAATACACATTCCCATTTGGGCAAATAAAAAGGTATCTACTTCATTTTGAATAAAGGACAACAATTTCAGTATGTGGCCAAAAGCACGGAGCCACCACCTTGAAAAGCATCTCATTCCAAAACCATGGGTAGTAATATGAAGTTGGTTATTTATGAAGTTTCTACTCTTCTGCGATGGCTTTACATTAATGTTGGAACATTGCTGGTGGGATTTGCTGCTATTCAAGTTGGGTTTGAATGTTGGGCAACCTGGCCCTTGTCTGTGAGCTTGTATGGTTGTACCTTAAGTTGTCTGTTAACACTACAAAGTGTTTCCCAAAATCGTTCTTGGTTAAGTATCCTTCTGTAAGATACCCCTTCGTAAGGTTGGTCTGAGCCACTCTTAGCTGTCTCTTATTGCTGTTGTCAGTTCATACTGCTAGTCCATTGGTAAGGGAACAGCTTCATACTTCATAACTAAATATCACTTAACTAAAAAATAACTGACCCATATGATAAAATTACTTTGTCTGATGCATGACTACAATCTCTGAATGCGCAGGTAACTGGCCTCAGTAACATGTGGATCCATAGTGAAAGATAAGGAATGCGCTTATTTATTTATTGGGAAGGAAGGGGGGTTGCGCCGATATTGGGGTGGATGCGTTCCCCATATTCCAGGAATGCACACACCTCCCTGTATCAAAACGTTGGTTCATGAGACTGATATGAGTCGAAAATGCAAGTTCATTTACATATGTCTATAATATTTTCCCCCAAAAAGTACCCAGGAATTGTCATTAGTGGTCAATAGTAAAGCACATAGGACATTCTTTTATGACAGTAACTTTCCTTCCAGCAGCTGTGCCATCACTCGTTCCAATATCGATAACAGACAGTACATGCGTATTGATGCGCGTTTTATAGTTCAAATAAAAAGAGAATAGTATGATACTGCAATCTGGAAAAGGGTTCGTGCACCCAGTTGGCAGAAACCATATTTATGGTTAGAATATTAAATTGTTAATTTTGTATTTTCCGTTTAGGTTCTCCCCAGTTATGATTAATGCACTTTCTCTCATGCCGCCATCAAGCAGTGGCTGCATGGAGGGAATTATCGATTCTTTAGCCATCGATGTCAACCAATCAGGTATGCCGGGGCCGTTTAACCTCGTGCATAACAAGCTCTCCCATAAGAGATTGCTTAAGAAATCATTCGGGAAACAGACACTGGAAAAGAGAACTTTCGTAAGATATATACCTTTAGTGTCTTCATAAGACGCTAAGAGTCACCGTTATCAGGAAACGCACCCCAGGGCAGCTATAGCAGAGCAGAAATATGGTGTACTCATGGGCGTCACCGCCATTAAATCTGAGGGGGACGTGTCCCCCTCACATTTCATAATTATTAGCTTGGGGGGGGGGGGGGGGGGGGGGGGGGGGGGGGGGGGGGGGGGGGGGGGGGGGGGGGGGGGGGG
>JAODKN010000093.1:23992184-24007513 GCA_026774425.1 Petrocephalus zakoni | reverse complement strand
CTGCCACATCCCAGATTGCTAACCACACCTGGCTAGGGGAGCCGTTTAGCTCAAACCTGTGGAGTACACGTGGAGTACCCGTGGAGTACATGTTTACAGTATTGTTGTTGTTGTTATTAATTTTGCAACTGTATTGTATAATTAATTACCAATAATGCTGCAAGTGCAGTATCTAGATTACAGAATACAGAATACACTTTTAGTAATGGTCTGTGATTAAAGATGTTGTCTTAGACAAATGAAATGAACCTTTCGCTGTTACTGATTGCTGTTAAAGTCTCTGTGTGTTTACTTTCCTTTTTGTGTTTGAGCTGTCAGGACAAAACACGGAAAACATTAGCTTTGGCAAGTTAGAAAAAGCCAGTGACCAGAAAAGCAGACACACTGCACCTTGTTAGCTACCAATATATGTATATCTGGACAAGCAAATAGTCCCGCTTTTTGGAACGGGCATACACAGAATTTAATCTGTTCTCTTACCTGATTTGCAGGCACACAGAAATGAAATCATCTGTCTCCAAGGACAGGTGGCTTTTAATTTTAGAGAAAGCATATTGCCGCAGGTCCTTTGGATTCTACTGGGAATTAGCAGGCTGATTGTGGTACATCAAACCCTCAGCTTTAACGAGACAGCCCTCCTTTTATGTAAGGTGAACTACATAAGGGCAGGCGTCCCGTACGGGGCACGACAGTGACACTGTAATCACCATGACACTCCCCGAAACGGGCGCACGAATTGATAAATGGGAAAACGTCAAAGGGGATTTTTTACAGACTTGTAAATATTCATAGCCAGTATGTGAGCACTGGCTTCACATAAATAGGAGCTACTCCAGACCCTTCCATGGAAAATAAATCCATCATTTCACAAATATGGACTTCTGCTTGCATCAGTGGCTATCAGCCATAGAAAGGAACTAAGGACATGAAGAAATTGACGTTAATGATTATCGGCTGGCATTTATAAGTATGTGTTACATATCTTATCCCAGCAGCTGAACACTGTGGGAAGAGGCATTACTTCACACTGACAAAGGAAAGAGGGGCGAGCTTAATCATGCTGTGAATCCGATACCAGCAAAGGCCTAAAAATAGGGTGCCCTGACAGGGCTATTCGTCTCCCTGCTCCAGGACAGGCTGCGTACAAACATTAGGCGTGTACACATAGGTCAGCTGCATAAATGGCGGGTGTGGCTTACGGCTAACAAGCCTTTTATGGGATAAGGGCTTACATTGATTAAGCGGTGGATGCAGCAGCAGCATTCGGGTGGTGGCCTATGGCTGATCGATGTATAGATTTGACAGTAACCACCATTCAGATACAGATGTGTTATGTCTTCAAGTGAAACTGGCCAGTCACAGAACTGGAAACCATTTGCTGCACTGGAAGGCTACCTTGTACTGTATCAATATAGTGTTATCACCACTATAGTGTTATACCAACGGTATATATTATTCATGTTTATATGAAATGTACGGCAAGATCACTTAAGTCACAATGTTAATACAATGTTGAACAAACCTGCCCTCCATTATTCCATATTTATAGTTTTCGTGGCATTTCTTCCTTGTTTTATTAATCTATTTCTCTATCAACAAACCTGCAACCACCAGTTGCACGAAACAATTATATTTAGAAAATCTAAAAAAAATTATCTTTCCAGCTCTTCTCTAAATGTCCCTATGTAAAATTTCACAAGAAAAAGGTTATAACTATTCTTAAATTATGAAATTTTAAGATTAATAAAACATGCCATGCCTATCTCTTCCTGTTAATATACCACTTTTGTTAATTAGCTTAGATACTGTAGACATTGTCTGTATGTGGAGATAAGAGTCCCTGTTACTGGTCCACATTTTATTTTAAAGTGTTTTCACAGAAAGTCGTGCCCTTGGCTGTAATCTTTGTACATGTTTAAAGGAAATTAAATCTTTTCTCATAGCAGCATGAGAACTGGTAAATATCAGACAGTAATATGCACTTTTCACAGTAAGAAAAAGGAAAAAAAGAAAAGTCAATCAGTGCTAAAAAGAGAAATTTGCATAACACTTTATCAAGTTTCAGAGAACATCAACAAGGGAACATTTCTGCCATCTGTACTTGATGGAAACTTTATTTTAAACCATAATAAAATCATACTGTTCCTTATACTACAGTTGGTATGTAAAATTCTCAAATGCCGGCAAATCTGCATTACCCTGTGTGAACGAGGTGTGACTGAAACTGTTTTTTTGTGGAAAATCCATGCTATCATGTCTGACGGTGAGTGGCTTCTCCGAAACATCAGTGCAGAAAGCATTGGGAGTACAAAGTGGTAATTTCATGGGTCAAACATCGACAAACATATGCTTAAAAAATCCATCCGAATATTTTAAGTAATTAAAATAATGGCGGCACAAGAAAGCCGCTCCATGGGAGCGCTGTAACCCAAATCTTCCCTCCGCGTCGATGCCGGCAAGGATGAACCTTCTGATCACTTAAAAGGAGAATTTCCCATTAATGTGGAAATAACCAAGGCGAGACCGGTAGTGCAGTCTGTCGTGGTGCCAGCAGGTAGCTATTACAGGTGTACGGACAATAGCGCCGATAAAAGGCCTCGCCATCTGGACGACATTTAATTGAATAGGCAAATGTGGACACTGGGCATCAGCAGGAAGTGACTGTAGCAGTCGAAGCTGAACTTCAGCTGGTACGTTTTGTTCGTTTTTAATGTGACACAGCCTGCAGTGCAGTTGAGAAAACAAAATGTGTTTTAAAGGGTGTGCGTATTGTGTTTTAGCAAGGTATTTAAATGAAATATTCAAATGTCAACAGTTTTTTTTGTTTGTATTTTGTTTGGTTACTTATGCTTAAGGTTAGGGCTGGGTAAGGGTTAAGGTTGTCTTTGTTGTGATTCCGTTTTTTTCCATAGAAACGAATGGACAGTCCTCACAAAAATATGAATACAAACGTGTGTGTATATTAATTTTTCATGTAACAATTATAGCGAATTATCCATCACCAAGTAGTCAATGTAGTGTTTATTTTTAATTACTTATTTATTCAATTATATGTCTCAGCCAGTTAATTATGACACATTTTTAGTTAATCAATGTATGAAAACATTGGCAACATCAGTGCTTGTACAAAAGATAAAACATGTATTGACCAGACTAGCCAGCTAGTGTTAGCTTCTCAAAGTACAATGATACTCAAAATATTTTGTTAGAATGTTGTTTAGGTTTAGCGGTTTCCTCTATAGGTTTACCTCCATTTGTCTGTCTTTAAGTTTGTTGAGAAACATATTATTGCAATCTGCTGCACTACAAATTGTGACCCTGTACTGGATAATAAGTTGGAAAGTGGATTGATCTGATGTTCTATGTCGTTTCTTGGATAAGTCATACATGCTTTTAGATGCTGTTGTTCTGTTTGTTTGCTTTTTTGTTTTTTGCCACACTGGACATTTATTGCTCATGATGAATGTCGTAAAATGGGTACAGGGAAGAGTTTATTGCACACATACACCCACAAGTTATAAAAAAATCTTCCACCCAAGAGGGTAGAAAAATTCCCTTAAGCCATGATACTATGACTGCGATGACGATCCAATTCTTTCTTGCACAGCAACTCAGAGCTCTTTCAAGTCTGGTGATGACAGTTCCTCTTCACCAGGACACACTGTATGTTCAGTAGACTTTCCTCAAGGGCTTACGCACTCTTTTCTGAGCTCAAGGCTGGAATAGGGCCTCTTTTCATTCACCAAGCTGCCCTTAGGTCTTTTCACCAGTCTACTGACATGATTACTGTACTCTGTACATAATAGAGTACTGCTCTGGTGTTTTGTCAAAGATGAATTAAAATTCTTTGATTATGACCTCACATTCTTTCGAAGCATTAAAGCAATTGTAATATGTGTCATTTTAATGAGATCATCGGTCTAAATGCCCACTGCAATTCCAATGCTGTACTCCAGAACTGATCTCTTTTGACAACACCTCCCTCTTGCTTTAGAAATCTCACCAGCTCCTAATCCTTTTGACACTCACCATAAAAAATGATGTCTTCAGGGCCAGTGGCTAAAATGCCTAGGCCCTGGACAAAATTACTTCAACCAGGCACAAGTGACGTGTGACCCCCTTCCGCCTGAGTCAGCTTCCTCAGTTGACTCCACAAGATGTTGAGCCTGGTTGCCTTTATATCACTTGGTGATGGTAAAGTATGTAATCTGAGGAGTTATCAACAACATCACCAAATGCCTTCCATTTTTATCAAATGGCAAGTTGCCAGTCACTTTGTGAATTGTTATCCCTGCGTAACATGTGACTCTGTAACTCAAATTCTTTCGTTTTGGTAGGGACATTTAGTACGGACGACCGGAGTACACGTATGTAAAAATGTGTGACATTGGCATACTAGTGGATCTAGTGGTAAATCATAAAGTGGTAAATCATAAACAGGACACAAATGGATACTAGTGGATCTAGTGGATACTTCACTAGATTCTCTTATTGTTATGGCGGGTCATGATGAGGGAGGGACAATCCATGTAGCGGCTCTTGACAAGCAGGGTTTTATTAAAGAAAACAGAACAGAACACAAAGGGAGCACAGGAAAACAAAGGTACCACGAGAGGCTGAACTGAGGAATGATACCAGCAAGAACTAACACAAGAGAAAGCTAACACTAAAACACATCTAGGGGAACCACAGGTAAGGTAACCATAAAGGATAAGAGCAAGGAGCAAGCACAGAACCACAGGAACCAAAACACACACAATGACGAACGTGACAGAGACTGGCGACTATAAGCACAACTAATGAGGCAGGACGAGGAACAGAACTGGGCTATAGACAATTACCCAAACACTGGGAACTTGGGTAACAAGCTTTACAAACACTCCAAACACTAAGAGATCATTGGAACACAGGTAAACAGAACATAAGTAAACCAGACACAGGAGTGGTAAATCATAAACAGGACACAAATGAAAAAACCTAATACAGTACAATAAACAGGTAAAGAAGTTAAGACTGGCAATGGGCAGCCTCGAACTCACAAGGTTGGAGGTGCCTGGTTCATAGCCCCACACTAAGTCCATACAACTACAAGGTAGCCCAGAGAGCGGGAAAACACACTAGGGTAATGTCGAAAAGCCTCTCGAGAAAAGCCACTTGAAAACATTCAATTGATTGAATGTTTGGTAGCACTTTACTTACTTACTTAAACACATTCATAACATAACAATAAACATGGCTATAAATATTTATCAAAAGGCATAACACTATAGCTATGTTTCTCATGCATTATGAATGCTCTGTGAAGGTCCCATCTACAATGCACTATTGATACTTTCATAATGCATTATAATGGCCGGTATAAGCATTATGGATGCTTTGTACAGTCGTGGCCAAAGGTTTTGAGAATGACACAAATATTGGTTTTCTCAAAGTTTGTTACTTCACTTTTCTTGATGCCAATTTGCATATGCTTATGCAATGAAGAGTTATGAAGTTATGTTATGTATAAGAGTGATCAGATCAATTGCAATTAATTGTGAAGTTCCTTGTTCAATTTGTGTTCAATTGTTCAAAAGGTTCAATTACTGTGAGAAGGCTTCAGGGTGCCCAAGAAAGTCCAGCAAGTGCCAGGACCGTCTCCTAATGGTGATTCAGCTGTGGGATCGGGGCACCACCAGTACAGAGCTTGCTCAGGAATGGCAGCAGGCAGGTGTGAGTGCATCTGCACGCACAGTGAGGCAAAAACCTCTGCAGGATGGCTTGGTGTGACAGTAAAGAAGCCACTTCTCTCCAAGAAAAATGTCGAGGACAGACTGATATTATACTACTGATATTATACTACTATAATACAGGGATTGGACTGCTGAGGACAGGGGTAACGTAATTTGAACCCACTTTCCAGTTGTTTGGCTCATCTGGAAAAATTATTGTTCAGAGAAGTAAAGGTGAGCGCTACCATCTGCCAACAGTTAAGCATCCTGAGGCCATTCATGTGTGGGGCTGCTTCTCACCCAAGGGAGTGGGCTCATGCACAATTTTGCCTGAGAACACAGCCATAAGTAAAGAATGGTAACTTCTCCCAACCATCCAGGAAAAGTTTGGTGAAAAACAATGCCTTTCCAGCATGATGGAGCACCGTGCCATAAGGCAAAGGCGATAACTAAGTGGCTGGGCAACAAAACATCAAGATTTTGGGTCCATGGCTAGGAAACTGCCCAGACTTCAATCCCATTGAGAACTTGTGGTCAATCCTCAAGTGACAGGTAGGCAAACAAAACCCCACAAATTCTGGCAAACTAAAAGGATTGATTATGCAAGAATGAGTTGCCATCAATTAGTATTTGGCCCAGAAGTTGATTGATACCATGCCAGGGCGAATTGCAGTGGTCTTGAAAACGAAGGGCCAACACTGCAAATATTAACTCTGTAATTGTCAATAAATACCTTTGAAACGTATGAAATGCTTGTAATTATACTTCAGTACACCATAGAAACAATTCTGACAAAAAGATCTAAAAACATTGATGCAGCATACTTTGTAAAACCAATGTTTGTGTCATTCTCAAAACTTTTGGCCACTGTACTGCATTATGAAGGTGTTTATAGTGCATTATAGATGAGAGATTCATAGAGCATTCATAATGCATGACACACATTACTATAATGTGTTTTGGATTTTAATACGTAAATAGTTTAACAAACTTTATGAATGTTTTACAAAGAATTATAAGATGAAGGCTTTATGAATATGGGCTTCATAGAAAATGTTACTGAATGGTTTTCATGAAATTGCAAGGTTGCCATTAAAACTGCCAAGCGATCCATGACGGGGAATCTGAGTCGGGCTCCTGGGAACAGCCAAACTAATATACTCCTGACAGAGTAGAGCAGAGGGTGATGGATGATTATATCCGCTTGTACACAGGAGTATGAAAGCACCAGACCCGCATTTAAAGAGTGCATGGTTAATGGCCATTTATCGAGACAGTATGGGTACGTTTCAACATGCTAGTTTAGCAGTTTTCTTGACTAATCCAATGTTCAGAGCATCTCATTCCACATAAACCCAAAACAAGTGCAAATACAGTTGCTTCACTGGAGAGCAAACCCTCAAGAAAAGAGCAGATCTGTTTGTAATGCAAGCTGATCCTGAGGCTTTATGCTACCAGACCCCAGATAACAGGTTAGGAATTCTCACACTCCAGCTCACTCACAGAATTTTGCTGACATGATAGTCTGGCACATCCCAGAAACACTTCAGATTCTCCTCCAGCTTATTTCTGTACATAAACTGTCTTTTAGATGGATTGTTGACCTATTTGTTGACCTGTTCCTTATCCCTTGATGTCAAGGGCTATAGCAGGAGTTTTACTATATCAATAATGCATTTAGTGTATATTATCTATAAAAAATGGATTTGTGTACTGTTTGAAATAATATTTGAATACATTTCGGTATCAGACTGACTAAGGTTTCACTCTTGAGGTTATATGTGTCTTGTTCAGGAATCATATACATGTTTATATGTGCTTATATGTGCCAAAAAAGGCTTCATACAGGTATATGCTTATAGGAGATTTAGTGTATTTGGCCAGTTACTTGCTATTTTTTATTTCAATCTTTATGCGTGTTTGTAGTTACTTCTTTGCATAAAACAGCTTTGATAAGTGCAGTGTAGAGGCTGGTGGCAGTAATTACCTTGCAGGCTGAAGTTTTACACCACATCCATGAATGCAATAGTGCTGCAAATCAAACACTGAGTCTAGAGTTTTTAATACTGTAGAATGAAATTACTTACCAGGCTGGGGAGCCAGCAGAATTTTCTTGGTGGGGTGGCAAATGATCTTTGTGGGGGGGGCACAGACACCAAGACAACAACAACATCAGTAATAATAATACTAATAATAATAATAATCAAATTAGCCATGTTTGTTCCATTCCATTGTGTTCAAAGTGGAGCATTGCTAACTCATTTATCTGACTACAAATGGCCCAATGGCACAAAGATCATTATGAAAAAATGCTAATCTTAAAAATAAGTTGATTCATGATAATATAAGTAGAATGAACTTAAATAATAAGCACAGTATCAAACTGTGTCATGACATAAAATGGCTGGACTCTAGGGCAGGTGTTTGGCGAACAGAAAGTGGTTTTATTGTGGTTGAAACAGGAACAGGGAAATAAACTAGGATGTTAAGGGTCAATACGGGAACAACAAGTATTGGGAATGGCCCAGGAAACAAGGGGACTGACTTCATTCACCAGCCTGGGGCTGATGAGACAAACAGTAACTTAAATACAAAGGCTAACTAGGGAAAATAAGCAACAGGTAGGGCCACCACCTAAATTTCCTTTGGGATAAATAAAGTATCTATCTATCTATCTAGTTTTCTGTCTGTCTGTCAGGGAGGATACAGGAGGGTCAAGTGGACATGATGGGTATGACGTTACAAACTGGGTAAGAAAATGTATTCAAATCCATAGTAGTAAATGCATGTAAGTTAAACAGAAGCAAAAATAGCAGAAGCTGAAATCTTAATTAAAAGGAAATTTAAAAAGACAAACCTTGAGAGACTGTTTACATAGCCCCAAGTCTTTGGTACTTAAAAATAAAAGCTTGTTTACTATACCTTTCTGCTTTTCCATCTATCTGCAGGGTGACAGGGCTTTTTCTAAATTACCTTTGTTATTTGTGTAGACCTAAAATAAGAAAACATACAGAAAATCATCCAGTGACATCCAGTGTTAACGCTAAAGTGTTAAGGTCTTTTAATATGACCCCAAGGATGTGAAGGACAGGTTCTGCTCTTTGAAATCTGCCCTTTTCCCTCTTTAGAGGACACATGAGGCATTCATTGCAACTGGTAAGCAGTGTTTTTTTTTTTTTTTTACATTAACCATGAAAAGGGAAAGTAATCTGCTGACAACAAAGGTGTTTACGGCTTTTTACTGTGAGGGGATGGACTCCAGGGACAGAATTTTTCAAATGACCTTTGTAATATTATTCATGTTCAGTTAAAAAGAAGAAAAAATCAGCATCAGTAATAACACCACATACTTCTGTCTTCATATTCAAAGCAAGTGTGCCCCATGATTTTACTTTGGGCTGACACAGTGGCATGGAGTGTCACCTCACATGTGTAGGTTTGGGGACATCACCTCACCCCCACTCTGTGTGTTCCCTTAGTCTTATGCAGGTCTTCTCCCACAGTCCAAAAACATACAGATTGGATGGACTAGCTTGTCTACATTGCCCATCATGAAGGCAGGTTAAGTGCATAGGTGATTGCTTAATATATGTGGTGTCGCACCCATATTGTGGGTGTAGGTGCGTCTCATCCTGTTAGTTTCCCTGATCGGTTCTTTCTGGCACTGGCTCATTGCATAAGTGGATGGAAGATGGATTCGTGGATGAATGGATGGACGGCTCAATTAAAGAAAATTTGATATTTTTATTCACTGATAGAACACAATCTTTCTCACAGATGCATACATTTGTTTGATAATTAATTATAATAAATACCAATTTATCTCCATTGAAGGTATAACTATCCAGTTTATAAAATTTTAACAGCAATTCATGAAACATAGTCTTACCAGGATTATTGATGCTGGCTTGGTACTGTGAATACTGGGAACATCATTCTCAAGAATGCTAATTTTTGTTTAATTTTTTTTTACTTAAAAAAATGTAATATTGCTAAAACATTTGAAATGGGTCATAAATAACTAAAGACAGTGGGAATGATGTTACTCTTATTAATAAGATGCATCACCGCAGCAGTTATTGGGATCACAGAGCAATCAATTCTTAAAGCAAATTCACAGTTTGATTTGTTGCGTCTTGGCCTTAGGAAGTAACTGAGCCTTGACTGGAGCAGGAATTCGTAAAAGCCCCCAATGGTAGGCTAGGGAAATCCGACTTAAGCTGATTTATACAGTCTGCTTTTATTTATTCCTGAAAAAAAAATGAAAAAGTGAAAAAGTCTTTTACCAGTCTGATTTTCAGTATTTTTTTTACATTTTTCACAAATTATTTTGTGGTATGTAATTGTATGTAAAAAATGTGCTTTAAGATTTCATTTTATAATCCCGTCCATCGGTCAAAGACATTTCACAAGGTCACGCAAGATCATGGGACCTTGGTGCCTATCCCAAGCATCACATCCAAGGTGTCCCCTACCTTGTGCCCTGTTCTTCCTGGGGTTAGCTGCCTGCTCACCATGACCCTGTGAAGGATGAGCAGACGTACAAGATGGAAGAGTGCAAGAGGCGTCCCTCTATGTATATCGTATGCAATCAAAATAGCATTCCTAGTCATCAAGTTTATAATTATCAAATTTGGTTTGAACGCCCAACATCATAAGTGTGACAGAAAGATGGGAAGCATAGAGATGTGTATAACACCTTCTCCAGCTGATAGATGTGCTCGCTCTCCTGTGCCTTCCATGTGTCTTCTTCAGGAGCATCATCGTCTGAGCATCGAGAAGTTATATCTGCAATCAGGCTCCCCAGGGGAAGTTCGTCACTGTGAAGGGAACATCAAACAAAGCTTTTATGTTTTTTATTTGCTTTTCAGATACGGCTGGGCTTGGCTGTCATAATGTGGTGTTTCATTTGGCTATATATTCAGATTTGATCTCCAGAGGAGTTCTAAAGTAATGTTATTTGCTACCAAGATATTTAAAACAGCACAATATCATTTACTGCCTGTACAGTTAAATTAATACACCCACTTTTTCTCTTGAAATCTGTCAGTTGAGAAATGCTGTTGTTTTTATTCCTTAATAAAATGCTAATAATTTTACACTGGTATATACCACTGGAACAGTGGTATATAATTCAGTTTAATCAATATATTTTTAGCATGATTGTGGAGTCTATGACTGTTAACTCAATAAACAGAACAGGCAGTCGGCTGAGGATTAGATTACAACACCAGGACATAAAGTTATAGAAGATATTTTTAGGTCAACACTATCCACTGCATCTCATATAATGTCTATACATCTAAGGTTAAATATGATAAAACCCTAAATCAGATTCTATTTTGTTTCTTAGGTTTGTCCACCATTCTTTGCCCAGCTGGAGAAAATGCAATGACTTACCCAGTCTGAATACTGGTAAGATTTTACTTGAGGGAGCACAAATAACCTTACTCATTCTATGAATTAACCAATTAATTAAATGTTACTTACTTTCAGATCCCATTTCGTTCATCATTAATCGTGAGCCATAACGATTCATGTATTTAACACAGTTACTATATTTGGTCATAATTTGTACTTGTGTAGTAACTGAGTTACTAAGTTCTGTGTCCCCCTTCAAGTAAAGTGTTGCCAGAATACTTAGGTATATAATGTGATAATGACTGATTATCACATAATTACTATACAACAAATTTCTGGATGTCACAAACCTAGTTCAATAAGCAAATTGTGGAGTCTGTTTTCAGTTTGGATTTTTTTTTTTTTAGATTTTGTGGTTTTCCCATCGATCTCTGCCCTGGATTCCATTTTGTCAGCATGTTTTTTTAATTTATATTTTTATCTTTGAAAGGCATCCCACTTGGTGGAAATAAAGCTGACAGGAGAGGACATTAGGTGGACTTGTGCCTTATCTAAGTGACTTGTGTTCTCGACTAATGCCCAGCATTCAGCGAAGACCATCAAAGGCACTCAATAACCCGGCACCCTAATCTGTGCACCGAAAAATCCACTGAAACGTAATGGCTGTAATGTAGCCCATCAATTAACTGCTTTATTTTCTACCTCTTTCTAACTCTTCAGTCGCCAGCAAGAGGCAGAATTATGGGATGCCCTGCAGCTACCCAAAACACCAGGAATAATTGAACACTGTGTACATCCATTTCGAATGCGGATATTCCACTGTTATTCATTTGGAGAGTTCATTTAACGTACTGCTTTAGTTTTGGATTTTTGTTTGTTTTTCTTGGACTGACACTCTCTCAGACAACAGCCATGTAATGCAAATCATAACTCTCTCTCAGGGGTCCCCATCAATTTTTCCCCTAGGGCTAAATTCCATCAGCAACACAATTCCTGGAGAAGGGGGGGCCCCGACAATAAAATTTGCTACACCATTTCCATCCCTTTGCTATACTGATTGCGCAGTCAAGATTGAATTGTAGATCAGTCTACCAATTGGTGATCACTGCTCTCTTAATGTCCCCTATTTGCTGTTATAGTTGCTTATAGACGTTTTGCATGTGCATGAATATTAATTACTCTTCCTTTGACTATATCTATAGTATTTTTAAACAGAATTATCCATTATCATAGACTTATTACAAAATCAAAATAATCATTAACTTATTATTGGTGTGGCTTTCTGGACAGAGACCTCTATAAAAAGATGGGAATTTTAGCAAATGCTGAGACGAAGGCAATATAACCACGTCCCTCATTTCTAACGAAATCAACCTTTATGCGAAGCAATTTGCATTCCATTCTTCTGTCCACTCATCCTCAATCCACAAATCCAATACAGGGCCGCAAGGACGTATTATTTAGACTAATGCAAAAATACGTGAGATAGGATTTTTTTTGTCTCATATAATAATGTGGACTGAAGAGTTACCAAGTTTCATTTCGCCTGATAACACATTTATATCTTTTGATTTAACGTTTCCACCAAATGTCTTTTATGGCAAACACCTTAACTGGATTTAAATTTATGAAGTGTCAAGTAATGTTATGACGTGGCATGCATGGGTTTATCTGATGCATAATAACATGTTTTTACAGCAAAGGACAAAGTCAGACCAGGTCACAGTCATGGAATATCTGAAATGCATGGATTATAAAGCCGGACACCAAGAGTCAAGTATGACATTTAAATCTTGTGAAATGATTGCATGGCCCACACGGATTATGAAACTGCACCTATTGTACAGTTTAATAGAAGGTGATAATAGAAGGTGACATTTACTCCTTTTTTTGCTTTTTAGAGGTGCTTTTTAAAGTGGTTTATTATTTTAAATATGTTTTTCCTTTGACTCTCAAATGGAGAGTTCATGACTGGGATGTGAAAGACAATCCCCAGCCAGCATCCTTCTGCACACTAGGAGTCAGGGTGAAATTAGGCAGCGTGAGTAAATGGGCCACTGAGAGCCTTGCCCTGCTGGTCAGGACCGCCAACAGCAAAGTGAGGTTGTGAGGCGGCTGTCCAGGGATGCAAAATTGAGGATAAATGCGTAACAGCCCGGCCACAGAAATATCCTCACAGACCTCTCCTTGATTTTTAAACTTAAGCAGAAAGCATTTGTCCCTTACTAAAAAGGAAACCCACTGACCCTCCCTTTGCCTAATAGCACACTTAGCCAGGTTTGCAGTGAGGTCAGCGCATCATATTGATTTCTGGGCTGCCCTCGAATGTTGCAGGAGGCTGTATTTGCGACACGGTCGAGGTCGAGGTGGCAGCATGAGCAGAGTGGGGTCGGAGAAATCGATCTATCAGGTCCTGGTATCTGGCCAAGACTGAGTGTAAACTGTATGGGACCATAAAATAATAAGGGCCATCCAGTGCAGAATGCAATCCTCAGAGCTCAGGTGATATGGGACACCAGCTAACGGCCCCAAACAAAAGCAAAGCAAACTTTATTCTACAATATTAATCCAAGGATGAATCGGTATAGAGCATCAAATCAGCATCAAATTTAGACACGTGTTTACTTGTTTATTGCCCACAAGGAGTCAAAACGGCCTTAGTTTCAGTACATTGACACTGGTCACATACTGTGAGACTCCACTGTTACCCCTATTTATATTATGATAATATTACTTCTACTACTGTTTGTTTTCTGGGGAAAGTGCACGGCTGGATCGAGTCACAACTTCTGGTGGGGCCTGTATATGAATATTGACCCCTTTTGTGTGCTCAGTTATAAACTGGGCTTCACACTGAACCGAAGGGACGTTGTAAGCTTGAATGTCTCCTTGCTGTTGAAGGAAATGTCTATTAGATTGAAGGAACATAACTGTACGCTTGGGTTGGTCACAATTTCAAGTATTTGGCATTCAGAGCAGCTCACCTGCATGAGTGCTGGGCCAATAGGAACAAAATATTATCCTTTATCAGATTTTTTTTTCAGCAGCTGTCCCGGTACTGGGTTACGATGAGCTGCCCATTTCTGCAGTTTGTGGGGAGTAACAAGTATGCATTAACTCCACCTGGAGCGACCCAGCTTCCTCTGTACATTCATTAATCACTGAAGAGTAAGGATATGTCACTGCCATGTCTGCATGCAGCAGCTGAAGGTCTATTTTTATTAGCTAGTCTTGTGTGTGGTTGTGGATGGATTCAGAAAGGGGTTTATGACAGGGTTCCTTCTTGTGCCTCACTGCCATCTCCTTCCTGGGAGAGGACCACACAAGGGGAGGGCCCCTGTCAGGGTCCTCTCCCCAGGATCCTGCTCAGCACTGCTGCTCTCCTCCACGGCTGGGACGGGGGGGTGTACGCTTTTCCACTGATCCCTGAAGCACTTACCTTTTATGATCTCCTAAATCCTTTTTTAAACCCCGAGGCAGTCTTCTGGCAGGAGGATGTGGAAGGAGAACTGCAGTCTATCTATTGCCATCAACTTATAATTATATGTCAGATGGATCCTGTTAATTATTTGGCATGAGAAAGGGGAAAAATAGTAAAGAGGAAAGGGGGGAAAAAAACCCTGAACTAATATGACAGTTGCTGTCACTTCATCTTATATCAGAAGTCACTCCTCACTGGCTCCTGGTTCAGTGTGGAAGCAGAGAGCCACACATACATCAAGCATGGACTGTGGAGGAGAGTTGAAGACAATTATTGCGGGCAGGGCAATATAAACTGAGAGAGACCCTGACCACACCAAGGCACATTTACGATATAAGTCAATAGTACAACATGTGTATTTGGGATGTTGATATAAATGCATATTATCATCTACCAAAATACAGACATACCTGTGTCTATAGAATTAACTGAGTCCACTCAGGCTGAACCAATTTTATGCAAATATTTTTCTGTGTTGATAATTGTAATTTAGGAATTAATTGAATCCTTATTCCGACCGCTTAGCTTAGACAGTGTCAAGGCTTAGAGCAGGGGTGGCCAATCTTACCCGCAAAGGGCCGGTGTGTATGCAGGTTTTTGAGATAACCTTTAGATCAGCTCTTCAACCCAGGTGTGAGGACTCTTCGGCCAATCAGTCCTCTAATTAGTTACCTAATTAGGGAGTTGCAGCAAAAACCCGTACACACACCGGCCCTTTGCGGATAAGATTGGGCACCCCTGGCCTAGAGCTTGGTCCAGGCAGCACAAGGCACATG
>JAODKN010000093.1:23969843-23992084 GCA_026774425.1 Petrocephalus zakoni | reverse complement strand
GTACACACACCGGCCCTTTGCGGATAAGATTGGGCACCCCTGGCCTAGAGCTTGGTCCAGGCAGCACAAGGCACATGGATGGGGTGCATTAACTGAATTTTTCATTAATTTTGCATCATTTTGATAACTAAGGGTGTTAAGGATTTTTGATGATTACAAATATTTACTTATATCTCTGGGGATATATCCTGGACCGCCTAAAGGCTAGACAGTGCTTTTTTGGAGCACGGCGTGTACCACTTAAAATGGAAGATTGGTACAGGTGAAAAATTTTTAATGAGACTATATTACTCAGCTGGCACAGGCATACAAGTTATTTTGTCAAGAAGTGACAGCCAGGAGCAAGGAATGATCAACAACGAACACCGGCCCTACTCTGATGGGTGAGCAAAATCCTGCTCAGAAATAAAATACCCAGAATCTCTAGTTACAATACCCAGCTGAATGAAACCTGTCTGTCTACACATAGTTCCGGTGATTCTATGCCTTTACTTTATTTACAGAACCTATATGGCAAAACTCAAATTTCCAAGCTAATTTTTACTAAAATTTTTGAAAAATATTTTACAGTCCCAGAGTCTTAAAACCATAAATTGGTTTCTTTCACATACTCAAATGTATACTCTTAGATACATTTCTACTATCGACCAGATATTGGCTAATTTGTGGTATTTAAATAGCTTTGACATGCATTGTCTAAATAAAAATATTACAGATTGCGAGCAGCATCCTGCAATCTGGCAAAATATTTGCTTTAATATGAATACATTTTTTGTAATATACGAGTACTTTTGGGGAAAGCATAAACATAACTGCGTAACTGTTGTAGTATTGTTAGAAATATTTTATTGTGGAAAATTGTCTGTGATTTCAGTCCCATATTTAAAGTGACAAATTAAAGGAAGAAAAGACAGTGCTCTGCCCTTTCAGCCTGCTCTGTAATAGCACAGTCTACAGGTGGAAATGAGGTAAGCATGGAGAGGAAAAGTGCTCCTCTACAGCAAGAAGTCTGCCATGCGTTACATCAGGGACAAATCACATTTTCGTGTAAGGCATCTGACAGTTTCAATCAATACAAAAAATGCAGGTGAAGGTAATGTAGAACGTACGAGGAATAAGGTGGATCCGATGCAATGCGATAGATTGAATGTAGTGAAATTTAAATGTGATTTTTGTATTGACATTTATCATACTGTCTGTATTCCCACCCACTCTCCATTTATCCTTGAAATTGAAGAATTTAATAAATTGGTTAATCACCAACATCAAGTAAACAACTTCTACAACAGGAATCAGTTGGGACTCTCTGCAGTCTGTCACAGGACACTGACATATCATAGTCATTAGAGTCACTAACCAAAGAGTAACATCAAATGGGGAGACATAAACTCCACAGACATGAGGGCAGATTCAAGCCCTAAGCACTGAAGGAACAATGAAGTCAGAGCAGTAACTATAAATCTGGATTCACACCATAGTAACCTCAAAAGACTTCAGAAGGCATCAATTGGCCTCTAGTAAAAAAGAACCCCGGCAAACTTTCGCTAACACCTCCATCTCTTGCAGCATTGTATTCAGTGCAATCATTCTCCATCTCAACTGATTGAAAAGTCCTCTAATCCCATAAATAAATCAGTGGGTTTAGGATTAAATCATCGAGTTCCAAAGACACGATGAGCAGAACCTGAGCAGGCAATCTCTTTTAAAACCCTGTACTTTTCAGCAGCAGGTTAGGATGAATTGGAAGGTAGTCGAGTTGGGGAGCTCCAGTGGAAGGAGTGAATATAATCGCAAGCCTCCATTTCCTCTTGGCAGTAACTATGATTGATTTATCTCCTCAGAGATTATGAGGCACAGATGAAGCCATTCGATGTATTATTAATATTTCGCTTTCATTGCCTTCAAGGATTTCAATCACAATTTCCAGCTTGAATATTTACATCGTCAGTCATCCATATCATGGTAGGAGTGAGCAAGATCAGTCACATGGAGGTGAACGGGCTGCTCTATGAAATGCAAGAAACTTCTGGAAAATAAGCATTTTTGGGCTAATAAACTTAAAAGTATCATCTGTCAATGGATTCTTCATGCACTCCTCTTACAACCATTATTGATCCAATGAATTATGTTTCTCTTCTCTAATCATCTTACGGAAATGTACGTTACATCAGACCAGTGGCCCATAATCTCCTTAACACAGGACTGGAGAAGTGCTGCAGATCACTGCTACCACGCAACCTAATCTGGAATCTGACTCTACATACATATATGACCCTACTTTTTATTTATGCCTTACATTCAACCCACTCATCAAAGTAAGATTTTACGTTTGTTTTGGGTCGTATATGGTACACTGGGCTGTAAAGCAAAAAGAAATTTGATGAGTAAAGTATTTGGGGTTTTAGTAAAGTCGCCTCTCCCTTAACATCCCTGCTACAGGGTAAAAGCACAGTGCTCCAGAGGACCCCTAATGCTCAAGTTGCGCTCAGTATGCTGCAACAGTCCTTCTGCTCCACCCCGACGCTGCGGCATCCTGATCCCGAGCAACCGTTTGAGGTCGAGGTGGATGCCTTCAACACGGGGGTAGGTGTGGTCCATCTCCAGAGAGACAGGGAATCCGGGCGATGTCATACCTGTGCCTATTTTTCACAAACGTTTTAACCTACTGAACATAACTGTGATGTAGGAAACTGTGAGCTCTTAGCCATAGAGCTTGCATTGCAGGAATGGCGTCACTGGTTAGAGGGGGCCAAATATCCATTCATTGTCTATACAGATCACCGCAATCTGGAATATCATTAAAATGGCAAAGGATTGATTGCCCATCAAGTCTGCTGGCCCCTGTTTTTTACCACCTTTCATTAAGAAATTTCCTGTCTCCCAGGATCCAAGAATGTGAAAGCTGACACCTTGTCTTGATTCTCCAGAATCTCAGGACAAACCCACTCTGATCCTGTCTCTTGCCTCATAGGTCCCATCATCTGGAATCTGGAGGACTATCTTGGAAGCTATCTTGGAAGCTAACTGGAAAACCATTCCCCCGCCAGACTTTGGGTAAGATTTACTTGTTCCCACCATTCAATGGCTGCATACCCCCTCCCACAGCTCAGGATTTCAGCAAAGCAGTGTCTGGTTTTTGCCAGTACTGGTGTCCGAATGACAAAAAGAGGTGGAGGAATATGTGGCTTCTTGTCCTGACTATTCCCAATTGAAGTCCTCTTATCAATTACCTTCCAGACTGCTCCAACCTCTACCTGTGCTTTCACAACCCTGGTCCCATCTGGCACTAGATTTTATAACCGATCTTCTGAAGACATTGTTTCGGACTGAGGACCTCAGTTTGCGTCTCGAGTCTTCAGAGCCTTCTGTGCTAAATTGGATATCTCGTTAAGCCTCTCTTCCAGTTATCATCCTCAGCCAAATGGAATGGCATAGAGGACAAACTACAAGGTGACTAAGATCCTATGACTGATGTGGCGAGACCGACCACTGGACTGGGCTCAGCATCTCCCATGGGCTGAACATGCCCATAATGTATAGGTAAAGGTAATCACACCACATATACATTTATGACAGCCACAAAAGTTGGAACCAACCTTTATAAATGCTTTTGACATGTTATGTTGGCTGTCATGAAGGGCTTATGTCTGTGTCATGTAGCCTTCATAGAGCACCCTTAAGTAAAGTGTTACCAAAGGTGCTATATAAAATAAATTGAATATATGTTTCAAAATTAATCAATAGTGAGTGTTTTAGTCTGTCATATTTAATGGCCTTTTTTAATTGAAGGACCTGTAGATGAAACTGGAATTATGTAAGAAAAAACTGAAGCATTGGACATTTATTTTACATTTCAGCTAATTGACTAGGTCAATATCCTGATAATTCTCACCTAATACAATGAGATTGAATGTACTGTCCATCACAAGGTCCTTCTTCACTGACAGCAGGGGGCGCCACTCACTTCTGCTCATTATGAAACGCATTTGATCATTGATGACAGATGATCCTGTACTGGGTAGAGGATCGATGGATGGATGAGAACCTAGTTTTAATACCCTGTTAAAACAATAAACAATAAACAATAAGCATAACAGCAGTGATGGACCAACTTTTGGATTTCATGGAAAAATTCTTACTGTGATGTAGCAGGCAGCTATACTGGATACACTAAATTATATCTATGTATGCACATCCAGGACAATGTCATTTTCAATGACACCATGTTCCAAAGGGTCAAAAGAATCAACATGACATCACTTTTTACTGGCATCCAATAAAATTAAGGAAATCCTTTGGTAAGTGAGGGATATAGCATATGCCAAAAGCAGGTGCATCTACACAGGTGTGTCTGCCATGTTGACTGATCATTAATATCCTGTTATGCTAAATGTCATTGTTGTCTGGTCAGAGTAACAGTGATAAAGATGATCAGTTTACTTAACTTTTGTATAGCCAGCATGGAAATTTGAAGGAAAGACATCATCAGCTCGGGGAACAGGGGATGAAAGCACACTTTCATTTGCTGGGCTGTTTCTCGGGGCTCTACAGTTGAGAGGAGTTAATCTGAGGCACCTGCTGGCTGTTTTGTCAAGCGCATTCCATGATGAACTTCACAGAGCTAATATTATGGTTGCTTTGCTTTGCATAAATCCATTTCTGCACAGAAAAATATAACATGCACATGTACAGTGATGTGAAGAACAGGAACAATTGTCCACCGGGCATTTACAGAAACCCAGATCAAACATTCCTCACACTCTTCTCTATAAATGTACAAGTGCCTGTGTCCTGTTTAAAGTTTAAACTTAAAACTCAGCTAATTTGTTTCTGGCTCTGCTGCTGACCTGATTTCAAACCAGATGATCGTTTATAAGGTTTTCCAGAAGAACAGCATTACATCACTCTGAAAGCAGTCTCCACACTTAGGTAACGAATCGTGACTCATGTTGCCCCAACACCCAGTTATAATACTTCAACCCGACTCCTTTATTTGGTAGGTACTTATATGAATCAGCTGTCTTCAATGTATTGCTTAGTTAATCTTATTTATTTTTAATAAGGAACGAGGGAAGACTGTGAAGAGGTGATGTGTAGGAGGAAATAATACAGAAACTTTGCTAGATTTAAAGTAGTAGAATAAAGTGTAAATAAGTTATATAACTAAAATATGATGTCATTTATATTGTCATATATCATATTTCCTTCAGATGTTGGTGGTTTTGTGCTAACATTGAGTTATTATATTATAATGACACTTAGCTTCAGAATGAACAAACACTGTTGTCATAATGTAATTGGTCACCGGGCTACAGCAGATCTGTCAGAACAGTGTAAAGACAATCACAATGTATGCTGAATCCTCTAAAAATGGAGTTCTCTGCAAATGGTCTGCGATTCCAGTCACCTTCTGAATATTCTGGTGGTGCATCACAGTGGCTTTCTGCCTACTGGTGCCAAACTTCATTTGTTGCGGTCTAGGACACTGTTTGGCTTTCTCTACATTTGCAGTTTATTTTTGTGCTTTTGCCTCCTTCTTTCCCTTTTCTAAGCAGTAGATTGGAATTCATTTCAATGTGGAAAGACCATGATGAATCCAGGGTAGATCACGATCGGGGTCCTTTGTGCAGCGAGTGCTGGATATATATTAGAGTGTTGCTCTCAGAGAGGCCGTCTGTACATGACCTTCATTGGACTGAAAGGATTACTGAGTGAGGATTCGATTCATCGTCCTAAATTTGTGAAAATAGAACCATAAACAGCTCATGAAATACCAAAAAGGGATTTGTGGGGCTATTTGTGGTCTCAGAATAAAATGTGTGAGGGATCAGTTTGTCTCTTGGTTTCATCCTGATTTGTTTTGCAAAAAGGAAGGCAAACGTTACACAGATGAGACTTCACTTTGCTTCAGTTCGCTTGTGAATTTTGGCTCACTTCAGCTCCTGGATATGGATGGTTCCGTGGATAGTTTGGTTCATAGAGTTTGATGCCTTAAGAGACTGTATGTCTGGGGCAACACTTTTTGATAAAATATAATAAAACGTATATTAAAATGTGTTGTGAAAAGCACCTTTGGATGGTTAGCCACATGTGGTTGGGAAAGAGAAAGGGAAGGATAAACACTGACCAAAACCAGGATGGGGGGGGGGCGCAGAGGTTACCAGGGCTGAGATAAAAGTGGGATGGGGTTAAACAAACGACATGAAATTGTACAGCTGCAGCTCCATGCCTTACGGAACAAAGGCAAGGCAAGTGAAGTAAATCAGTATGACAAGACCTGGATGGCTGAATGTTCCTGCAGACAAGAGGGTAAACCATGTATGTGTGAGTATATGCCACAGAATAATCACAGAGACTGTCATGTTGTTGCTATCAATGCCTTTTGCTAACAGCCCTCATAATTTTTACGCCTAATTCACACCATCTACGACTGACAAGTGTTTTACTACGGAGGGTTCAGAGCAATTCCGTTTGCCAGACTTCAGATGAGCACTGTACTTTACAAGAGCTGATGGCCAACACTGACATCTCTACTCCCTCCACTAAATCCTTGCCCCCGAACACACGTTACTATACTGAACTCAATAGCCTTTGATGTTCCTACAGAGACAGCAGTCACACGGCTGACCCTGCTTGTTCATTATATGCTAACTGCACTGAAATTTTTTGTACCTGGAACTGCATGTTTGTTTACCTTGGACAAGGAACACGAAAAAGAAGCCTCAAGGTTTGCTGTCATTTTTTTTTCATTTGCAGAATAAACCATGTGGGATCAGCTTGTAGATTCTATCACAGGAGAAAAACAAAAGCACAAAAATGAAAAAAGAACGAGTGAATACTGTTCAGATTTTTTTCTTCTTTTTTTTTTAAAGACAGGTCGAAGCTTTGGGAAATATATAAAAAAAACTGCATAAACATAGTCTAGTCATGCAAATCTTTCCGTCAGGCCACATCACAGCCTCCCTCAGAGTGCAGCGAAGGACGAAGGACGGGGACAACTTGAACTACAACCAACGAGTGGATCCAAGAAAGGCGTTTGAACTTGCGGCCAGGGCCATACGCCTGCTGCTCCATCCTGGTGAATATTCAGTGATGAATGCTTAGGAAGGGGAATGGTGCGGGGGGGGGGGTGTGCTCTCAGTCAGACACATCACAGGTTCAGTTTGTAAAAGCATGTAACTCGAATGGAGTAACAGCTCGTGGAAGCACTACACCATGCCATTAATGCGACCGAGGTGATTACGCAGAGCTCTGTATCTCTGCTTTGTTTGAGTACTGATTTTTCAGTTTTGAAAAGTAACAGCTCTTGCATGATTAGCTATGATTAACCATGGCACAGAATTTGAGGTCATATTACAGGGAAGCAAGTGCCTTTTTGCCGTAACTTGATGATTCTTGAAATGCGATTTATGCCTTTGCTGGGGCTTTTCTCATGTCCAGTGTATCCTCTTCCCACCAATGATTGAATTAACATGGGCTCTTTTTTTGGTACTTCACAGCTCCAGCTCAGACCCAGAAAATGTAAAATGTCTGTATAGTGGAAGTGCTTGTGATTTTTTTTTATTCCAAAACATATTTATTTTATTTTCTCAAGCCAAGATTTTTAACATGAATATGTGTGTGTCGTTTATATGAACAGTTTTGGATGATTCAAACATTTTTGTTTGTAATTTCACTTTCAATATGGGAACAAAAAACATAAAAAAGAGTAACAAAATAGCAGTAATTTATTTAACAGTAAATTAAATTCACCTATTTGTTGTAGCTAAATAAATTTCTAAGTAAAACAAATGGCTCATTTTGGGGAAAAATCTTCTATTTATGTAGCAAAAACTGACAGTGTCAATATTTTGCTTGACGATGATTATGGCTGCCAAACAGAAAGCGAATCCTCGGCGAGATAGAAGGGAATTCCACTATGCAATTGGCAAATTCTACCTTCTATACTTTTCTTAAGCGTAAAACTGAAACATACAGTGTCAGGTCTCTGTTAAATGTCATTCTGTGAAACACACTGAATGTTTATAATGTGGAAACTGCTTATAGTGATCGCGTCTGCCTGGGTGAAATCCATCACTATAAATGGATGATCATTTTAAGCAATTTTTTAACTCTCAGGCAGTCTACCACCGAATGGACATTTGTATGTTTATTACATGAATATTAGATAATAAAATGGACAGCATCGCTATTTACTGAATTTTATTGACTCTGAGCTTTGATGAGTGTATATTTGTCCTTGATAGAAAATGACTCTGTTTCCCATCATGTTTATTGTGCATGCAGGATTAGCCTCAGGTAGCTAACCAGAGGCAGATGGGTTACTGCAAGGCAAAGTAGGGCTATCATAGCAAAGTAATAAAAATTATTACTGTAGTTAAATTTTTTCCCGTATGTTGTTATGAAAAAAACACAAAATGAACACTGCAACTGGAGAAAACTAAGAAAATAGCATGTTTTTTTGGAGGACCACAGAAGATCAACCAGGACAAAGATATTCTTAGAACATTTAATATTATGGTGCTTGGCAGAACGAGGCATGACAAGGAGGCTCTTTGAAGAGAAGAACACGCCCTTTTATGGCAGCCTTTAAAAGGACTAACGGCTGAACTCGACAAGCACCCAGACAAATACAACAGGTGAAAAGCAGAGAGTTTAGATGCGGGACAATAAAGTACACACATGGTGGGTAATTTACACATTAAGTAGAGACAGAGGAGGGTCAGGAAAGGACCAAGTACAAACACACGTAAGGGCACACATGACAATCGGACACACAGCACAACAAGCGTAGATACTAACAAATACATGCAGGGGCTATTTACAAGACATACACAGGGCTATATATACGACCGCTCACAAGCATGCTGGGATATTCAATTCCCACCAGCACTACAATATGCATTAGATTGTACTGAAGTGAAAAAGAATCTAAAATCTGTTGTGATGTTGTTTGGGGATGTTGTTTGGTTTTGATATTATTTGGAATAGAAATCAAAGCCAGAATCCTTTTTCATGTAGCTGAAATTCTGTGACAGTTCAAGTCAATTCTCAAGCTTGGATAAAAAACAACAACTCACATCCAATATGAAACATGGGAACCTCTAATCCAGCCTGTTTATATCTGTCCCACCACTGAAATCCTTTCCAAGTGAATCAGTGGCAGATATGTTGTGTGTAAGTTGTCCATAGGCCTTATCATCACAATCCCCTATCCTGAGTTGATATATCCTTTTCTAGAGCAGAATTGCCTTTGTCTCCATTTACTTATGGGATTGGCATACAGATAAAATGAGGAAATGAAAAAGAGTTCGGTTGCTGAGGGATGCTACAAAGATTGCAGCGTTAGTAATAACACTGCAGTTTGATCTATTTTATTATGTCCCAAGTTAGAATGTCTTTGATCTGAAATATCTGCAGACAAATGAACGTTTATATAAAATAGTATGAGATGAATCCTATTGCAAACTGAATGTCAAGAATATTAAAATACAAAATATATATGTGACAGAATTATAAACGTAATACATACAGGTCAATAATCGTAGCAGTGTCCTATAGAGTCCATTACAAACATGTAAAGTTAGCAGCTATTGTAAAATTGTGCAGTTTGGTGAGGGACTGCATGAGTATGAAGAATGCTGATGAAATTGCGAGGGGTCATCATTTTCTGCACGGTTTTTCTTACATGCCAACATTTTCCATTTCCCAGTGAAAAAAAAAGTTTTTTTTCTATCATCCAAACACGATGGCATGCAATTTTTCTACTATGCCTGGAAATTTAAAATATGTGCCTAAAATCCAGTTTGCAAAGATCCTGGAGTGCCAAGAAATGATGGCTTGAGTCAGAAGAAGCTGAGTAGGAGACAATGGACTCGAAGGAGGAGAAACGTCAAGCAACCATTATTCTTCCTAAATTAACATGTATGTAATGGACTCGGGTGATTACAGTGACTGACTTGTTAAAGATACTTCTGTGGAGCATTTGTATGATTTCAGGATGATAAGATTCTCCAGTCCAGTCAAAATACATGTATGGTCATGTTTTTATGTGAAATGGAAGAAATACGAAAGAAAAGCCCTTCACATACATTTCTCAGTGAGGGTCTTATGAATCACCAAGGTCTCCTTCCCAGAATCTGCATTGACACAGAAGAATTCCAGTTTGTGCTCAAAGCCTGTGAAGGCATGCCTGAGTAACTTAAGGGCTCCTCGCATCATGACAGTTTTATCAGAGTTCAGCAGAAGAAAGTTCTGTGTCATCCAGTCCCTAATGTCTAAGCAGGCTTCAAGTTAGAGAGCGGAAATCTTTCACATGTTTTGACAGATACATGGAGTTGAGTCATCAACTGTTTTATGTGATGTATATGTTTTGCTATAATTTTTGTAGATTTGAATGAATTTTGCTTATTTGTGAAGCACTTTGGTCTTCTTTGTGTTGCTGTAAAGTGCTATATAAATAAATTTTGATTGATTGATTGATTGATCAACCAAGTAACTGTGGAAAAATAATGTCCCCATGGGGCAACATATATAAGATTCCAAACCGAGGTCAGGGGTAAGAAGTCCCCTGCTACACAGGAAGGCTGAGAAGTTATGTGACTTTCAGACTGGAGCAATGGGCATACAGCCTCTGTCTCTCAGAAGCCTCAGTCTCTTCAGTTCTTTGGCCAGGAAAGCAGGCACTTCAAAAGGTCAGAAAAATATAATAATCCATTCACCCACCTGGAATTACACTGCATAAAAGCTAACTATGTTTCTAAATATTCGAGCATTGTGCAGGAGTAAACTATTCAATCAGATTTTTGCCAGAATTGCTCCTGATAGGATTAACTCTTGGACATGGGACAAAGTTATGCCTTTGTGCAAATTGCTGCAGAGGTCAGGCCTCCTCTGGGCTGCATGCAAATGTACACTCATTTCCTGCATAACCCAGCAGAGGAATAAAAATCCACCATGATTTACCTGCTATGCCCCTCAATAGCAATGATGTTAGATGCGCACAGTGTGTTTCCTGTCATTAGTGGCAGATCATTGAATCCATTAAGTCAAATCTGAATTATATTGTGAATCATCTTTCAAATTCAGTGGAGGCTTGATTGCCTCCTTGTTCTCTTCCATTGTGGAGGAAGAGTTGAACAGATTTGTGTGACAGATGGGAGCCATTTGAAACAGACATCAGATTGTCCTTAAGACTGCCAATAATCATTAAGATGTGATGAGACAAGCAGGGAACCAGCCAACTGGTCATGTGACAGGTCCCATTAGTTGGAATTGTGCACCTTAGTACGAGCTGTCCACTGCAAAGCATGAGGTTTAACAATTTCGGCAATTCGCCTCAGTGAATTCCTCGGGACAATACTGCCAAGCTCCAGCCATTTCCAAGCCATCTTATAGCTAACCATGCAAGACCTGCCACTGACATGTATTTACCTGTCAGTTTCAGGAATGTATCTCATTCAGTTTATAGCTAAATCACATTGTCGAGTACAACATTTTTATGTCTGGATGTTCCACCTGAGGAGATTAGAGGAGATATATAAGAGTTAGTCTCTATTTTACTTTTGATAGTCTTTGCAAAGTCATATAATCTTTGAGATTCATTAGCCGTAAACAAGGGAAATAAGTCAATAAATTAAACAAGCCCTTTAGGTAAGCCTAGAAGCCTTAGAATTACCCTTCAATTAGTGATGGATTTCAAATAATTTATAGTCTAATTTGTGTCTTCAACCACATAACTGAGGGCTCTGATTAAATGAAGACAAGAACAGGGCTAAAATTTCCACTTCTGATCTCAATAAAGCCGCAAGGCATCAGTGCTGCTGACTGACATTTGAGGTTTGGGGACAAACAGACAAAAAATTACCTTTTGCCCCTTTTTAGATAGAAAATAGAGTGAAGATTGCACTGTCTTATCTATTTGCCATGTCTTTGTATTTCAGAAATCGCCGGAGACTGAAGCAGACAGGGGAATACGGTGAGCTGGGCTTCCATGCAGTGGCCCTCGGACTTCTCCTGAAACCAATACCTCTCCACAAGGCAGCAGACAAATCAGGCACCATCTGAGGTCTAATTCAGCAGATGGAAGCAGCTGCCCCCTTTCGCCTTGCAGCATCTTTGGCTGAGCGGCGTTCTGCCGCCTCAGGCTGCGTTTAGCTTCTCCATCTGACCCAAATGTCATCAGTCTTCCACTAACCAACAGTGGGACGGCGTCGGCTAAAGAAATCCGCACTCTGGGCATGTTTGCGAGTGCATTCCTGGGGGTCAGTGCAAATTAGAATTAAAAGGGGTTTTCTTCCATGTTTCATAGCTAAGAAAAAATCTTGAGATTTGTTGTATAATCACTCGGAAGCAAGATGGCTAATAAATGGTTATCGAGGGTCAGCAGCATCTCTACAAAGCTTGGAGTGCCAGCCGTGCAATGCCGCAATAACGATGTGTGCCACACTCGGCAGCAAGCTGTCCTAGCAAATAGATGCTTCACTGGAGGTAGAGTTTATAACTTGGCACCTACTCTGCCAAGTCATGCTTTCACTTGACAAAACATCCGTAGATGAGCTAGCTGGTAAAATAACCTCTTCCTCCTAATTCTGTTGCCTGGCATAATTTGTGCGAATTGTATACTCTGTGCCTCGAATATTCCTACTTAGCAATTATGAAAATTTACATTTTTACTGTTGCATAGTTATATTTGTATGATCAAATGTATTTTTTTTTCCCAGGCGTATTTTCTTACCTGGGGAGTTGTCTTTCATGGGGAGAGTAAAAGCTATCTGCGGCATTGCATCTGTTAGCTCAGTGTGGGGTGCCGGGAGATGAAAGCGCCCTGACATGCTTTGCTGCTGACTGGAGGAGGACAAGCATAGATCTTTTTATACAGAGGAGTCGCATTTCACATCCCTGCCTCATGACTCCCAGGGTCTGTGCCGGAGGGATTTACACCCTTTCGCAGCAGCTGTGTGACTGTGTGGGCAGTCTGTCATAAGGAAGATGACTTGTTAAGGGCAAGGAGACATTTGAGTCATTGACATTTTCCAGCAGATGATGAAGAACAGTTGGCAGGAAGAGCAGTGGGCTTTTCTCATCTCTGCACTGATCATAAACAGACTGAAAGTGGGATAGAATTTTCCTCAAATGGCTGGTTTATGTTTCATCAAAATTTTACGGGCATTGTGTGGAACAGTGGCTCAGTGGCTAGTACTATAGCCTCACTTTCGTGCTGTGGGTTTCTCTACTGTTCTATATGTATGTTTGTGTGCAATTTGTACAATCTCCCTGTGAACCTTTGTGATGTATTCCAGTTCATATCAGTAAATTTTCTATAGTGTGGTTGGTATTTATATATGGCTATGGACTGGTATTCCATCCAGGGTTCCTGTCTTGAGCTACTTGGCTTGGAATGCAACCAACCTTTTGCTGGATTTGTGCGTATAGAAATGGATGCATTTAAACAGTCGCAATACCTGTCAGGGCATGCATTTTAGTTATTACCATTTAATAAATTAAGTGTAGAAAAGATGGTCCATGAAAGATTAATACATTTATGTCCCCTTTTCAAAATTAGTCAAAATATTTACTTGTAAAAGAGCAGTCAGCATATTATTCTTGTGGAAGATTTATTGATATGAAATGTAGCAAAATTTGCATATATTCTAACACACATTGCATATGAGAAAAATTTAATGATAGTATTTGCTAATTTATTAAAAGCAAATATAAGGCCCTAATGGAGTGAATTGTCAAGGAGATGTCAAACATAACACTTTGCATCCGATGGCAGTGCTTGTGACGTGGGCTGAGCTGTATATGTACTGTGCTGGAGGTGTTTGGCCAAGAACAGGTGCTGCCATAGACAGACTGAACCTGACAAGTGATCTGTGGATCCGGGGTGGAATTCTAATTTATTTTATCTTTATCTGTATGAGTCCACATGACTGCTAAGGAATTATTCAAAGACGGGTACTGTTTAAATATATGCATATCCAGTCCTCAGTTATTAACAAACTCCCTTTATTGTTTCTAATTAGCTGTGGAAAACATGCCCCGCCCTGCATGTCCTTTGCCCTGTGTTTCCCTCAGGCGGGGCTTAATTAGCCACACCTGAGTCTTGTTTAGCTTCGCCTCGTGTTCCAATCCCCTTGTTAACAAAGCACACCTGCCTTATGTTTGTTTCTTGATTGGCTCCCCATATAGGTTTGTCTCAGTCCTGTGATCCCTGTCTAGTTATTGTATGTACTGCCTGTCGTGTCACCCTGTTCCTTACCCACTAATAAGTGCATGACAGCCTGCTTCCTGGGTCGGTCCACCTCTACATGTCGAGACACAAATATTCCATGTTTTATTTTGCCCTTGGATTATTTTTCTTGTGTTTATTTTCTTAATACTTTGCCTGTTTGATATTGATGCGTGGTTCTCTCCATGACCGTACCGTACCATTTTAACAGTGTATCTCCTGCTCAGATTAAACTTGCTCTGCTAAAACCGGAGGTGTATCCCAATCATTAGACTAATCAAAAGCACTTTCCAGGCATAAAGGTTACTGCTTAACCCATATGTTAAAATTTATGCCCTGTTCCCTATCCTGCACTCAGGATCCCCATTAGTAAAAGTCTGAATAATTTTCTGTACATGTATTTGTATACTCTCTTCATAATATTCTATTGCTTGTTTTGAGAATGGCCTGAAATGCATACTCATTCATCAGAACTTGGAACAGTTCTTATTCATTACTCATATCCGGCATTTGCTAATGCCTGTTTATTAAATCAATATCTATGGCCAAGGTGCTTTTCAGCTGCTTAAGGTCACAAATTACCAGTAATTTAACCACGGCTGTCTATGAATATTCATTGGGATGGCTTTACTGTTATTAACATAATTTACATTGTGTATTGAAAATAATGTATTCTTTTTTGGGATTTTAACATCCATGGTTATTGTCTTTGAATTCTAATAACTGTGGTTTAATTCTGCATTATTTACAAAATTTTATTGCCGTAATTGATCAAATTCAGCTGGTAAAATAGCAGTTCTGACACACGCTTTAGCCTGGAAGCCAGTGGGACGGATGTTGACAAAGTAGTCAAACATCTGATGGAAGATGTTTGTTAGATGTGTATTAGAGGGCTTTGTGGAAAGCAAAGCAGCCTTCAGAGGAGCTACTAACTGCCCCTTCAGCTACCGACTCGACCCCTCATTTTGCCTGCAGTCTCTATTGAATCGCTGCTGTCTGTTCTGTCCTGCATCTTGACTGATGCAGAGTTGCGTTGCCCTGGGGACAGCCTTGTAGCTGCTGAGGACCTGCTTTGGCAGACATTCTTCGACACAGTAATGGATTGAGTGCGTGTTTCAGAATAGTCCCCGTTGAATATTCGTTATTCAGGCAACAAATACAATTGATGTCACCAATCCCATAAATCCAAATCAGCTCCAAATTAGGATATTTTTTTTCCTTCCACTTTCAAGACATGTTACTGATGGGTTGCTCAGAGCACTCAAAGTTAAGTGCAGGACACAACTCAATGAAAAAGAAATACACAGGAAAACAGCAATTTACTTTGGGGAGGTGTCTAAGAAAATGTCTGATCCGACTTCAGAATTTGAGATGAAAAAGAAAAATGATCAATAAATATTCAGGAAGAAAGATGAAATCTCACTGCATTTAAAATATCAGTTCATCTCTTAAACTCCTTTAAACATGTCCCTTGAAGGTTTATTCTTCATAATAATGCATTGTGAATTCATAGAGCAGTGTATTTGGTTGAGTAAAAGGTTGGTACAGAGTTTGCCTCATTTCAAGCAATAAAAGCATTAGTGATAGTGATGGAAGCTCGATTGCATTAAACTCCCAACCCCTCCTCCTCGTCATCAAATTTATGCCTCCTCATTTTAGCTACTGGGCCAGTAGAGGATCCATTTTAATTCTGCTTTTATCTTAACAGATAGCTCATAATCTGCCGAAGTTATGTTGTGGCCGATTGCTACCTAGTAAACTTCTTTCATCTAAGGTTATTTCTGACACATCAAGCATCAAGCCTCACACTCACCTTCAAACCGCCGACACCCACCGGGAACAATTTCGACTTCTGCTGACAATGCGAACCAAACTCTCACTCTGATGATCTGTAACAACAGGGCTCGTACCCCATGCTCCTGGTGGCACCCCGAACACAGGACCCGCCTTTTCCAAATTCACAAAGGACATATAGACTGATTGGGCAAACTCCCTCAAACCCTCCAGTATCCTTGTGTAGGTCAAGAAATGGCCTAGTGTTCCGCAACCAGGACGGAATCTGCATTGTTCCTCCTGTATCTGAGGTTCGACCAACGGACGGACCCTCCTAGTTGGAGCACATCCTCCGGTCCCCATTCTTGAAGATTAGGATTGGTAGAGTTGCTGATTGTTATCCCTGACAGACGATCAGACAATACTGTATTATATATATAGTGTATATAAATATAAAAATGATCAGTTATTTATATATATATATATATATATATACACACACACACACATATCTGGCCTTGACCTGCTCATCTGTTGCTCTTTGTGCATGTTGTTAGTGCTGTGCGTTTGTTCCTGTCTGTCTTGCCAGTCTTACCTGTGCTGTGGCCTTCAGTTGATGTTCTTGTCACGGTTTCCACACTCACTTAGAAGAAAATCAGAAAATAATGTTTTTTTTTCCTCAGGGGGGAGTTGGTTACAGTTAAAAAGTTAACTTTTTAAGTTAAGTTAGCTTGCAGAAGGAATCCATCAGGGAAACATGCTCCTCCACGTCTGCCTGTTGTTTTTCTTTACGCAGTAGGAGTGGTGCAGAGCATTCTGGGAAGCCTGGTATTGTAAGGGTTCCTCCATCAGTGTCAGCACAATCAGACACCAATGTCAGTGTCACACAGGTGCTGCTCAAAGAGTGACTGAGTAGGAAAAGACCTACAGTACAGACATTTCCGGTCTCACACAACCAGACTGAATTCATACATCATTGTTTGCCTATATTTAGAGTAGTAATTTTCAGCTTGTGACTTCTGTAGCACAAATCACTTCATCTGTCAGCATCATGCTGAACTAAAAATACACTATATCCTGTAATGCCAAGAAGGTTTGTGACTGCAGTCAATAGCTCATTCTACTGATTTTTTACAACCATGTAAAAAGGGGTGGCTAGATTTCTAACAGCTATATATCATCCAGAATAACAAATGAGTATTCTTTTTATCAAAATTTAGATAATTATACCCCTAATGAATTGTATAATTTGCTGTTGTTGTGAGCTTACGTTGCATAAATAACCATGTGCATCACAGCTAAAACAACATAGGGCTTTCCTGTAAGGGCAACGACAGAGAACTCTGGAAATTGCTTTGTGAGGTCGTCATGAGGCTCCTTAGGGAAAAATTAATCTCGGTGTTAAAAATGGAACTAATTAAATACTCTAGTTTTCTTAATCAAACAGATATTTAAAATATCTTTGAAGTTATAGACTAGAACATAGCAAAGCAAATTTAATTATCAGGGGTTTACATATGCATAGGAATGAAATTATATGTCACCTAAAATTCTTCAGAAATCCCTTATTAAAGGCTAAAAATAGACTGTGGGGGGGGGGGAGTTATGCCTTTGATGCTTCTGTTTAAGTACCTGGCAAGCTTAACAGCTTCCCTCAGCACCACTGCATAAAGCTAAGAGGAAACTGCCCTTGTTGATGAGTGATGCACCTGATAATTATGCATTTCTTATGGTAGATTCCTTAATCTGCTGTCATCTGTTACGTACCGCTGCTCATCCTGTGCTGTGACAGACACTTTGAAAGGGCTTCAGCTTGGAATGGCAAACAAGAGAAAATGAAATGACTCCAGCGTCTTAACTTGTTCTCTAAGCTTGTTTTCAGCAAGACATGAAAGGAGGGGCTTCTCTTTTGAGCATTTTCCCTCTGCACTGGCAACAGCTTTAGTGTCCCAATGATTATAAAATGAGAACTTATGAAAGGTTGTTAATAAGCCAGAAAATTGCAACGCGCTCTGAGGGATTCAGTGAATGGTGAAAGATTGGATCAAATTAACTGGTAAAATTCAGCAGGCAATCCAGCTTTAGCGATTTGTCATAACCGTCCGTCATGTTCTTCACTGTTCTTTGCTGGTAGGCTGAGCAGACTTCAGCGGAAAGCTGGCTTTGTTACAGGACTGCGTTAAGGCTCCTTGGAATCGGTGAAGGAGGAAAGAGTGGCATCCAAACTATCCTCCATTATGAATAATGAGGCCCGTCGGTCTAAACAGAGAGCTTGAGGAGTTCGGGAGAACCTTCAATCACAGGGCTATCTCCCAAGATGCCCGAGTGAGGCGTTTCTTAAAAAAGGAAGTGAGCAAACAAACAAACAAACAAACAAACATTTGTGTACATTTCTCGCCAACAGTTTCAAGAATTTCTGTCTACTTGTAAACACAGCTTTAGCAATGTCTTCCGATGCTACGCGTCTACAACATTTCCAAGTGTACAGTGTGTGCAGCCTTTGCTTATTCTACAGGTTTGTTCTTTATGTTCCTTGGTAAGACATTTAAAGTGCTAACGCATACAAAATGCATGACAGAAAGTGGGACCCTAAACTGAAACACTGGATTTTCTGTGCTCTGCCATGACACTGACTGGATTAAAGCCCTTCACTTCTTAAGTATGATTAATGCCAGAAACAGCAATCTAAGGAGCGGCAAAACCATGAAGGAAAATAATCAGCTTTCGTAACAATAAAAATGTTAATTTTAACATCACTTACATGGTTAATCGGGTCTTTAATGAGTATTGGTATTAGCCTTTTAGGTTAGCTTAACAATTGTGGAATGCTACAGAGTTCCTTCTTAATATATGCTGTGCTGATAATGTTGTCTTTCGAGTTCACAGTGCAGGGTAATAATCTATTCCGCTAGAAAGGCCTATTTGCAGCCATAATCAGTTTTCCAGAATTATCTAATTGGGTCCATTAGCTTGCCCAGCACATTTTCCAAAAGACCATTGTGGTAGCGTAAATAAGCTACTATCAGTGTCATATATTGTTATAAATTGAATTACTGTGTACTATTGTAATACAAGTGCTCTCATTGTATTCTCATGTCCAATATTTTGTGACAAAAAGGAGAACATGCGATTGTCTGATATACAGATTTATCGTAACATTTCCATACAAAAGGTGCAGGAACTTGCGCAGTAATGAAATACCCCCTATTGTTTTGGACTGACTACTCTTCCTCACATTTTACGGAGATGCGGAACTAATGAAGCTTCCTTTTTTAATTTGTCTCACAGTCAGCATGATGTCTGGTCCTAACAGGATTGCATGTGTATGCTTTTGATCTTTTAAAACCAAAACTAGGTTTAGTTTCCAGGACCTTTGAGGCACGGATATGAAAACATGCCCCGGATACCCATATAATACTGCCTCGGCTGTTTGACTACATTATTTTCTTTTTTATTTTTTTATTTTATTTTATTTTTTTTGGGGGGGGGGATATGACCTAGATATTTAAGGAAACAGTGAATGACATTGAATATCATACCCACATGGCATGTTCCCATTAGGTGTCCAAACTGCCTTTACAAACAACTTATTGGTACCTATTACAAGTACCCCCCTCCCATTCTTAGACTTATGTTTCATGCCAGCAACTTACTCCTTCTTTGCTCTGCAGTTTGGCTTCACAGAAGTTAACTTCAAATGACCTGCTGCATGAATAATTAATCAAACCTAGAAAATCCGCTGACCCCCAAATCCAGTTGCTAATCTTATCTCAGCTCTGCAGTGCAATCTATTCACTCTTTTCCTTTGTAACCCCAAATATTCCATCAAACTGAAAGTTACTTATTTCTTGCCTTATTCTTTTACTTATGAGCCCTTATTTTAACACAGAAACTATCTACATCTGCTGTACCAGAAATCAAACTCATTCAAGCTGTTTGTCTGATATATAGGTCTCTGATCTACTTACTATAATCCATAATAAACCGAAAGGCAGAAGTCATTTCATTATAATATTTACCCGCCTAGTGCCTATTCACGTACTCGCAGAATCTGTCCCTGCCTGCAGACTTACGCTTTTCCTGCAAGAAATGTGCAAATCTTTTATGTTTTTATGATTATGATATTTGCCCAAAACCACAAACTTTGTTGTCATCAGTACTTTTAGAAGAAACCTAGTACTTGTAGATGTGCAGGCAACCTACAAATGTGCGAAACCTGCTCTAAGAAATAAACTGAATATACTATACATATAAGATGTACATGAATATATTTTACTGAAATACACATAATTTACCCATGCTAAACGTTCAGAAACAAACGGAATAAATTTGAATTCTTGTAGTGTCTTTGAGAGATACGTTTTCTTGATGAACTGTCCACTAAACACAGCCACACTACCAATAAATTAACACCTCAGTCCTTGGGTCTCTTATATAAACACTGCTCAATTATTCACATGAAAACAAGATATGAATGGGATTATCAAGTGTGCCTTGTTTCTGCGTCTGATGGAGTAAACACTGTGTCATGTCTCCCTCGTTAAAATGAGTAAATAGGTTTAAAATTAATATGTAGAGACAGCTGAAAATACTCAGTTTGATGAGCTTTTTCATTCATTTTGCTTGGTTTGTAGTGGGCTGGTATCACACCCAGGATGTCTGCTTGCTTGTGCCCTGTACTTTGGATAAGAGGTTAAAAGGATGGATGAATGGATGGAACGATCAATGGAGTTCTCCTTAAATTTTGTAAATAATTTTAAACGTATAGTGTTACAATTAGGTAGCCTGACATCAAGCTAGGCATTTACATCTTTTAAGACACAATTAGTTTAAGTCTGATTTATTGACAGTAAGTAAACAGTGATAATTGTGTGAACTGTTCCCTGTTGCAGACTGATTAATTAATATGCAAATCAGGTATATCTCAGAGAACCTGTAAGCTTAAGGGGAGGTTTATCAACATGAAGTGCAGTGAACAGGATGTTCTACAAGTCTGGAAAGGCAGGCAAGGATCCATATATATCACAGACAAACAGATAACAAACTCAAGCAACAAGACAAACTGAATGAGACGCATATTCATTCTGTATTAAATGATACCTCAACCCAATTATGACCAAAACAGCAAAGCAATAATTAAAAGTTCAAAATAATCAGTAAGAACCAGTAAGTAAGTAACTAAAACCATTTGTCACAAACGTTCACTTCAACAGAAACATTCAAAAGAGTTCAATAGAGTGTGCTCCAAATGATTTTGACACGTCACTTGGATGAATTCAAATAGGTACTGTGTGAAGATATTTTTAATTAATATCCTTCTATGGATTATTTTAAATATGAAAATACAACATTTGGGGCCTTGACCTTTTGCTGATAAGGCGATAAGATATTTTTGTTAAAAAAAATGCAGATAAACAGAACAGAGCTTTTTCTGTTGCTATTTAACGCATATGTACAAAGATATTAATACTGCCATCAGATTGTGATCTCTCCCCAGTTGTAACCAGCCACAGAAAACAGAATAACAGGCCTTCATTAGAAAAATTAACTCTTAGCTATTTACATTTTTACACCATTTCAGATTTGTCTTACTAGCATTGTATTTACATTTCACAACACTTCGAAACATTTAAACTCATTCCTTGATTAGTTTTGCACAGTAAGAACACGGTAATAAAATTTCAAGAAACATAGTATATATTGTTTTGATGTTACAAAAATGAGATTAATGTTCTTCAGACAGAATAGGAACATGGTTAAAATCATGCCACTAAATAGCTCAGTGCACATTTGTCAAAAGTGACTAATGCAAGTATTTGTGATGTATTAGTATAAGCAATATTTCTGAACTTTGCAGAAATCTTCTTAAAATGGCCTCACCCTCACTCTATAACTTCCTCTTGCTCTGTAACTTTGGGACTGGGTCACATGAACTATTTAGATATAATAACATACCTAACATAACATTCACTTTCCTCCTCCATATTATTGTAATTACAATACTGTCTCTCATATTAAGCAGCTCTTTGTACATTTTGTGCAATCTCGGAATCTTTTACTGGACATTCTGTTATTCTAAAATACCTGAAAAAATACTATAGAACATAAAATATTCAGTAAATTATTATATATATATATATTAGGGCTGTCAAAATTGCCGCGTTAACGCGGATTAATCCAGCGTCGTGATTAATCTGATTAAATATATTAACGCATTTACCCCATCTGCAGCGCA
>JAODKN010000093.1:23953273-23969743 GCA_026774425.1 Petrocephalus zakoni | reverse complement strand
ACGCTGGATTAATCCGCGTTAACGCGTCAATTTTGACAGCCCTAATACATATATATATATATATATATATATATATATATATATATATTTTTTTTTTAAATTATATCTTTTTTTTAATTCTCAATTATAGATAATCCTCAATTATTTTAGGTAAAGCAAGTTGTTTCTAACATTGCCAACAGATTTTTTTATTAATTAAAAAGAATTGTGCTTTAAGTGGCTGCTTAAGTCGCCTATAGGATTGACCAGTCCTGATTGTAAAAATGCACGTGTTTTTAATATAAACCGAAGATAATGTGTTTGACACAGGTCTTTCATAGCATGTTCAGGCTTTAAATTCACTGCAAGTTAACAACAACATTAAATGTTATTACAGTTTTCACCTTATGGATACAGTACACAGGTGTAGCTGTGTGTTCTGTTTATATATTGTTATTAACGCACTGCTTATTATTAAGTATACTATTCTCAATAACATAGGATAAAGTCACATTGTCATTAATATGTATTGAGCTGATGTTTTATTATTTTCTATTAGCAGACTCTTATGCAAATCCATAATTATATCGAAATGTAGTCAACATGGGTGAAGCATGGTTTTTCACCATAGTATGTTATTCCCAGCAATACCCACAATATTACCTTCACAGTAGTATTTGTCATTTAACCATGTGCCATTTAGCAACGTGAAAATCAATCACCCATTGACTAAATTGTTACTCAGCTACTTGCTTAACAAAATATCTATGTAGGAAATTACATATATATTATAATAATATAATATACGATATTATAAGATATATTGACAGTATTTTGTTATTATCAACAGTAAAACATTAAAACTGTAAAATAAATAAAAGTCTGTCAGTTTTCGTTTCCCTGTAAATTGTTACAGTAATGCTGAATGTTAATGATTAAGTTAAATTATTGCATCAAATCGAATAAACATGTAACTACCTCATATTTTAGTCTTTAAGAACAAACAGTACATTTTTGTAGTTTTCTAATGTGCAACCTTTGACCCTTGCTTTGCATGAACACTGGAGGTTACAGTACATAAGTAAGACACTCACACTCTCCACACCATGATCCTGAAAAGATCCTGATGTCTACATGGAAACTTGGGAAGTCCATTCAGCCGATCCTCATTTACAGAAATGCATCATTGACTGTATAGATTAATGGTATGTATATATATAATATACAAAGTTAAATATGTGTACAGAAAAGATTTCAACCTGACAAGATTTTAATCAGTTAACAAAAACAAGGAATATATCCATGTTCATTACATACTCCTTTACCACACAGGGAAGAGATATTATACAGAAGATGGGATTTTAAACAACAGGTAGTGATGCTGGCCCAAAGGGACACGCCGACAAGTTCCTAAATAATGTAAAAGATGCATTTTTTTATTTTTCTGTCATAAACCTTTTAGCACGCCATTTAACATGCTTCAAATATTTAACACTTTTATGAATTATGAAAATCTATAAATGACACAAATGAAAATCATAAGGAATTATTTTCTATGAGCTTTACATTTAAAGGCTGCTCATGCGTCACCTTTCCTTCTCGGAAAATGAAGATTAATATAACTGTCAAAAGAGAAATATTTTTGTGTGCAGAAAGCTCCAGCAGAACAGTGGGAAACTGCAAGTAACAGCATGAGGGCAAACAATATACATTGAATATGACGTTATAACATTTGATCTTAAAATATGAACTATAGCTTAAGGCGTACATAAATTAATTGGAACAGCAGTAGAAATGTGCAGTGTTTGTCACCCCTACCCCCCAATCACATAAGATCCCTCAAAAATTAATTCTCATTTAATTGAAAAATTTATTTGAATAAAGTGCAAGTTCTATAACGAAATCACAAAAGGGATGACCGCATGCAAAGCCTGGGCTAGTGAAAGCAAGCCACCCAAAATACAATGTGCAATACATGAGAACATAATTTGCGGCCGGACGTCTTGTGGCACTCACAACCAAAGCACAGAACCCTTGGTCTGGTCACTTGTAACGTCAGTCCCAATTACTGACCGAGACGTACTCATGTCAGCGGAAGAATACTGTCCATAAAGGATGAAATAAAAGACACAATAAATTGAAAATGAGATTAATGTCCACATTCTCTAGAATTTCATTTTTCGGTTTTGTTTTATTAACTTATAATCATGAGCAGCTGTTGGCTTTAAATGTTTAATTCCATACTTAGCTTTACATGCTGCTCTTGACATTAACTGAATGACAGCATAATGCGAACAGGTTTATTACACAACGTACAGCTCCAAAATATGTTAGCACTAAAAAAAGAATAGCGAAATAAAAGAGTAATAAAACTTTCAAAATATCGTGTACAACTTCGAATTATTTATTACCCTGTTTCAGATGGAAAGTCCATAAAGTATTTCACAATAGCATGGCAAATGTTCACATGGAATGGTTTGTGCTTGTTAAGCCAGGGTCACGAATTACAGCTTGCAAATTTGACTGCACAAGCATCCACTTTAGATCAGTAAGAACATTTCCATATAGTTTTTTTTTTGTTCAAATATACATGCAAAATAATAAATTCTGGTAAGGAATTACCATTAAATAAACCAAAGACAAAAAATGAATTAATGCTTTAAGAATGGCAGTAAGTGTGATACGTGATAAACCAGAAACAGTAAACTAAAAGCCCCACATCTATAATAATACTGAGAAGGTAGTATTGCAATAATTTATCAGTATTTTACAAAATGAACACTCCTTTAATGAGCCTCTACCTGAAAACCTAGCTTAGACCCACAACCCTGAGGCGGTTTTGAACCTATGTCGTGAAATCACGTGGAAGGGCATATTGAGTGTGTAAAGGGGTGAATCTCTATTCCACCATCTAGGGCTGCAAAGTAATGCTTTTGATTGCAAAGTCCCACCTCTAAATTCAGCATTTACAACAGAGAACGCGGAAGCACGTATTAAGTCTACTGTCTCCTAAAGAAAGTTTAATGTATACATGGTTTGGTTTGATTTCAGCATTGCATGTGATCAAACAAAATGCCCCTAGAGAAATTATTTCGTTTAATCTGGATATATTAACCTTCTTTGAAGCTTTTGAATCTCCATGATAATTTTTTTTCTCCTTTTCTGATATTTACGTACATATATAAAAAGATCGATATTCCAAAACGTTTTCTCTGACCATGTCTACACTAGCAAAATCATCTCCAGAAGGGGATGAGGGCAGATTGCACTGAATTACACCGACAAACGGTTCATTTAGCATTGAAACACTCTCCATATCAGTCACACATACACTAATTAGCAGGCTGACCTGGAAAACCATGCCAACCCAACTGTCATTTTGCTCAAGATATATTCAATCAGCAGTCTTTTCAATTCAGCCATACTGACAGAATCAAGATCATTTTGATAGTGATACATGAAATAGACTGCTGGGATTCTGTCAGTTACAAGAACTATGATGTCATTTACAAACTACGAATGAATGACATCACACTGCAGTCCAAGAAGGATGCATGACGACACACTTTAACAAAACAGCGACGATCAGACGGCTATGCAAAAGGTCTTTGGTTGCTATGTTCATGGTCCTGATTAGTACCTGGTGCTTCTTCACTCTGTTTTCAGAAATACTGTGACACGGGTCTCTAAAGCAATGCAGAAAGCTTCCGTAAAAAATGCTCCATGAACCTGATTCACAGAAGACAAACTACGGAGGCCGATGATAAATCTATCCATTGAAATCTCAACAAAAATACAGACTGGCCATTTTGAATAGCAGAGGGCCAGTGCTCTCTTTGAGGTGCATTCCTTGGATATATGGGAAATAATCTGGCAATGAACAGAACTAACCTGTTATGATTTTCATGGGAATTCCCTTTAATGTCCAGAGATAATCAACAAAACAGAATTTCTAAATAAGATGGCGATTAACCAGGACTACATACTAAAATACTTTGGATGTACTGCAAATACCTCAACGGTGCTATTTAATTTGAAGACTGATATGACCCATTTTTCATCTGAATGGCTACTTTGAAGTTCCTCTAAACCATATTCGTTGTATTTCATTAAACTGTTCATCAACCAAAGACAAAAAAAAGTATGAAAACATATTAACAAACATCCAGCGTAAATATTCTACTATCCAGATTATTACTGAAGCTATTTTATTGTACATTAGTCCAGACATTGAAACATTACATTCAGACTCCAACATTAGGCAATAAAATGTGTAAATATTAATAATTACCAAGCTTATGGATTCCCTCACGGTGACACAATGCTGAAAGAGAGTTTCACCACCTCCGAATCCCAATATAAGCCCTCATCCCACCCAGTCCCAAGTTTCATTCCATTATCCTAAGTAAAGATGGTAACCTGAACCAGTAACTATAACTGCTCAAACACCAGTTTGTCTCCAATATACTCTAAGGTCAGAAAATATCACTAAAAGTCTAAATTAAAATACTATAAACCATTGGCAAGCCATATATGGTAAACATATTAATACACAAAAACAAATTAAGAGGAAAAAATACACTTCTTTAAAAACATCTGTTTCCAAGAAAGATGTAATACTCCTCATTTGGATGTGAGTGACTTACTTAAATAGTTCCATATAGAGCTTTACAAAGAGCATTATACATCTGATTCAATACTAGGCATTTTCTTATATATTCGTCTATTGCTGCAAGAATTCAGAACCCGGGGTGTCGTGTATGAAATAGTCTGGTTAGCTACATAAGGCATTGCATGCTCAGAAAAGTACACGTCATTGGCTAATCGACCGTCCCTAGAGCAATAGGAGGTGGTGGACTTCAGCGAAAGCTTCAGATTGCTGTCGTTTCTTGGTGCCAGCTGTCTGTAAATGTCCGAGTAGCTGCTGCCGTGCACCAGGCGCTGATCGTCGCGAAAAGAGTGCACGAAAGGGTTGTCCGATGGGTGATCGGGGTAAAGTGACCTACTGCGTTTGCTTTCCCCCAAGTTATGGTTGAAGGGCATGGTTTTGTTAAAGAATGCATAGTCTGGCTTAACGTTCAAAACGTTTGAATATGGGTCATCGTCCGTGAGCCTCTCCTTGTCCTTCAAGCTGACACTGCGTGCTGGCTTATCCACATCCGTCTCCTTGGGCCTCTCCAGGATATTGTCATAGGAATGCTGCCTGGTGATTGCCAGTTTACTGCTCTGTAGTGTCTGTGGTCCCACAGTCTGGGGCCAGTAATGGCTAAATATTTCTCCCTGTTGCACAGGGGGGCTTGTGGAGTCCTGTAACATCTGGTCCTCGCTAATGTCATAAAGGTTGCCAATGTGCAAACATGCCTCACAGCGATTATAAGGGGACCTGACAGTGTACAAGCCCGAATAATTTGGGACCTTAGACAGGCAGCTGCGACAGTGAGTCTGTTTGTAGCGGTCATTTGTTTCATGCGAGCTGACGTTTTTTTCTTTCAGGGTAAAATGTTTGGTAGGCATGTTGAATTTGTTTTTATTGTTAGGGGTGATGTTGGTGCTGACATGATGCAATGGGCTGCTGTTGAGCTGGATGATTAGCTGATCTGACTTCCTGTAGTTGTCATTGTGATCTGAATAAATGTCAGGACAATCCAAATCCTCGGGTACACCCCTGCTCCCCCTATAGAGCAGAGAATCTGAACGCAAGCTAAGCTCATGGTCTGAGTCTATGGTGTATATTTTTTCTCGAGACTGTCCTACCTGCTTGCCCTTTAAGTAGGACAACTCCATTTCGCTGCAATCCTTAGGGAATTTCAACGTCATGGATTTTTTTTTTAAGTTATCTTTAGGTTTTTGGTGCTTCTGGTTGTTGTCAAGATCTTTGTAGGACGCGGCCCTGCTGGAGCACTCGGAAATGTCAGAGTGGGCAGCATCCTCGGGCAAGTATCGCTGGCTTTTCATGGACAGGCGAGGGTCCGGCGACAGGGTACCCTGGATGGAGCTCTGATTCTGCCGTAGCGTTTCCACCGACTTCTTCCACAGGGCGCGTGGTTTGGAGTTAGCCTGAGAGGCGTCGGCACTGACGGTCACCTCCACTTTGTTGGGGTTTGCTTCATTCAGGGTTAGGGGGTGCTGACCCGGGAAGACGTAGTTGTTCAGGTGATCCTTGTGCCGGTTGGTCAGGTACGCTATGTCGGTGGTCTCGCCATAGATCCCTTCCTTCGGCACGTAGCTCCGGTTCTCCGTATAGACAAAATTTCCTTTATCCCCCATCATATCCATTAGCATGGGAGTACTGGAGTGCTTGAAATCCCCAGGACGCTTGGGAGAGTTGATTCTCGACACGCTGATGTTGGTCATGTTGGTCATCTGCTTGGCAGACTTTATGATGTTTAGCATGTTCGCCTGTGGGCTGAAGTCCAACTCAGGTTTCTTCTTCATTTCAATGTGGATCCCATGGATGCAACTCCATATCCCCTGGAAGAGGAAGGGAACCAACTTAATACAATGTGATGACGGGAACTATGGCCCAGTGGGTTGACCTTAAAACATACCTAACACATACGAAACGTGTCATATACCTACACACGTAAATATGACTTACTTACCAATGTGACAACTTGATGAACTTAAACTTTAATCAAATTTTATACAAATCAAATTACACAATGGATCATAATTAAAACTATTAATAGGGTCACTATAAGTCTGCAGGCTATTAAAGCAACTAATGGCAGTTTTTACTAATTAAAATGCATTTAAAATGTCATTATAACATATTGCCCTTGTTTTGAGAAATTATTAAATTATTTCTTATTATTTCTGAAAGAAAATGCGTTATTTAGGCATCGTGTAGGCATTTATTTTTGGCAGTATGTATTGCAGTTATAGTACAATAAATGTTTTTACTCGTGTGGATTCTGTGTTGTTCTCAAAGCACAAATCATGTCATAGACGACAATACCGAAAACATAAAATATAACTAAATGTGCCTCCTTTCAAAAATGAATACATAGTACCATGTACAGTTGTGATCACTGCAAGTATCCAGATAAATGGCAGCTTTTATAACAGCCCCCATGAGTAACAAACTGAATGTTTTCATGTAGCCAAAGTCCTGACTGAAATCCCACTGAGAATCTGTGGAAAGACTGTGGTTCATTAGCAATTCCCAAGCAACCAGAATAAGCATGAGCAAATCTGCCAAGGCAAACGGACAAACACTAAACCAACTGCATGTACAAAATCCTTGAATATTTTCCCACAGTAGTTTAACATTTCAGTCAGTGAACCGCTTTACTTCTCCCATTTCATAAGTCTGCAATAGTTCCCCAATCAAACAGGAGCGTGGTCATTTTTCCTGACAAAATTCATCTTGCTCAACAAAATATATAGTGCTTAAAGTTTAAGTATCAGGGATCACGAAATCCACAAGTACCATCTGTCAAGTGTTGGTGGCTCATGGAATTTGGAGGAAAAGGTTCAGCACAAAAATATGAGGGGAAAGAAGCAGCTGTTGAATGAATGCAGCCATTTTAGTAGGCAGCAGGGAGATGCGAGTGAAAAGCCAATGATGTGCTGGTCATTCAGCTCGAAGCTGGAGCAGTTCCTTCCCTTTCCACATGCAGGGACCCGGACATGTGAGGAGGTGAATGCGGCTCTCACCCTGCTGATGGTGAAGAGCATCCCCGGCTTCCCGCTACACATGCCAGTGAAGCAGAAGCGCAGCTTCCAGTAGAACAAGTGTTCCCAGATGAAGACAAGAAGACTGAGGACCATCGCCGCGGCCAGCATGTAGAAGACACCTGCCATATTGTCCACATCCAGCTGACTGCTCATAACCTCATTCTTCTCATTGTGACAGATACCAGTAAGCCACTGTGCTTCAAGCTCCTCCATCTCACCTGCACAACACAACAGGAACCCAAAGTGCCATCACATCAGTTCTCATCATATAAATATATTACATACAATGCAGAGAGCCCACATGAGTCTGCAATCTACCCAAGGGAACCCTGTGCTGATCCACAGCAGATTACATGTGATAAAGCAACAGAGGTTTAAAACTTGTATGCAAATCTGTGTTTAAGTTGTAATACCAAATCAGGTATTTATGCCACATGTTTACATCTTTTTTTCCCACTGACTTTAAAAATGAAGCTTAAGACGAGGTGGATTCCTTCTTTCCTCCAAGCGAAATACCCATGAGTCATGTGGGTGGTTCTGTAGCGCCATTTTACTACCTTCCTGCCACAAGCACTCCTCTCCGTAACGATAACTAAGAGTGCCACGTTTGGCTTTCTCACCATCGCCGATGATGCCCAGGATCGCCAGGTCGACCTGCCGCTTCCAGTACGAGCCCTTCTGCAGGGCAATCCCGTAGCCAGTGGTGGCGAAGATGTAGCCACTCCCGATGGTCACGAGCTTGCACCCCTCATCGCGGCCGGCCATGTAGTTCAGCACAGCAGCATCGTATATGAAAGCATCGAGTTTCCTGCCGGACCAGAGAGATAGCCACAGTCAAAACACCATTGCTTTGAGATAAGCACAGCTACAGGATTACAGATTCTGACATTATTGTAATCAGTAATATTCACAAAAGAGGCGTCCATTTCTGCTTTACGTCTGATTGCTTGCTCTGCACCATGAGGAAACTGTTTTTTTTTTATTAGATAGAGCTCAAAATATTTAATGATGGACTGTAAGAAACACAGCGGCTGTATCTGCTGTAATGTGAGGAGTTCATATTATTGACAGAACAGGCTAGGGATACTGCACAGGGGGATTGTTCAGTAGATATGTAGCCACATTTGTCCTCATGCAATTGCGTTTGTCTCAACTAAGTACCCAGTGTGGGCACAGTGAGCCCTCCAAATCACTGTGACATGAATGATAAATTAATTTTTCGAGTGTGGCCAGGAACTGGCACTTGAAATAAATACAGTCATCAGACTCCCTTGAATTTATTAAGTGTTTGATGCTATAAAGCATCAATAGTATTGAAGCCGTCACCAGGTATATCGGGACATTTTATATCGGCAAACGAGATTTGTTTGTTTTTCTTTTAACTGCAAGACATTGTCGGAATGTATATTCTCTGTGGTGGATAGCCTATTGCAGTTAAATAAACCTGTTTCTGTTATTCACTATCCAAGTTAGAAATGGTGTTTCTTAAGGCACACTGAACAACGAAAATTTCTCTACCATCTACAAATAAGACTCACCCAGTTTTAAGGCTGACCAGTGCATCCTGTACCCCAGTCTGGTGGTATTTTACCATGTATTGATGCATATCCGGATAGTTCTTCCGAATGTTCCGCTCCGTGCTTCCATTGGGAACTGTCCCAAAGCGGAACGGGGGTGAATAAGAGTATGGGCTCTGGAACTGTGGGGAAGCGTATCAGTGAGAAGCCAGGAAAACTGTGCAATGCTAGAGTTATTTTAATTATAGTGATGCATTAAGCAAATATTGGGGATTTATTGCCCCAAAAATAATTCAGCTGACCAGTTTAACAGACATTTCATCTAAAAATAATTTGGACACCTTTACCAATTAAATTTTAATTCAGCACAATGAGTCTCCTAGGTTCAAAATGTGATAATCCTTATATCCTGGCTCCCGTGATAACCCATATGTCCTGGCTTTCATCTAATTTTTTTCTAGAGTGTTGTTTGGAGCGACACTCTTATCATGAAACAGAATACAGTTTTCCTCACTCATGGGACTGATGGTTTGCATTAGCTGTTTTCACTTCTTAATGATGCCCTTGTCACACTGCCAGGGGCACGGTGCCCAGACTATCTACAATTCCTAATCACCCCCTACTACCCAGCCCAAAAGCTTTGCTCCGTAAGATCTGGCCACTCCACTCTCTCCCCTCTCATCTGTGACATCTCCACCAGGCCGTGTCCTGGAATGATACCCCTGGTTCTGTGGAACCTTCAGAATTGCATTTTAAAATACTATGTTCAACTGGTATGAAAGCTCATGTTTTCTTCATTTAACAATTTCTTATCTATGAATCATGGGAAAGATCTTGCTAGGCCAGCTGGAGGAAAGAGCCAAGGGCCTCTCATTAGCTTTCATCATTGGTGGTAATCATAGATTTTGCTCAATAAGATTCAGTTCATGCTTATCATTATGCAATGGCTTCCTCACCCTGAGAACAGGAGCTTCTGTAATACTTTCGGCACAGGAATTTTTTTTTCACCTGGCCCTGAGCTTCACCACCTACGGCGATGGCATTATTTTAATATTACTGATTCCATGTTAGTATATTCTTTATCATTAAAATAACATGGACTGTACCACTGCACTAACATGTATCAGCTGAATCAATATAAATCTCAGTGGTGCACACCAAAACTTACACGTTGACTACTTTGTTAGCTGACTACATTTAGATACTGTTTCAAAGCTATTCGGATTTTGTAAACTACTGCATGAGGCATTTTAGTCTCTATTTGGTAACACTTTACTTCAGGGGGTAACTTAGTAACACACTTACTACTCAAGTATAAATTATAAAAGAACATAGTAACTGCATGACTAATGATGAATGAACATGAGATCAGTACGTAACTAACTTAGTTTCTCTATACATTAAGTAAGAGTGTAATACTACAGGACATTATTCGTGCCCCCTCAAACAAAGTGTTACCCTCTATTTTGTTATTACTGTTGTATTTTAGCATGGATCTGTTTTGTATTAAAATAAACACATTATCTAATAAGGAATAAAATTGTATTTCTTATGCGTGATCATTTTTGCTTGTTTTAGCAGACTATGTTGGCTTTGGATAATATAAAATTATGTGCATCGACTTAACGAACTGAACTGTTTAGAGTCCAAGTTTTCAGTATAATGCGCTGCATAATTTTATTGTCTCTCTCTGGCAGACTCCCACATAACACAGCATAATGAGTTACACTAATCTTCCACACAAATTCTGGTATGAGGATTTTTAGATGAACAGAGCACTCTTAGGTTTGGTGTGGCTGAAAAGACGAAACTAAATAGACGAAAATAGACGAAAAGACGAAATCCAACATCAAGGAATACGGTTAGGAATTATCAAGCACGTAGAAAAATAAAACTCTGAGGTTCAAAAATATTCCTAAACATAGCCTGGTGCTGCAGGGAATAACGATAGCAAATCATCCATGGTCTTATCACAGGATCTCCTCCATTCTAACAGGTCAGCACTCACGATAGCTAACTAGCTACCACTCCGCCACTCACCTTCTTGTCACTGAGACCAGTGACTTGGTCAACAAACTCCTCCTGGATCATAAAGGCCGCCAGGTTGGCAGTGTAGCTAGCCAGAAATATCACGGCGAAGAAGGCCCATACGGAGACAATGAATTTACTGGTGGTCCCCCTGGGATTCTCTACAGGCACAGAGTTGTTGAAGACAAGGCCCCAGAGGAGCCATATAGCTTTACCGATGGTAAAAGAGGGTCCATGGGGATCTGTGAAGGAGGACAATATAGAATGAATGAGACTACAGTTTGCAAAATATACACATAATTTTAATTCAAAGAATACACACATATATATTTATATTCACATATAAAATAATAAACGTAAAGTCCAGCAATTTATCTTTCCAAGACTATTTTTCCAGTGAAGCGTCATGGTCTAAATGTAGTATTATCATTATGTAATGTATAAAACACACTGTAAAAATAGAAGGAATAAATAACAAATCATGTTATGCAAGTGTTTAGCCTAGAGAGCAGCAGGTAATTCTTTGTTTTAGAATATGAGCTTGGAGCCTGTATACTGCTGGTCCAAACCCCTGAATGGGCCCTCAAACTCGGTTGTTCCATTAAAAATCTTTATTTGTATAAGGATGAACATTTTGGGTACAAGTGTCAGCTAAGCTGTTAGAAGTTTAATCCTATAGGGAAGGACGGGCAAAAGTCTACTCTGGTGGAAAAGGCTGATGAATAAGCCTCTACAAATACATTGTGTTATGTAAATATGGAACAAAATTACTGAGGTATTACAACTTCACACTGAGACTGGAAATTAATATAATACATGCATGATTTAAGTAAGCTTTGGCCATTGTAAATGTCTCAGTATTTTTTCCGAATTGCTCTAATTGTACGGCTTGTGTCCTATAATAAGTTAAATAAAAAAATAAGAACCAGAGCCACAGCTATTAGCTCCACTACTTGGTTGACCATGAATCCAGGTGACCAGAATCCAATGACCAGAATCCAGTTGACCACTGGATTCTTCCTGTACACATGGCTTGTTTTGGGTAGTGCCATGTTAAAAAGTTGAGGCTTACCTTTGCCTTGTGCAAGGTTTCTGTTAAATCCCAGGGGGCTGATGTACTCGAAGGCGAAGACAGCCATGGCTGTCACAATGAGGAGCATTACAAACATCATCACCCACACAGACGCACTGAAGGGTTCTGCAGAAGCAATGAGAGAGCAGTCAGCCACGGACACTGTCACCTTGTGTCACTATGTCACTCCCGGCACAGGCCACATAAGGTATTCGCAGTGACGTTTATACTTTCTAGGGTCATTAATTTAGTAACGGGTTCAAAACATAGTGCTCCAGTGTGTACAGTAGTACATACAGTAGCAATAGTATATAAACAGGTTTATATAGGAAAGGACTAAATAACTTGACATGTAAACTGTGCAGTACAGTAGCGTTTGTTTAGAAATTGGTAATAAAAAGACTTTTTATGGATTGAAGTTAGGGGTGTCTATTTATTATTTTTGAATTGTCACATTTGAGGGTATCTTCTGCCTCAGACCCTCGGAAATACTAAGGAGTTATTGTATTTTGAGAGAGTTTCTATTATTTTTAATGTACTATATTATGTGTTATATTTTTAAACAATCCATTGTGTCGGTTGTGAGTGTAATGCATGCTAGATAGAAGCACACGGTTTCGCTTAGTAGTAAACATGATATTCACCCAGGAATGCAGACGGAGACACGGTCCCATTGCTCCTGGACACCATGACACTAATGCCTGTCTCCACAAAGGGCACAGAAAAATCGATGACCTCTGCCCGCTCCTCGTTGATTGTCAGTGACCCCACGGCCATGACAGCCTTTTTGTACACCACCTGGGGGCCGGAGAAATCAGAAAGGCAGAAAAATCAGAGCACTTTCAGCACAAGAGCAACTCTCAGCACAGAAATTCAAAATGCAGCCAAGACCCTGTGGCCCTCACCTCTCCCACCATGCCATTCCACACGTTGTTAATCTTCTTGCCATGCTTGCCGTTGGTCACTAGATAGAGGTCATAGGTGAATTTGACGTTCTTGGCGATCTTTTTCAGGATGTCGATGCAAAATCCCTTGCAGCATTTTTTGATATATGTTCCTTCCACACTGGAGTTGCTGGCAAATGCAATAATATTCCAGTTCAGTACAAAAAAACACACAATGTCCACCATTTCAAAACAGTGTAATGATAATTCCGACATAATTTACTTATGAAAGCTAGGAAATTGTTTCCTGGATAAAGGTTAATTCAATGTACATGCACTTTGTTTGCATTCACGTGTACTTATACTTAAGAACCCTATAATCCAGATGATAACAAGTGATCTTGTTTCCCTATGATACACCATAAAAAATGTTAGATTCACATCTAAAAAGCTGCAGGCTCCATACTTATGGCTCATTTGAAGCTACAACATTGACAGCAATATCTCTATATATACAATAGTAAAGCATATTAAATGTATTATATCATTTCCATGGCTGCCCACTATTCAATCACTTGCAAATGGAGACCGTTACTGTACACTGCAGATATTTACTCTAAAAAAGACTAAATGGACTGAGAAATTATACAAGTGCTTGCAGCTCAGAAATGCAACCCAGTCTCTCTGGAAAAGCTTATATGTGGTCTTAAATGCTGATGTGTGGCAGTAGATGCTAAGACAGAAGCTAGTTGTACTACCAAGATGAAGCAGGTTCATATCCCAGCAGGAGAACAGCAGTAAATATAGCTGACTGGTGTAAACCTCTTTAAGCTCCTTGTAAGCAAATACATTATATAACACAGAGATGCCACACATTTCATAAAAAATTAAGCCTTACGTCACAAAAAACAGCCAAAAAATCCTGATATTCTAGATATTTAGAAACATACCCAGAATGTATGTGTACATATGTCTTATTATGTCAAGCAAAGGTTACCTCTTGTCAGCCTTCAAATTTATTTCTGCCTACATCATACTTAGCAGTTGATTTTCAAACACCCAGACAGAAACCCATTTGAGGGACAAGCACTGTCTAAGTACTGCCCCACTGTGCACTGTATAGTGTCACCAGTAAGCCAGAACCAGCACTCAAAATCCACACAGGCACAGTGGTAGCCTGAGTGGTGATTGTACTCTGAGGGTAATGGCATGCCACTACTGACCGGCATATGATCTGGACTTTTGAAGCAGGTAACCGCCTAGGTGACCCTAGCTCCCCTTCCCAGTCAAACACAACTGAATACTAACACTGCTCCTGTTCGGGTCACTCTTACAAACTCATTACCCCAACCTCCATTTTCTGTCATTTTTAAAATTAGCTTTAAGACACACACAACTTGTAGAACTTCTTGGCCTAAACTGTCAATTTTAGCCTCTGGGGTAGTTAATCAGTTTTATTATATTACCATTTATCCCTGCAATAAACAGTAGTAATTCGCTACACAGACGCGAAATATGACAAAACTAACGAAAGACTGAGTACAAACATTTTCATATTGCCATATAAATTGACTTTATTTGGGTTACATGCAATAAACATTTAATCTAGTTTTGCATTATTCGACCTTAAAACTACATTAGTGGGAATTTTGGCTGCCTATTTGGGGAAAATCGATTAGATTTTACTATTAGAATATCGTGAAAAAAATCCTTAAATCAGAGCAACAAATACATTTATTTTAAGGTCATGTCAACTGCCGTATACAAATAAACGTGCACTGCAATTTTTAAAAAAATTCTCAGGTTTGTGAGAATGCCCTGCTCAGGAGGCAAGTACCCCTTAATCAAAACCAAACGAAAAAAAACATAATAATAATAAATGTCTAAAATAAGTGTTTTTTAAACTGAGTAATTCCTGCAGTTCTGCTCAGCGAAAGAAATCCCCGTAAAAGGCCTTCAGCATCCTGTGCATATAGCTGCTCCCTTCCTCTAGCCAGGAGAACACTTCTCAGGCATAAAGGTATAAGTGTATGAGCATGCCGGGCCAGAGGGAGCAGAAAAGCTAGCAGCACTCACTCCTTGACATGCTTGCGGCAGGGCACGGAGTTCCTCATGCAGGTGCCCGTCAGGCGATCCACGTTCTCCACGATCACAAAGGGCGCCTCCTCCAGTGTCACGATGCTCAGGTGGTTCTCGTCGGCCTCGCTGTCTCCATAGGAGTTGAAGCGAGGCCAGACGGGATACTTCAAGGACAGGGTCTTGTTCTCCCATTTTCCCATCTGCAAAAGATCAGAAGCAGGGGTAAAGCCACCCCCCTGGTTCACTTTTGCCAGGTCTAATTCTCCTGTCAAGGCGTGAGTCAGCTTGCTGTGGAAGGCATGTGCTCATGTGCGAGCTGAGCACTTCACTAAGAGGAAGAAGAATCGCATCCATTTGTAAACATAAATCAAGCGCACAAAAATACCTCGTGGTGGATTGTAAATAATTATATACAAAATGAATGCAGCTTAATTTTAAAGGTTAACATTTCTATACAGAAAAGTACCATAGTGACAGGAGCTTTCACAATAAACTTTCACAATAAAATTATTGTAAATATAACACATAATTTGATACTGCAGGTTATATTGACTGCTCTTATAAATGTTCTGTTGCTTTGCAAAGTATTTAACGTGTGGATATTGCACACTATTCAAAATAATAATGAAATTACCACATCTAGCAACATCAGAAGTAGAGATCGACCGATATATCGATTAACCGATATTTTTCCCGATATTTAAGCATTTTGCCATAATCGGTTATTGGTTTTGTAATATCGGGTTCACCGATAAACGCCGCTATCTTGAGGGTGTTTTGAGAATTACGCGCAGGATCGTCATTGCAGCATGGCGTCGGAGGGAAAACAACAACTGCCTGCAGAGGTAAAGTATACTTACTTGCTATGCTATATTTAGTAAACTTTATTTAACATAACGGCTTCTAATAACACAAATTAGATGTGTTACATAAATGACTGACATGTAGTTTATGCAGCTTGGCTCTAAGAAATAAAGACGAACTCACAGAGTCACGTAAAATAATCCGTCAAGTCCTGGCATAATAAAGACGTAACTTTGCCTGAATTAAATAATATACGGCCATTAATAAGCACATGTTGTAAATAAAGCGCTGAATTTAATTCTCTCTCGTGTTGTCTATATGCTCATCATTAGTCTCGTGAAGTTGGTCGCCTAAAATAACCCATTAAGTCCCAATAAATATTTAACTTTGCTTTAATTAAATAATTTACAGTCATGGATGAGTGCAT
>JAODKN010000093.1:23931342-23949138 GCA_026774425.1 Petrocephalus zakoni | reverse complement strand
CTGCATTTCGCTGCCTTGTACCTGTGACATGTGCAATGACAATAAAGTTGAATTCTATTCTATTCTATTCTATTCTAAATGTCTAATCATCCAGTTTTGCCAACTTAGCGACTTTATTTAGTGAGGTTTCAGAGCCGTTCAGTGAGATTTTTTTTTTTCTTCAAGAAGGCAACTAGTGACGAATGAAGTGGCTGAAGAGACAAACCTTAATTACTTTCTATAGAAGAGAGCCACTAGTACTACCCCCACACACACCACTCTCTGCATCTACTCTGTTCAGTGAATGGCAGGAGAAGCACATTCGGTCCGCAAGGTCACATGTGCAAGCAGTGCTGCCAAGGACCAATCGCTGAAGGGCAGCGTGCGGCTCAGCAGGCTGAGCATCTCTGCCTGCTATTGGAAGATCGCCGGGTTAAGTCCAGCATAGGCAGAAAAGTCGCATGTCCGGAGGCCCCTGAGCAAGGCCCTTAGCCCTCAGCACCATTGGTGCTACAGCAGGTTGGTGGGCCTTCATAGCCAAACTTGCTCCCACCTACACAATTGTCTGTGTGTCATGGAGAGCAAGATGGGGCAGGCAAATTTTCCCCATGGGTATCAACAGAGTACCATTTTAATCTGCATTGTTTGCTCCTCCTTTGTTTTCATATACATTTGACCATTGCATGAAACATCCTTCTTGTAGCTTGTTACCCAGATGGAGGCTACGTGCTGAGCGCAATGAAAAATAAGAACTATATTCTGTCACTTCTAACTTTCTCTCTCAGTGACCATTTTACATGTCAATATAGCCAAAATCATAGCACAACCGTTGTCTTTCAATTATGTCCATGTGTGACACCACCTGACGCTAGGCACAATGACAACACGATGAAGTCACCAAAACGCTAATTAGCACATGGCATCATCTATACATTCAGTGACGTTTCAAGTAGGCTTAAGCTACTTTCCAATGAAAGTGGTTGGAAATACTTTTATTATCCCTTCTCTTGCAGTGAGTTCATGCCTGCAGATAAACTTGTGCAGGGGGGGAATGGGGGTGCATAATTTTAGTTTCTCAAATGGTAGGTAATTTTAAATGCAACATTTTAACAGGACACAACAAATATCACCAAACACACAAATTGTTTTATATGCTATCTGTCTTGCCATTTACGGTACAGTAGCTGATACTTGGGTGGAGACCGGTGCAGTATCTTACTCGGTTAGCGTAGCTAGAGTGACTTTAGGTCCCACTCACAAGTGAAGCTAGCACAGGGGTGAGGGGTGCAACTGTTGACTGCTAGGAATTCCCTACATGGGCCCTCTTCCCCTGGTCAGTCTGTGCTGGCAGTCAGCATGGGCAGGATGGTGATTTTAGCTCCCATTGCTAGGATGACATGCTTAAAGTTCCCTCAAATTTGAATATTTGCACTTCCTAGTTAGAAAGTACATTATTAACGTGTAATGTGTAATTTTTCCCTGCCAGGGTGCTATGTCAGATTTTAGGGTTCCCCCACCTGCCAAATCTCACTTTATTCTCTGTTAACACCCATAATAATTTGAAGAATTATTAAGCCACATGCATTGCTGACACAGGTAGGCTATACGATTAAGCACACAGTCATGCATCAAACATTAATATCAGAATGGGCGGTTGTACAGAAGAGGTTAGTGAATTTCCATTTGGGGCCATCATAGAGCACTATTTCCAGCAAGTCAGTTTGCCACATTTCTCCTCTGCTAGTGTTGCTCTGGTCAACTGCAAATGAAGTGATTGTGAAGGTCAAAAGCTCTGAGAGCAAGTTCAGTTGCCATGTGGAGGCCACACAAGTTCACAGTAAGGGATCTGATTGCCCCAAATCAATAGCCAACCTGAATGGTAACAAATCCCACAAGCAATGTTACAACATCTAACGGAAAGTCTTCCCAGCAGAGTGGAGGCTATTATAGCATCAAAGGGTAGACCAGCTTCATATTAATACCTTTGGTCCCCAAATGCTAGACAAGCTGGTGTCCACATACTTTTTATCCATATAGTATATTTAACACAAGTACTTGTCCAGACTTCTAGTCTGTCAATATACATCAAACTGAAAACTGACCCTGATTTTTTGTATACTGTATGTTACATAATAAAAAAAAATGGCATTGTAACATGAATATCATAATATAATAATAATTAATAATTATTATAATAATATAATATAATAATAATATATAATTATAATATAATATTATAAGATAAATACCTGGTACAACCATATGGATAAAGAGTTATCTTATTAAATTTAATAACAACAGGAAGATATGTATTAGGCAGGTCATTGATAGATAATGTCCCAGGACTGACCTTTGCGGGACCCCTGCTACAGTAAAGTGTAATTGTTTTAGGTTGATAAGATACACTCTCATTCATATTCAACGCATCTGCTGAAAAATTCAGTCCGGACAATTTGACATGAGCATGTCAAATACATCTTCTAAATTTATCCCAGGAAACGAAATTCAACTTTTACCTTTTTTTATGGTAAGTGGTTTTTCAGTCAAATAACTAACCATAAAATTGAATTACAGTAGCAATTGTTAGTACATTGTTAATTTCTCAGCTACTATTAGTATTATTAGTAGTAGTCATAGTGGCAGTAGTAGTAGGAGGTGGAGGGTGAGGAGTGGTATTTCTATATTTTTGACTAAATCTGCAGTGTACCAGTAAGCTTGTATTTACATCCATTTCTGTTATCATCTCTTTATGGCTGCTTTGAAAATTTGCAAGCTAGTATTTTTTGTTACTGCTGATTATCGAGCGATTAAGTGTATAATCTTGAATTTAAAATGCAAAGTCACCGTTTGAAGTAGATTAAGATTACAGCTGTTTCCTGTGATTATCAATCAGATGTGCTTTTCCACTGCATGTCACAATAATCAGTGATTCCGGGGGAAAGTGATTAACCGGTTGCATTGTGGGGGATATAAACAAAGAAAGATTTAAAAAGCAGATGCTGTGTTTATAATGTTAATATACGTATATCCAGCACATATTATTGCAGGCCTGTAGTACTCATTTTCTCTAAATATCTGAATTTTCCCCTTTCATTTTTGTTGAATAGGATCTCATAGGATAGTGGGTGACAAATGTTAGTAATTTAGCTTTGATAAACTGTAAAAAGCGTCTTCCAGCAAGTGTATTATTTTGATGAAGTTCATGAGAAGCAGTGCTACAGTCTCAATGTACTGGGTAACTATAGTAACCCTTTCTTGTCTTTCCCATTACTCACACTAGAGGGGGGAAACAGGTCATTTGCGTCACATGGAGTGCGGTTTTGTCTTTGAACTGTGACACAGCCCGGGGTTCACAAATTCATGCATTAAGATATTAATCTATTCCACCACTGAGACAAGGCAGAAGGTAAAATGTGTTGAACTTCCAATTCTAGTCAATAATACAACTCGCATTTCCATTTGCGCTCAAGGGTATTACTACTGTTTCACGTTTAATTTAATACGGGCAGCAGAGCTGCGACTGCTGCAGTTTCAATTAACATGGAAATTATGTTTTCAAATGGTTTCTATTTAAATGAACTCGAAATGGTCACATAATGTTCATAATGTTGGTGGAAATATTCCAACAAAAGAGATTTGATTCTTTTTCACAAACTTACCAGAAAACAACAGGGTCCCTCCCAGATGTCACGTCTGCATCATTCACAAAGGAGGAATCAGTGGGAATCAGTCCCTTTTCTTAAGAAAAACAATGTTTCTTTATAATGCTTAAATTTACAATTCTTTAACCTGGAAGCACAGCACTGATGATAGTGCAAGCACCTCACCGAGCCCCACCACTTTGGCCATCAATAGCAATTTTCAAGGAAACTGCCACAAGCGAAATGATTTTAATCCCTTACGCTGGATTCAGCTTAGCTTAGATCAAACAGTCCAAACTTGACAGAGTAAATAAATGTTTTTATCTCCCAGGGAGCATGTCCAATGTTTTTTAGTTATGGTCTAGTGCTTTAGACAGGATGCTGGTGGAATTAAACGACACAAAAAAAGCAGCAGAGAAACATACTTAAACTTGCTTTATCAAATGCATGATGAAAGAATATTGAGTCAAATTTTGTTTATAGGTGCAGCTCACCTTTTCAGAAAAAGACTGTTTCTTTGGTGTATGAAGTATTTTACAGAATTTTTTAAAAGAAGACAACAAAATCGATGACTACATTCAGGTTCACTTGAATCATCAGACCTTTGCTGAAATGCTTTTGCAATATAGGTGAAAGGTGATTTAATTGTCATTGTTGACACAACCCAGAACACGACACGAAATGCGTCCCCTGCATTTAACCCACGTGACATAGCAGTGGCCAGCTATTTCAGCATCCAGGGAGCAGTGCTTAGGCTGCTATCTTGCCTCAGTGTTTCTTGAACCAGCGACCATTCAGTTACACAGTAATGTCCCTAACCATTACGCCCCCATTGCATATACAATCCACATATGATCTGTTTTAGAATATAGAATCGATTTTGTTCTTCTCTAACGATGTCCCAGGATGGGACACAGTGGTGGTTTAACCAGGTAACTAATTTAGCTTGTTAATATCATGTGAATTTCACTGACAAATATGTTTAAGTTTGCTTGCATCTTGTAGTTAATCTTCCCATATTTCACAAGGGTGGTTCTGGGAAATGCACATCACCGCTGCGATGGATGGAAACGCCAACAGAGGTTCCCAATGTACTAGTCTGTATGTAGTATTAAGAAAACACACAAAAAAAAGAGAACAATAACTACAGATGCTTCAGTCAGCTTTAAACCTCCAGACGGCTAACACGAGATTCCCTGTAACACTTGCTTCAAGAATGACTCACTGCTTCCCCACGTTCATAAATGTTGTCTAAGTCCATTAGGAAGGTAATGCCTCTGTTCACTCAATTATTCCAATAGACACAGAAGGCAGCCATAATCCACTGCCTGGCCCTGTTCTACCTGCTGGCCTGCAATTCAAAATAGAACCACATGAATTTTTGCAATCAAGCCTCACAGCACCCTGGGGTGAAAGAGAATTGCATTGCTTTGACTTCCACTATAGCTCCTTTATTCCTTTCAACGTTTGCATTCAGATTCATTAAAAGGTAATTTAATTCGCAAATTTCTTATTAATCATACAATGCAATTTTCTGGTCTGTGTTGTACTGCCATGCCATTAGCTAACACGGTGATTCAATGTTGAAGAACAACTTGGTTTATGGAGGGATACAAATATAATTGAGGTTCCATGGTGGTAAAGCAGGTAGATGTGCTGTTACTATGCAACTATATCATGGTAGGGATGGTTCTATGGTGAGCACCTCCATCATAGCAGGGAGCGGTTGGGTGGGAGACCATGGTCCAGGAGGAGGAGCACTGAACCGGAATGAAACCCAAGGCATGTTGGTGTCTGGCACCCAGGGAAAAGCAGATGGGCTGTGTATCGGTGGCCACTGCATGGGTGGAGATTCGGGCAAATATGAAGGAGATCAGCAGGACTGAAAGCCAAACACATATGTTGAATTAGCATGTTGAAGGTGCAGACAGATGGATGAAGCTTTTTGATGTTGGGGGGATTACAGTACATGAGCTGCATTTCTATTTTGTTAAGTGTATTTCTAAATGTCTTATTTATCAAGGCTACGTGTTGCTCAGGGCCAGTCATTCATCAAGGCAAATATTGGAAAGGTAGCAGAGATGAAAACAGCACCGGGGATATCTCCTGTTCTGGTAGCTGGCAGAGCTGACCCTAACCTGCAATCTGACTTTGATTAAATAAGCCATCATTAATTAATCTGCAGAAAGGACAGCAATAGATTGGTGACATTTATGTTACCCTGAAAGGTTTAGATTAATGTTGCTTAAATTGCTGCCAAATATTTTAATGGGGAACTATGAGAGGTGAGATTTCATAGAAAACACAAATGTCTTGTTTAAAGTTTAGATACAAACCCATTTCATGTCACTGATTCCTTTTTGAAAGTCTAGCAATACACCCACATACACAGTATATATATATATGTGTGTGTGTGTGTACATGCGTGTATATGTGTTTGTGTGTGTATATACATGAATATATATCAATATATAAGTGCGAGTGTTTCTCATTCACTGTGCTGATTATATGAAATGGCTCTTATGTTTGGTGATCAGTCTCCATGACTAATGGTGTTTTGCTTGTCACTTGTACATAGTACCATCTGCAATACATACTTACGTATGTACACACATGCATGCAAATCCCATCATCTATATACACCTCAAACCCGTTTAATGAAGCTTAGACTTGCTAGCAATACAGATCCATGTGGAGTGACATATTCACATATTTCTTACATCCATATTCAAGCTGCTTAACCTGCTTGGAGTCACAGAAATCCTGGTGCTGATCCCAGACAGCAGAGGGCAGGCGGCTGGGGTTTACCTTATAGCAATCCCCAACCCTGGGCCTGTGTGGTAAGATTGCTGCCCAACCATCTATCCTATTGAATTATAGACCTTCCCCACAAAATCCACTATTAAAAAACTATAGCAAAAATATGTCCTAGGGAAGCCAGCAATAGAAAAATGAATGTCTTTTCTTAGAAGTGTATACTATCTGCTTTTGATTGGATACAGTGCATCATGCAACTAAACAATTAATATATAGATATATAAATATGAGCTTCGTTTCTGCCTTATTACTCAAATATATAACCAGTCAGACAGAAATAAATTAAAATCAAATTAACTTAAACTGTAAATTGTGTTCTCTAACGGCTATTATGAGTCTATTTAAAAAGAAGGATGACGATGCATGTATGTGATTTTGTTTGAATTTTAAGGGCTGACAGTTAGATCATTCGATCAGCAGCGGGACCAAAGCCCGCTCCATAAAGGCTGATGCTACGCAGCTGTCAGCACGCTGTTGAGGGGAAAGGAGCAGCATCACTGCTGTCTTTGGCCGCAGGGCAGACTTCAGAACGCGGCACCGGCGGAGATGACTGATGGGTTTGTGGGTTCCTGGCCAGGCTGGGAGAAGGTTTCTTCATGGGAAGTAGAATGCAGTGTGATATGAGTGAAGACCGATAAGATTTGAGGAGGTCCTAGCTTAAATCTTCTGAACAGGAAACATTTGGTGTACTGAGCTGATACACTTCTTGTCAAGTTTGTGGTAAAGCCCAAGAATAAAATAATGAAATTAAGAACCTTGGGGTTCCACTTAACTCCACTTAATTGTTTCCTGTATATGAAAGAGCAGTGATATGCACAGCAAATTCCAGAGACTGAAATGCCAGTACATGAGTCAGAACCTTGAAGTATTATCCATCCAGGGAAGCTTGGAGTCCATCCCAATCTGCATGAAGAATTGAGCTTGGGTACACTCTGGATGGGATGCCAGTCCACTGCAGGGCACATACACACACTCGCCATGAGATGCCAATTAGTCTAACTGCTAAGTGTTTGGACTGCGGGAGGAAACCGGAGTACCCAGGGGAAACCCACACAACATGGAGAGAACATGCACCCTCCACGCACCACACACACAAAGCTGAGGTGATATGCAGCCCCCAATCCTGTAGGTGTAAAGGAGGCTGCCATGTTATACAGTGAGTCACCAAGCAACCACGCTATATTAAAAAAAAATGTTTTGAAACATTTTGTGCATTTAAAAGACTAACCTCTAAAGGTAGCCATAACACTTTGATTTGTAATAAGCAGGGTTTTCTGAAAGATTCCTGTATTAATTTCCATTTGACACCCTCATCTGGCTGATGTGATCCTGCTTTAACCAGCATGTTGGCTATGAGGAGAGCACAGCGAGCTTCATCCCTAAACCCGGCTGTGTGGGTGTGCAGTTTGCATGTTCTCTCCGTGTTCCAATGGGTTTCAGCTTTACTCTGCTGTACTCAGCTTTCTACCCACAGTCCGACGACATGCGGTTAGCTGAACCGTTGACTCCTGATCTCCTGGTATGTGTGCCCTGCGACTAGTATTCTCTCCAGGGTGCCCTGTGCATCCTGAGATAGGCTCCAAGCTCACATGCACTGCCTTGCACTGCATAAGCAGTTACAGAAAATGCATGGATGACTACCTACTATTATTGGGTTATCCAACCAGGTTCAAGGACTAAGACCCCTTTGAAGAAAGCCGTATCATTTAAGCTGTTACAGGTGATAAAATAACAGCATTCCCAGTTGTAACCGCATCTCATGTAAATGTCCACAATCCCCGTACTACATACATGCCCGTACTAGACTGCATCATCAGTCGACGATGCAGGAAAAAACTCATGCACAACCCATGGCATCAAACCCTTGATGCTGCAATTCACAACTTCCAGCTTTAGTGAAAAATATTTAAGAGTCATTAAAGACGGACCTAGTGTACCTGACAGACACCCTACTGGCAGTAATAATCTGCAACCTCTTAATAATATATAAGCCAACTTGGCTGAACAAAGGACACGGGGTTGGGGAGGTGGAGCATGGAACTTCTGCTTTCCTTTGGTTACTTTTGGATCTCTGAAGCACTATACTTTGATTCAGCAGTGCAGAACTATAGAAACTAGCTGTGTAAAATCCTCGAAGTGTGTCATGCATAACATTAGGGAGGTGTCACTGGGCATAGAGCAAGAACCAACAAAGCTTATGAAAAGAGCACAATCCAAAGTCCAAGCTGCAGAATGATGTATTACAAAGATAGCAGCTCCACTGAAAATACTCAACCAAATCAATCTATATACTGTCCAGAGCAAAGAGAACATTAGTGGTTAGTCTCTTTCTGGAAAATTCACTGTTGATTTTGTAATAACAGAGCACTTATAATAGTACTAATAATATTGAAAAGGTATAGTTTTACATGCTTTTTAGGATAGCATTATACCCCAACCTGTAACCATTCTATAACATTTTAGATGCCATCTGCAGCTTCATACTTCCCTGTGTATAGCTGGCATACAGTAACATCAAGCTTTCATCTAGGTGTTCATCTGTATGTCTGTTCCGTCTGCTGTTTCACTGGTGTGTGAAATTGCCCACAGAAAAATAATGTACTCTGTGCGCTAAATTCAGTGAGGATTCACTGAATTTCTGTGGCATTCTATTGCATTTTCCTGCTGGATTTCAATGCATTTTGCTCTTGGCAGATTTCACTGTCCTGTACTTGTGGTTTCATAATGAAATTCACAGATGAAGCTGTATCATTTATATAATGCGTTATTTATGAATTGCAGGTGGCACGGTTGCTCAGCAGGTAGCATTGTTACTTCACAGCTTCATTTTATGTTTTTTTTTTGGATTTGAATCTGGATCCAGTCCATTCTGTTTGCATCGATTCATGGGTAGGTTTCTCCTGGCTAAATCTAAATATGTGCTGTTTTGGTGAACTGGCAACTCTAATGCCTTGAATTTGATGTGTGTGTGCGTGTGTGTGTGTGTGTGTGTGTGTGTGCATGTGCCTTGTGAAAGACTGGTACACAGCCACTGTGTACCTTCTCTTACACATCAAACTTCCCAAATAAGGCTCCACACCATGACTATATAATCGGTTATTGCTATTAGATTGTTATAAAACATTAGCAGTCAGATGGAGGTAACAGATGTAAAGCTGATATAATATGGAAAAATGGGGCCTTGTCTGCAGATTCTTCAGCTAGCTAATAAACTACCACACCTTTCAACGGCTCCTACAGTTTCCCGAGATGAGATGACACCATCCACCAACTATTTCTGCACCACAGCTGATAGGAAATCTTGCTCTTTGCACCTAGCTTGTGGGATGTTCTACCAACCCACTGTATGACTTATGAACATCTTTCCAGCCTCCCTCTTAAAACGCAAATGCAAATGTTCTGCAAATGACTGTAATTTTCCTGTTTATTTTCTCTGGACATCTTCTCATGGTCTCTAATTTTATGAACAATATGCCCTGGGTTGTCTGTGTGATTCATAGTAATTACATGCAGTTCATTATTAGAGAAATGTCAGAGCTATTATTTATTATAAATGACACACATACAAGACATTGACTGAGCTAAAACAGTCAAAATGTGCTCAACACCCGAACTGTAAAGAACTATGTAATTCATCGTCATAGATTATTAAACATTTCAATGCTGACCTGATTGTTTTCAAAATAGACTTATATATATATTTGTATATATTTACTTTACATATATACATATATATATATAGCCTCATACGAGCCCTATAACCCCTTGGACACGCAGACATGCAAAGACTGCTCCTTGACACATCATTCTGTCTTGTCCATAATGACATAAATTCAATATGTATGCAGTATTAATATTTTAACAGCTGTGAATTACTTAAACGCAAAAACGCAAAAAATCTAGACTTAACTGCTCGAGCAAAGTTTGAATATGCATCGTCTGGGACCTTACCTTCTCCCATTGCCTTTCCTTGTTCAGGACTATAACAACCAATTTGGGGTTGGCCTGGTAACCATCTTCTGTGAAGGACAGATCCCTGCCATCCCAGGTCACATTCATCATATATCTAAAAGAGACAAATAATGAATAAGCTGTCTGGCCGCTAATCAGTCACCTTGGTGTGTGACATTAGCTAATGTGACACACTTTCTAGATAAATACCATTCATCAGCTCGGGACCTGCTGGTCAAAGTGGGGGGGTTAGTGGGAGGGGGATGAGTGGATCATGCTTCTGCATGAGGTGGGCCCAAACAGGATGCCACATTTCCCTGCTGATTTTTTTTTTTTTTTGGTTGCCTCAGGCTCAGAGAGAGCGGCTCCTGATGACATGAGTCATGACATCTCATGGTAACTCACCCCGCCGCCACGCTGCCGCTCTTGTCTGAGACGCCGTGTGGCATATGTACAGGGTTTCCTCTTGGCGCACAGCACAGCAGGGTCAGCTCAGGGGACCAGAGTATCACTCTTCCACACAGCCTCTACTGCAGTGCGCACTTACGCGGGCACACACGTCTGCTCCTGATCTCATTTCATGCCCTCGTATCCTGTTCCCTCACAACCTGTGTCTTTTTTATATTATCTCAAGCATTCCCTTAAAAAATATCACTATAATATCATCCCTTATTCTATGACAGAAGACATTATTGCTAATGAATAATTGACAGGACATCCCACAGGGCCGAAATATCAACAAACATCCAAAGTCATGTGGCAAAATATATCAATATTTCATTCTGTTTATGGTGCACATCAGTGAAAAGATTTTAATTATATTCAATTTTAATTTTAATATTAAATAAATATATTAACTGAATTAATTTACATGGTTAATGTTTGTCTCTGATGTTTATTTCCACTTTATAAGGGGTATAATTAATAATGCCACGCAGTGTGTATTTTGACTCTTGTCGTGTGTGACATTCACTCAAGGTCATGAATATAACTAGGTGGCAATTAATAGAGTCACATTTACATATATGCATCTTTTGTAGGATTTTATATATGCAAAGCAATGGAACTCTGTATATTTAAATGTGAACATGCAGCTAAGAATTATATATCCTGCTAAACTGAACCTGGCATGTAAAAAGCTGGTAAGTGTAGCTGGTCCTTGCTTGTTTGTCCACTCGTTGGGTCAGGTCAGAAGAAGTGTGTACGTCAGCCGAGGCTCACCAAAAGGTTAAATACCTGGAGTGTTTTTTCCTCTTTCTGCAGTGTGTAGGGATTAAGCTTCTTAAGGGCCTGATTTATTAAAATAACAACAGTGCACTCTGCGCATTGTGGGTACAAACTATTTTCTACTTTCTATAAATAAGACATGCATTTTGCCCATTTGGGAATGCAAAAAGGAGGCCTGTAAGATTACAGACGCTCTCACGGATCATAAAAGATCAGTTATATAATCAAAATGTTTGGATATAGCCATCAGATTTTTCATGTGAGTAGGTACTCAAGCCGAAGGGACGATTTTTGCATGGATTTGCCTGGATTCTCTAAATGTAAACATTGTCACTGGCACTGATCAGTACATTGACGAATACTTCCTTTTATACAGAATCTTTGCTTCAGTTTTATTGACCTCAAAATATTCTTAATTACAGCTGTATTTGAACACTCTTATTATCTTCCTATTTAAACATAAAAAGCACAACATCCCAACCTCTGAAATGAAACCTAACGTGTTTAAATGTTTTTACATTAATATAATTTTATTCAAAGCATATGATTATTCAATAAGAGGCTTTGATACGGTAGGTTTGCACATCATGAATTTAATTCGAGAAGGACAATTTGTAACGGTGCCCTGACCTATTTTAGTAGGTTTTCTCTATCGATAACATCTAAATGGTTGAATAGCTTGTAATGTGTGTTTCGATTGTTCATCCTAACAAATGATGGGAGACAGCTGACAATGAGTTTCACTGGCTCCTACGCATGTACTTGCAGTGGGCTCACCAATCTGTCATATTCCCACTAAAGCCCAGCGCAACCTTTGTGCAAGAAGCTTTCCTTTCCTCGCCTTTCACCGGCTTCGCGTCCACCTGCTTGGCGTTGGCAGCGCGTCCGCAGACGTTTGTCCTACATACTCAGAGGAGCGCAGTCAGTGGCAGGCCGTTGAGAGGATCACGCACTGGTTAGCTTCACCTCACTCGGGCGGCTGTCCAGGCTTTTAACGGGGGAGCACAGCCGTGCTTGCAGCTGTCCCGTGGGCAGCACAAGCACCGTGCTCAGCCTGCCAGACCCCCGTAGGGCCCAAAGCCTGCTTTTTTCCCAGGTCTAGCCCAACAGCCCAAACTCATTTCAATGAGATCCCACTTGCTGCAGTGATCCTCCTGGACCGACAGCCCGTGTGTTCGCTCAATAAACTGATGTTAAAGTGCAGGGTGTCTCGCCACCACAGAAATACGGATAAGAAAACAGGAAAAGCGAGCGGAATGAGCAGCCGAGTTCGGATAACTTGGTCTCGTTGTGAAGCTGACTTGCATCCTGCTTTGTGTCACCTCTCAGGTAACCTACACCAAGCTCTTGATGTCTGTCCCTCACCGCAAAAATGCCAGTATTGATGACTCTCTGTGCTCAAGGGTTCGTTTGATTATTATTTTTTTGTTTCACCAGAACAGTTGCTTTATTTTCCGCGTTTACCTCTTGACCTCTGTTTTGGATCCCATCATGTTCCAATGATAAATCCTATCAACCACTTGTCATGTTTCATATATAAATACATCACGGCCATTTTTATCCCATAATAGCTTTTCCCACAATAAAATCTGAGTGGGATGATGGCCATGTTACATAATAGGATACTTACTGCCTGAATGCCCAAAGGCTGATATATCTAGAAACATTATACATCTTAAAACAGCAAGTTTTAATCCCCCAAAACTGCAAAATGCAGCTTCCTCATAAGTATATAATTTACCAATACATTATTATATATATCCATGAAATGTTCTTTAGGTGAAGGTGTGAATTCTCCTTCGTATCTTATAAGCTGCAGCATCTGAATGGCAACTCCATCAGCCAATCGTGTTGAGTGTGACAAACAACATACTCTTTAAAATGCCATGCAGAGATGAAGGGAGTGAGCAACACTAGATGACGACTAGGCCTTTTCTGATAACGCAAGGCTGTTCATAATTCTTCTGATTTCATGTACACATGTTCAGTTCTGGTAATATGGTAATGTCTCAATAGCTGATGTAGACAATATGACTGTACAATACAGGATATAAAAAATAATGATGCTATGATGTGAGCCCCAAAGATGCATCTGTGGGTCTCAGCAAGAAAATATGGAGTACGACTTGCACTAGCAGGCAAAGCCTCGGTTTTGTGCAGAAATAGACATTTCTCGGGATAAATCGTCTTTGTAAACCCTTCCTACATTTATAATACACCAAACATGGTGCTCATCCCTACAAATCAGAACATACTTACCCATATGTTATACCACAAGCTGACGTACAGTGGCAAAAGCCTTTGAGCCCTGACTTTACTGTGAAGCGGGGGGTGTTTCATGGGAGAGTGGAGCGTGTTTACCCAGGGGTTTTGGGAATATGCTGTATTCTCTCTAAAGCCCAGGCTGGGAGCTCTCCAAATCAGTGTGCGTCCCATTGCTTCCTACTTAAACGTGCTTCATGTAAACTGGGCAGAGGAACCTCTGGTACCAGATTCTGCTGTAGATACACAGAAGACTGGTAGGTAGGGGCAATGAGAACACAGCATGCCTTTATATCAGTGTTTCCCAGTCTGGTCCTCCGGGACCCACAGACAGTCCACGTTTTCGCACCCGGAGGAAGCAAAAACATGGACCGACTCTGGGTCTCAGAAGACTGGAGTAGGAAATACCGTTTTACACATTTGGATACTTAACGTTTAACTAACAGATTGGTCTACGTAGCACACGGAAACTTCGATGGACATGAGTTGACCGAAAAGCATACCTTTAATCTGATTACAATCTGCAGAAATAGCAAATGGAAAATCATATAATGGCCCAAATGTAAACAAGTATTATATTTCTGTTATGTTTTATGTATGAAAGTATTTATTTATACATTTATTTGTACTCTTTCTTGACTTTTATTTTTCATTAGTGTAGTCCTAAGTGTCAGATACAGTCACAGTCATCAATATAAAGCTGCCATTCTTGTTACTGTGACACTGGCCTACTTACTACGTGCCTTTTTAGAAAAACATTCCCACTCCTCAGATGCAAGCCGTAATTCGATCCAACGTTAAATCAGCACTAGCTAGAAGACTCCCTCTAGCTGGTATGCCTAGCTGACCAGCAGGGCTGATAAACCGCAGCACCCATGCACTGAGTTTCATGTACCAGCAGCAGCCCCCAAGTGAAAATTTAGCATCTCAGGTGCAGGCTTGCTGTTCACCTTCGCATGACAATTTGTGTGCCTGATAAGCTGTGATGGGCAGTGTATGGCGTGTCTGGCCCAATTCTCCAGGGGACCAGGCTCTCTGAGATACCAGACGGCTCTGAGAGATGAAAGACTGACAGCAAACAGCAGTATGGGGCCCAGGTGACATTTCAGTTTATCTAACCCTTCTCTTCTACCTGCCAGCCTATATTTAAGAATATACTAAAATATAAACTTCTCTAACAATACTACTCTCAGTTTATTAATATTTTCACTGAGCACAAGCTTGAGAAGCTTGCAGTGTGCATACCTTACCTACCCTATTACTGTGCACACATCAGTTGTAAATAATTTGCTATGACAAGCCAATGTTAGGGGAAGGTAGGTGGCAGACTATCTGTATATTTGGATCCATAACAGGAACATGGAACAGAGCATAATGCTGAAACTGAAACCCACAACCACTAATCCTCAGGAAAGCACCCCAAGATGCTGCAAAGCATAATTAATTAACGAGCTCAGTCACATACGGGTTGCACTACTGTCCGACATCAAACAGGCAACAAATTGCTCTGTTGTATTATCTGATTCTGAACTATTTTTACGGAAATTCAAGCATTTGTCCATTTGTCAATCTTCCATCTGCTTTTCCAGATTGCAGGAGTATTTGTACAATGACATTTTACATAACTAGATGAAACATTGTATTCATCACATTGTGGAAGAGGGAGTAGGTCAGATACATAGACCAAATAGATGTAGACCAAAGTTATTTACCAATGGAGGGACTTACTTCTTTAAAGCACTGGGAGGTAGTTTATTTTTCTCCGGTTGTCCATAGCAGCTAGTTTTGGCTTCTGGGATGTCACCATATTCCTCCATCATAGACACAGCAGCAGTGGTAATGATCCCAAGACCATCTCGAACCCTCATCTCCAGAGGGTAGTCCCAGTCGTCATAAGACACCGAGATCATTCCGGAAGGAAACTGTTCTGGTGTGAACTCTGTGTTGCCTGTTGCCAGACTGGGGACGATCCAGATATTACCGAACCCAGTCAAGCCCAAGGAGCGAGCTTCTTCCAAGATGTACATGGCCTCGTCTTTGGAGCAGTAGAGCAGAATGACTGGAGACTGAATCCTCTTCAGCTGCACCTGAGTTTTTATATCTCCATCCACGGCGTCCAGAGTGATGGTGTTCTGTAAATCCCAGCCCACAAAGCTGTTCTCCACCGTGCTCTTCAGGATGCTGATAAAATCCTGGTATCCAGGAAACTTACTGGTCACGATGGAGAAGATGTGCCAGTCATACTCTTCCATGATGTTCAGCATCAGCAATGCCTCCTGCTGGATGGAAGCCCCAAACTGGAAGAAGGTGGACTTTCCATCCTTTGAAATAGAGAAAAACAAGAAGAAGACAAGGCACACATGTCAATATTTAAAGAACACAGATAACTAGGCAAAATGGTAACACTTTACTTGACGGGGCACAAATAATATTGTATCTTGCTATTAGTTATGTAGTAATTAAGCACACATTAAGTCTTAGTTACATACTGATCACATGTTAATTAATCATTAATGAATTGTTCATGATCTGTTCATGATTTGTTCTTCACTAGTAACAAAGTTATTACTGAATATTTGTGTCCCATCAAGTAAAGTGTTACTGACAAAATGTACTGAAAAATAAAGAGCTACAAGATATCAATCCTTCCCTTACAGAGGGCAGCAGTTTGCATTAACAGAAGGATTTTTATATTGCTCACCTTATAATAACATTTTACTTTTAAACATAGTGGACAAATCACAGACAACCTCCAGCAGAGAATAAAATACAGCCCAACCGAGGCATTTAACAATAATTCCTATGAGAACGATTATCAGTCTTTCCAGATAAACCATCCATTAATGTTAATGAATACCATTTGTCAAGTCCCTGCAGAGACAGCCAGTGTGACAGCAAAAGGGTTATTTAATTAGTAGTTGTCTCATCCAAATTCCCTCTTTGACCAATACAAAAATCACCCTTCACTTAGCCCCAATATTGTGCTAATCACCACAGTAAAAATCCAAAACAAAAAATCTAAAATGCTTCACACCCTAACATTTTCTGTGTCCCATTCAGTCATTTTTTGTTTAATTAGTACACAGTGTTCCTTGTCCAAATGACCAATAGATGGAAAACTGAAACACAGGAATACAGAAAGTGAAACACTTTGTGTTACAGTTTTAAATCCCGTCAAAAAGACTGTTTGCAAATTCTCCAATTATAACCACAGCACTGAGCACACAGGCTTCCAGGGATAGGTCAGTCTATCTCGGAAAGCCAGCAGAGACTCTGGACATGATGTCAGCATGGTACACACACACACAGCCACACACTATGGGCAGTTTCGAGACACAGGAGGAATTCGGAGTACCTGCACCCACACTGGACCGACTGAGCCGCTATGTCACTTATAGACAGCAAGAGGGTGCCTTACAAACGTATGCCAGCTGTTTAAAAATCCAAAGAAAACCAGCAGAAGGTCATATAGATGAGAATTGCATCAGTTTCATTTGATCATCTGAAAGGCCAAAATTACAAATAAATATGGGCCTCCCCCATGGCACCCGGTAAAAGGAAGCTGAGCTATGCCGTATAGGCCTGGCTTCGGGCTCCACTGAGCCATATTAACCGCCCGTGGAGATGAGCCCCAGCGCAAATTGACTCATGTACTGTTAGGTGGGCTAGACCGCTGGGCCCCCTCTCATCGCTGTACAGCAGGGCCCGCTGTCGGCCGGACCCCTACAGGGCTGTGGGCGAACTCAAGGAAGCGACACTCTCCTCCGAGCTCGTTACGTCGCTGAGTGACGACTGCAGCTTTGAGGGTGAAATGGAGCAGGTGGCAGAAAACAGAGGGCCTCTGGGTTTGGGGGGGGGGGGGGGGGGGGGGGGGGGGGGGGGGGGGGGGGGGGGGGGGGGGGGGGGGGGGGGGGGGGGG
>JAODKN010000093.1:23885892-23908147 GCA_026774425.1 Petrocephalus zakoni | reverse complement strand
TACTTATTACTTATTCGCTTACTTATTCACTCAGCATTATCGTGACAATACAGTAATGTGTGTACCAGTAGTAACCTGGGCTCAAGTGTCATTGTTATCTGTATATGACAATAAAACTTGAAACTTGAAAAAGGACATAATGTAATCAAATGAACATAACTGATAAAATGGTAATGCATTTTCATGTAGCTTAAACTAAAACATGTAACAATGAAACTATAAGAGCTTCACATGTTTAAGCATTTAGCGTGATGTGGCCGCAAAAATAAACATCAGTCAAACAAAACTTGGCTGTTAATTAGTATTTCCAACAATAATGGTAAGCCTGCAGTTAGCAGCCCACCAAGTGCATGGAGCCTCACTGCATCACTATTAAGAGTATTTTGATTTCTGAAGCACCCCCCATTTCAGCACCTTACACTTAGCCAGGATTTCCTCCTTCTCCACATTTTACAGTTCCTGCTCAATGATATATGATTATACCCACAATTGGCTTTTTCTGTAATTATATTGGCAAAAGCAATATAGCTACAGCAGTGACGTTACAAAATGTGCAAACCCTTGTCTGCCAAATTCTGTAATTTGGAACCTTAAAAGTCAAATCATGATGCAGTAACTGTGGTCCCCCTGTAATGATGAAGCCAATTTTTAAATCTCACATAGAGGCACATCGGTAATTTAAGTGTGTCATTTGTGCTAAACCAGAATGCAGTCACATGTAGCAGTGCCTGGCTTTTTCATCAGTGTACTTTTTCTTTGTTTTTTTTTTTCGTACGTCGGCACAAATACAACATGTAATGGCTTTTACTTAAACCAGTGTTATTCAGTGTTATTGACTCCAATCCTGACACTCTGCAGCCTACAAAATCTCATCCTTAGTTCAAACGTTTCTTACGTCACTGTTTCTCAGTTTTTAAATAGCATGTGTCATGCTCTCGAGCTGCAGTTTCACGACTAAAAAACATCGACACCATTTTCCCAGCTAGAAAGAGCTCCATCCAGAGTAATGAATAATCAAATCACTTCTCTGTGCCCTATCAATGTCTTCAGGTATCTCATGGTTATACTTACACTAACAGCTTTATGCTAGAACAAGCACGCGGATCTATATGAATAACTTAACATTGAGCACTCATTGCCTTAAAAAGGAATTTTCAGTGTATGTAATAAGAAGTAAGTCATGGTAAATCATGTTAGAATATGATTTGGTTTCAACTGCAGACTGCAAAAATAAGACTAAAAATATACCGAAAGTTACGGCTTTGTGATCTTATGCCCAGGATCAAAGTAAATCGCATAAAGAGATTAGTGTTTCCCTGGTACTAACTCTATTAAAAATAAGAAGTTCAACACGGAGGGTTTCGCAGGAAAAGAGCTCATGAGCAACTATAATACAAACCTGACGAAAATACACTTTGCAAATGCTCTCTGACTATAGGCACACGTTGGGCAGCACAGGGCACAATGATAAAGAACAGAGTGTAGTACTTATGAGGAATTAAGAGCCCCTCCAGCAGCAAAGAGAGGAGCCTGTCTATGACAATGAGCACAGGTTCTGGGCATTTGCACATTACAGTGCTGCTAATGGCCAGTCCACACCGCAGTGAAAGGAAACTTACTGTTTATGGGTTTCGCAATTTGGTGCTGCCAATCAAAGCTGACAGGCCTGTCACTCGAACATTACTTTAGGTTAATAGACATGCAAAGGGCTTGCGACTTTGGGCAAATTCGCAGACTGACAATTTGGCATGGAGTTTATGAACGACACGCCAGTTCTCGACGTATGTGAACATAATGAGTTCACATACAAAACTAAATAAGCTCTTGTATTATCACGTTGTTAATTTTACTTCATTTTCCTTCCTCTTAATTGATTTTGGATCTTAAAACAGAAGATATTCCTTTTTGGTGACGAACAGCACAGGTCTTATAGAGACCATTTACTGTATTACCATAAAACTTGGCAACTTTAATGACCAGTACATATTCATCGCTGGGAATAAGAATGCAATGAAAAATCACACCCACTGAAATAACTGGACACTGGGGCATTTCAGCTCGGTTGGGAGGAAGCCAACGGGATATAATGAGGTACTACAGCTGTCTGAGCAAAGTTCCCACTGTGACTGTAACCAAATCGCAAGTATACCTGCCCAGCCAGTGCCTCTGAAAAGACCTGCCCGGGAAACATTAGTATCCAACAGGTCCAGAGGGTATTTCTGGAAAGGGAAATTTATCTAAATGTCTTTCTATACACTAATGAACGCAAGTTGGTCTTCCAAATGGAACCTCCCTGGTAGGGAGGTTTATTTTCCAGTGTCAGACAAGGATATGTGTTTGGTTAGGCTGGGGGTATTAAAACATCGCAAGAAGTTAGGCAACACGCTTGTCATGCTGATGCCCACTTCTGATTGTGTTTAGTCTGGAAAGACTATATAATGTGACAGAAAATAAAACCGACTGTAAAACTCAAGAGATCAGCGCGTATTTTGGAATGGATATCGGCCTAATGAGGGTTGCAGTAGCCCTTGAAATTTGCTATATATGAAATCAATACAAATATTAAGAATAATATTGAAAATGGTATACAACAAATGATTTTTATGAATCCTCTTTTCTGTGGTTGCAATTTCACAGCATAACATTTCGGGCTCACACTGTGTATGGCTTGCTAGCATTAAACAGCTATTTCATTCTGGCCTACTTCTCACAAAGTCATCCAGCTAGCTGACCCTTTCAAAGTCTTATAGTAATCTATCTTGCTTTTATTGCTCGCCGAGTGTGTAGCTGATTATTTGATTGCAGATCATTAGACGTTGTGGGTTCTCAATGCTTGCTGCCCAGAATAATCATTATCACAGCGAGGAGAAATATATACAGAGGATTAGGGGTTCTTGGTGCATTGTGCACAAATCAACAGTCACTGCCACGGCTGGCCGTTTGCTGTTTTTCGAACTTCATCGCACAAATGCAGCTAACGGCAGGGAAGCTAATTTATTCCTCTGACAAGGTATTTGTGAAATCTGAATGTTTCACCTATATATAAAGGTTAGGGGCACACAACCTTAGTCCAAAGCCTATAAAAAATAAACTAAATATTTTCTAAGGGTGTTGCTCATCTCACACACTGAACTTACTTTTACCAGTCAGTAAGAAAATGCAAAGAAAAATAAACAGGACATTAAATCAGCTGAAGGTTCGCAAACCAGAGAACAACGAGCAACTGTGCATGACACTAACAAGGGGGGAGACTCTGATTATACCGCCGGGAGATTCTTCGTATATACATAAGCCGTGTGAAACACCTGTAAGGGTGTCGTTGCAGCCCGGGGATCAGTGATGTAATCCTGTGCAGGAATACACTGTATTTGCCATGATTGCATAAACTGTCCTGTTCTCATGACACGAGTTTCCTCTCGGAGCTGTAGGGTTCGAATATTACAGTGTCAACGTGGTGAGTCACCCTACAGCTTTCATGGCGGCTCCGCTGCTTTCCCCCTCCGTGTGTAGACCCTGCATGGTTCTACCGTTTCCGGTACACATCATCGTTATTTATACATCAGTCCACCCACACAGGTACGCGAGTGTGGCGGACAGCACTCGCCTAAGTGGGCATCTCCTGGGGAACTGAGAAAGAGACCCTATTCATGCAGGCTCCTTCATTCTCTTATTCAGACATATCTGTTTTCCAAGAAGTAAAACCTCTCATTATGGGTGCAGGAAGGCTGACACCTGCAAAGAGCGATGGCACTAGCTCTGTATTGCAGTTTTAACAAAACATAAAAGATCGGTCAAGACTTTGCATTTTCACGTCGTCGTTAACATGATATATTTTACATGTGATGAATTTTTCGAAGTACTGCAGTAAAGATAGAGAATTTTACATGGTATGTCAATCGTTAACAGGGGTACCGCTAGAAATTTCGGGCCCTTTCAAAGTATATCATACTAGGCCTTATAAAAAATCCACTTATGTTCCAAAATTTTAGGGCCTCTATCACTAGTCTATAAAGTGGATATACCCATCAGTAAATAGCTTTTTACATGGAACTCCCTTTTATATTTGTCCGTATTCAGTGGAAACCCTTGTGAAAACGTTTTCTGATCATTTAGTCCCATGAATCAGTTAATTCTTTCAAATAGGAATCAGATAAAGACTTGAAATGAGAAGATGAATGAAAATAAGAAGCGAGTACTCCATGCCAAATGAGAGCATCTACTAACGAGTGGTAGCATGAGTGTGTGGTCAATCAGGGCAATTTAGCAATTAAACATTACAAGATCCACAAGGTGAAAATGCCCTTGAGCGAGGCCCTTAACCCCCAGCTCCCTGGGCGCGCCTCGAGGTGGGGGCCCTTCGCGGCCAAGCTTCCTCTCACAGAGAGCGAGGTTGGGGGAGGTGAGAAGAAGACAATTTCCCCACGGGGATCAATAAAGTATCGCAAAATCAAAAAATAAAAATCAGCACTGTAGCCCATTAGAATGATTGATAATAATGACAACTGTCAGAGACAAAGCGCTAAATGATTACAAGTGTATTTAAAAATCACACTTTATATCATCAGTGCCAGATTCCAAGGCGAATGCATAATATTCCCTGATGCAGGTCTCTTATGCCCCTGTGCCAGTCACAGGAATACAGGCAAACAGGCTCACTGACACGTATCAGGATAGGCAGCTGTTTTACCATGGAATCAAAGACTGGGGATGTAGATGATGAAAATGACTTGTTATACATAATTTACTGCATTTTGTTTCAGTTCTCTTCGCAGCCTAACTGAACTGTCATTAAATACATGTTACATATGAGAAAAACAAATGCTGCACATCATTATTATTCCACATATATCAGAGCATATACTTCAGCGTGTCTTAGCCCATCAGCGATCCTCCTATCATCTTCTTGTAAGTTATTCCACCTTCCAGTTATATAACATATGGGGCTGGTATCAGTGCTTTAAAGTAGCAGGCAAAGCGCGGCACTGAGCAGAGAATACAAGGCGATCCATGTGAGAGTCAGCGGAGTGCTTACCGCCAGGACAGGCAATTTATCTTCACATTTAAATGTGCCACGGATTTCATCTATTTCGGTTTGCCCCGCGCTTGCTGAATAGCACATCGTGTTACAGAGCGCGTTCCGATTCTAAGGGGCTCTTTGGCGAGTAGCTATGCTAGCTGTTGTGATATCAAAACAGGCACGGCCTATCTGCCACCGTGTAGTCGAGAAGAACAAAAATAGCGTTTATTTTGCCTCCTGACACAGATGACCTAACTGCCAAACTCTCCCATATTCCCCACGCTGCAAAGATGACTAGAATAGACTAGGTGGTGTGCTGGTTTAGAAGCTTGAGTGTGCTTCAATAAACTCCCAGCAACGCTTAATAAATGAACAGAGCTGCTCAAACTGGAAGCTGTGCTTCTGCACAGCAAGTGATGGAACGCAGTCGATTAGTTATTAGCTGACTGGTTGCTCTGCACATTTGTAAGCTTTTCAGCTCACATGTAAATAAAGTACGGCTGATGTTTACAACAGTGTGTACAACGTTGTCCCTTGATACGGCTTCATGAATTCCTTTGAAGTATTTATGGAATATGTATGCTATATTTTCTTAATTCAGGCTCTCTTTTAAAAATGACTGAAGTGTTTTACATTTTTCATCAGGTATCACGATATTCCATGTGCTGCCAATCCCTTTTAACATACAGCACTCCACATCGGGTGTGTAAAGAGGGCTACATCCGAGGAGAAGCACACACGGAAAGCATAATGCTTGCATTTGGATTTATTGTAACGTTACTTTTCCAAGCTACTATTGGGTCATAGTCTACATACTGTATTTAAATCAGCAATGCAAGAAGAATAAGGGAGACCACTTTTTTTTAGTAAACCAAACTTTTGCGATTAGGGGAGGTAGCTACTTAATCTGCTCATACCCAATTTTTAAAAAGACAAATATTGGCAGTAGCTAAAGTTTTATTTAGTTATATGTTCATATTTAAGCTACATTCTTCTATACAAGGATGCGGATCATGAGTAAAGTGGGCCGACACAAAGGCTTAGTCCCCTCTGTGGCAGGCTTCACTCGGGACACGCTGCTCTGGGATGTACGTTCCCCCCATGTTCGCACTGGTATCCTCCTGCTTCCTTGCATCCTCCCACATTCCAAAATCATATACTTCAGGTTAGTGCAAATTCTCTTTATTCTGTGATAGCACCTCCTGCTACCTGTGGTAGGATTCAGAGCTCCACAGTTGGATAAGCAGTTACTTATGTTGTGCTGATATACACTCAAGTCCTTGATGATTACATTGCTGGTGCTTTGAATATTTTCGATAAAACTAAGTAAAAAACTGCCAGAAATAACCCAAGCTCTAAATAAATAACTTATTTTGCATAAAACTATTCATCCAACAAATATACATATATATGCATACATCTCAAAAGTATAATATTTTACTGGGCAAAAAAATCAATTAAGGCCATACCTGGAAAGAAAAAATCTTGCTGTTGAGCTTGTACCCAACAACACAAATGATTCCTGTGTATTTAAAGTCACATTTTGTTTGTTTACAGTCACCTTTACAGTCAGAGTTTAGTACTCCAGTTTTGGTTGCCAAAAACTGAGCTTCATTGTTTCAAGGACTGATCTGCAAACAATGTCACACACACATTTCGGGTAACACTGACAGTAAATCCTCATCATGCATGTACAGTTATATTGATCTGAACTCCCCAGCAGTTTGTTACTTAGCAACCGTTTGAAATACAGTATTCATAACTGGAGCTAGACCAAGAAGAGTCTAATCCTGTTAGCTAGGAAGAAAATCCATGCATTTAAATGTGCGCTATGAATTTAACTGATTAAAATTACTTTCTGTTTCGAATATACTGTACTGCTATCGCTGTTATTACTTTTAACATAAAGAACAGAGAAGAATATGAATAAGTAAATTTAAAAAAGAAACGCATGATCGGCTTGCAGTTGTTTGTTTGTTTGTTCGAGCACAGTGATTTATGAAACAATCCTCCTAACATACTGTAACAGTAGATTGTTGTAGAGTTTTACTTCTGATAAAGTAATGGATGACATTGTGGAACTAATTTCTGGTACATGCTATGAGTTTGAAGGGGCAATTATTAAAGCTTAATTAAAATCATTTATAGCTACCACATTTCTGCAAAATTTTAAAACAGTAACACATCAAAGACGCTCTGTACATCTCTTTGATCGCATAAAGTCGTTTACAAAATTCACTTAGGCAGACAACTGCAGCACATTTTGTTTCATTAGTAATAAAAAGACATTATGACAAGAACATACTTTTATACACATCCAGTCCAGCAGCAAGCTGTGATGTCAGCTCTTTAATTACTGCTGTAGAAAATACAGCTCAGTGAGAGTTTGGAGGGGAAAGATCTCAATCACATCACCGCAGGAAACCCTGAGAGTTTGATTGTTGTAATGGGGATGGGCTCTAAGTCACGTGGGTCTTAATTTAAGAGTCATATGGAGCTTATAGTCTACTTCATGGGACCAACAAAAAATAGAGAAGGATGACAGTCTCTTTACACTACTTAAACAACACATTGATTTAGTTTGAGAGAAAACTTTAATCTATTCCTAGGTAAGGCATTCTGGCAATGACATGGCTGTGTCTCCTAGTGAGGGTCATGGTGAAGTGAAAGGTGATTAATTGTCATTGTTGACACACCACATCACAACATGCATTTAACCCATGTGACACAGCAGGTGCCAGCAACTTGAGTGCCCTGGGTGCAGTGCTTGGGGACGGTACCTTGCTCAGGGTACCTAAGCAGTACTTGCAGGTCAGGGACTCAAACCAGCAACCTTTTGATTACACAGTCATATCCCTAACCATTACCCCACCATCTGATGACTAGTGACGACTACAATGACATGATTGTGTCTCCTGGTGAGGGTTATTGTGATGATTACTATGATATGACTCTGTCCGGGTGAGGGTTATTGTGATGATTACTATGATATGACTCTCTCCTGGTGAGGGTTATTGTGATGATTACTATGATATGACTGCCTCTCCTGGTGAGGGTTATTGTGATGATTACTATGATATGACTGCCTCTCCTGGTGAGGATCATGGTGATGACCACTATGATATGACTGTCTCTCCTGGTGAAGGTTATGGTGATGACTAAAATGTTATGACAGCCTCTCCTGGTGAGGGTCATGGTGATGATTAGTACGACATGACTGTCTCTCCCAGTGAAGGTCATGGTGAAGACCACTACGCTATGACTGCCTCTCATGGTGAGGGTCATGGAACTAAAATAAATAAAATGTCAAATTATTTCATTTCCTCAAATCTTTCCTCAAAACATCAATGCATTCCTTAGCTCCTAACACATTTTTTACAGGCAATTCTGTTATGAAAATAACGATAAAAAATGAACAAATCTAATCTTGCATCTAAACCTCATGATGAAATGAAACCCCCAGAAGTCATAAGGTATGAACCCCACAAAACAAGGAAATATTTCACGAAGAAAAGCAAACTAATCAGCAGATATACTAGAGACGTGTCTGTCCTTTTCACTATAAGTACACTTCACCTAAGTATTGACCTAAGCACAATACGTCAGGGATCCCCAATTCCATTCGTAGAAAGCCAGAATCCAACACAGTCTGCAGATCAGATGTATCTGCTCAAGCATACCTTAATCACTTACCAATTAATCAATTACCATTATTAGGTATGTCTGAGTAGGGAAATCTGCAAACTGTGTTGCAAACTGGCCCTCCCAGACTGGAATTTTGGAACCCTGCAATTCTGCAATTCTGACTATAATGTAAAACTAGATAAGCACATAACTGTAATGTGCGAAAATAATGTCAATTAAGGCCCTGTTTTTCTTGATACACCATGAAGAACACTTACAGCCAACCTGTAGGGAACTTCTAGTAAAGTGGTAAATAAATCTGGTCAGTTTAATTAGATTGCAACTCATGCCCACACGGCTCAGAAGCTCAAGTTAATTAAAGTAAAATTCGGAGCTGTGGCACAAATGCGTGGGCCTTCACAGGTCCTTACTCTGAGTAAATCACGCAAGCATTTTCAAAATTATTACTGCTAAGGGATTGTCAATAATGTCTAGGATCAATAAAGTGTAAATAAAGCTATACAGGCTCACAATAAAACAATCTATCCTGTCCCCAAGGTGAAACTAAACCACCCTGTCCAGTTACAGTGCATGTCCATTTAGGCAGGTATCTAAACTGTATTCAAGCAGACTGGACACAGCCTGTTCACCTCAAATTCATTAGTAAAATACATACAAGCATAAAGTTACAAAAAAAATTAGGTAAAAAAAAAACAAGTAGTACATAGCTTCTATTTCCACATGCTCTGGTTCTATGCGGAAACCAGGAAATAGTCAAAATATTTTACCAGTACATTCTGGCTGTCTAAAGGTAGCAACACCACCAAACCTGAATTAACATGTTCATATGTACTTCAAAGCCATTGAGAACAAGGAGAGACATGACAGCCAGGATGAGACTATCATTAATCCCTTATCACCCCATCCTACTGCTCCAAATGCAGGGGACAGTTTTCTGCCTTGTCTGCACAATGAAAATCATATGTAATGCCCACAGCTTACCTTATCTGCCATAATCATAGAGGAGCCCCCATGGATTCCCATGATGGGGATCAGTGTCTGGGATGAAATAAAATCCAAAATCTGGGAAATGGCTTCCTGGTCGGTGCCATCTCCAAATACTAGTCCGTGGATTTTAGTCCCAGACATCAGGTCGCACACATGAGTTATGATGCTTTTGGGGTCGGTTTCGTTCACCAGCAGTGTCACCACGTTTACATCGATGGGGTCCTCCTTGCTCCACAGAGCTCTTATGTCTCGGTCCGAGATGTAACGGGTTTGCCCCAGGATCACTGCTACGTTCAGGATGGGGACTTTCTCAGCACCGAAAGCCACGTTGACGTGAGACAGAAGCACAGGAAATGTCAGGAAGGCAAACACAAATCTCCCCATAGTGGTCAACTTCAGTCCCTGTAGATACATCACAGAAGACAAGGTCAATCAGTAGGGTAATGCACAGTACATGGCCTAAACAGACAATGAAGCCTGCCAGAAGATTGCTACTCCTATGCTACATTAAATATTTATGGATATAATTAAATGTTTTTAGGTTAAACACCACTGCTATGTAGTCAAAGACTATACATTGTTGATATAGTGGTATTTCATGGGCAGAAAGTCACTCTTTGGAAAGACGAGAATGCCAAAAAGTGACTTTTAAAATGAATTTAGTTAATAAAAATAGAAAGAGCAATATATTATTCTAATACAGAAAATGGTAGTCATCTGGATGAATGAGTCAATTTGGGAGCAGAACTCAAAACTACCCAACAGGGGCAGGCTCATCTTAAGAATACAACCTGAGAAACAATATCTAACACCATGTATAGTGTATCACATCTATCTTCCGACACCTTGAGAACGTTGTGGTCCCTACTGGGTGTTATGTAAAATGTGATGCTCTCGTACACAGACACATCATATGCGGTTATGCACTGCAAATGGCACTACACGCATGATTTTAAACCCCTGTGAAATCGTAAAATAATAAAAGTAGACTCATTCCATTTAGTACGTGAATATTCTTATATAATACATCGTATCCCACTTATTAGAATTTACTATCTTACACTCAGGTTAGGGAACTGCCTAAAATGTATGGAGATAATACAAACGCATATTTGTGTTTCCATTTAAGGACATTCAGTGTCGCAGTACTTTTACCGATCGAAATGCTAATGATTAATTTAGGGCTCAAATGCACGCCTCCCAAAGCAACACATGCACTACACCCCCAAACCCTCAAGCATCACATTCGGCGCAGGCTTCCCTTATGCGCGTGCCCACAGACGCGCGAGCAGGCGCGCGCTCTTTCCCTGCCCTGAAATTCATTATAGACCACCACCTCAAAAGTTGCATTCTGGCTCATTCCCCATCGTTTAGCATATGTCTAATGTAGTTTTAACCACTGCAATGAAAATTAGACTGTCGAGGTCTCTTCGAGCTGCTGTTCGGCGACGTGACGATATACAATTAAGCCCTGATATTGGTCCACTTTCATTTCTCATTACCCTTCAAGGATAATCATTATACAAGAGCGCCCCCTTGTTGTACATTTTATTAGCCCATCGCCTTTGTCGGTATAATTAGTTCCTGTATTATTTTAGGACATACCTTTAGTGTCACAAGTTATCAGTTTGACATATCCTGAATTTTGGAATCAAATAACAATGTTTTCCCTTTTGTTAGACTTACTCCTGAAAACCTCAGTTATTTATAGTGAAAACTCCCTTTGGTATCTCAGGCACGGAAAGTACGCAAAGTTAATATCTCATTCCATCGACATTTTTTCTAATCTTGCACATTTGAAAAAAATCTCAACAACAAGGATTCCGTTAAAATAATGTTCAGCATAGGCTTACCATATTTCTTCTTTGAATTCACTCAGAATATTCACCGCAACAAAAAAAGCTGGGTCGAAGGTGGAGGACAGTTTTTTTATTATTATTTTTTTAATCTGGTGCTCACATTAACACGACACGAGTTTTCGTATACGTAACAACCAATATAGCGTTTCCTTACGCAACACGTCGATGCCATTTAAAGCTTACTGAAATGGCAAATAATTGCTAAAACTGAAAAGGTTTGGCATAGACAACATGCAGGCAGTTACAACCAAATGCATGTCATATAGATCCTGGCTTGCCTGTTTTTTTAAAAAAGGGGGTCGCGCTGGGAATCCATATGAAGCATGTTTTTTTCGGATTTTTTAATGACACCACATTAGATACACGTCACGGAACAGTCATTCAATCGACAAGACAACATTTATTTATTTTTTTCCGAGTAGCGCACTTTGGTGAGTGGGCTGTTTGAGCGACACCTGAACGTCATTTTTTTGTGATTAAACAAGTACTGGCTATACAGACAGAGAAAAAAAAAACAATCCATTGTATGTACTTACAGAATTCCCCTTCCACAAAATTCCAGAATTGTAGCTTGAAATGGCATTGTAATTAGGTCTTCCATTAAGCAACCTTTGGTTTGATTCGAATAATTATTTCCACTGAATAATCCTCTAACTTCATCAATCCGATAAATCAGGTAAATCCAATCGTCCTCATCGCCTCCGGTTTCCTCTGTTCAGTTCTTCGCTCTGTAATGCATTGAGACAGTTTTGCTTTTTTTTCTTCTCTCAACCTCGCTGAAAGAAATGCATGAGGATCTGTTATAAATGTCTAATATGCGAGCTAATTCCGCAGCGGGACTACTGGACAGCTCCGAGAATATCAGCTCTGCATTCCTCGCAGTTTCTCCGGGAACTGAGCACTTCTGTCAGAGACACATCCGTGAGGTGAACGGGGGAATTACACCCATATGCAGCTTCGCCACGCTTATTGAGAAAACACGCGCGGAATGCGGTAAACTACAAAAGAATTGCCTTTCTCCTCGTTAGTAAATACGTACAACTCCATTGGAATTGCCGAGGGATGATTTAAAAAACTTCCTTGTGCCTTCCCATGCAAAACGGCCCGGCAAAGCAGTCTCGCAAGCCTTCGGGTGTATACTTCATGATAGTACCCCAGTTATGAATATAATAGTTAAGGAATAATGTGCTGTGATTAAGAGCGGGGTCACGTGGTTCCCCATTGACGCTACCTGTTGGGATCTTTTTCTCTTACGCCGGGTGATGCGCACCTTCTCGGGGAGTGATCCTCCCTCGATCATCGGCGACAGCTTACCGTCTCTAAAGCAGCGCTGCTTGTTGCCAGTGCGAGCAGTACATATACGGAAAGCAATAAGAAATAACCTGCCATCTTATTTTGTGAAATTCCCGGAGTCCATATTATTATACAGTACGTAGCATCAGTGTCTTGTTGTTGGTGAAATCGTTAACAGGACCAGAAACAGAAGAAAAGAACAACATTTTACTTAGACCTACGTTGGCAGTAAGACACACGCTTGGCTAGTTTTATATATTTTAGCTGGGACGTATTACGTTTAAATGCGCGCAGAGGCAATTAATGAAAGTGATCTGAATGGATGTTTTCTTGCGGGTGCCTATTTTTATGTAAATTGAAAACTACGCTTCAGTGATAATAGCTGCTACAAACGGAAACAGATTCGAAAGTTGCGGACAACTGGGGGTCTGAATAAAGTATAACACTGAACTAAGCAGTTAAACGATTCATTAAATTAATTGTAACGGCGCATAATGAAACTAGGTTAACATTACAAACCGCCAGCGCCATAATGAACAACGTCTTTTAAATATTTAAAAATTTGTTGGTTCCGTTCTTATTTTATCAAAATTCAAAGTAACACTATTCAAAGAAAGTATTTTATAATAATATAGACCCATTTATCGTTTCACGTATTTCATGCTTATATAAGCCTAGCTTTTGGATTTCATTTTGAAGTGGATTCTGTTATTGTGAAAGCAGACTAGTCTAGGTGTAACAGAGTAGCAGCTAACTTTGTAAGCTGGTTGAAGTGAGATCTTCAATTCGAGGCAAGTCTGCACACGCATTTACGTTTATGTAACGGATGTATTACCTTGTAGATATAGCTGTAGGGTTTGCAAACTTCACCAGTGCTGTTAATGGAGACATTTTTAGGTTTAAAACGGAATAATATGGATTTGCCGTAATATTTCTCGGGAGTCTGAAAGATGCCCCAGGGTAGCGCTTTAGCGTTTATACACTAATGTAACAGAAACGCCATGCGTGCATGGACTCCTCCAGAAACTAGTACGTGGCCATAAACTGGATTTGGCTTGACTAGCGGTGTTGACATTGGATTACACGAGCACATTTTGTAAAATTTGTACACTTTCTCTCTCATCTTTCAGTAGACTCAGCAGTCCTGATTCCAGCTCAACCTCTGTTTAGCGATGGTAAAACGCATCTAGATGAAAGTAAATGCAGCGAATAAATCGTATTTTTATTTAACACTATATTTCATTAAAGGTTTCTTTTGTGATTTGGTTATCTGTTTTTTTTTTTGCATAACCTTTGGTTTCAGGTTTGTAATTTCGAATATCCTTGTAATGCCATAGAAGTGGTCTGATCTTTAAAAATCATTCCCGGGTACCGACACTGAGAGGGTGGTATCAGTCATTGGTATGAGGAGAACCTTGGCAAGTTGGCATGAGCCTTCTGTGCACAAGTACCCTCCAAAACGTGACATGAACAGACATTCCCAGTGCTGATGATGCAGAGCCACTCATTCTCTGGCAGCTGATTTCCGCTGTAGCTGGGGCCGCCCCACATCCTGTTAGCGGGATGACGCGGACTCGTTGCTCAGGGGTATTGTAGCACTTGGTACTGATACTACAAATTTACACTTAGTGGCCCCTTTAATAAGCACGGCTACACTCGTGGCCATAATTGTGGAAACACTTCGCATTTTTTGACATTATGCTTTAAGAATTACTACACAAACATTCGGTAATGCATATAAAAAAAAATTAAGAATGTTACAAATATCATTCATGGGACAATTAAGTAAGTAACTGGAGCAACGGCTGAATGAAGTTCTGCAACTCCTAAAAATTGGAAGTGTTTCCATAATTTAGGCCATGATGTAGCTAGTACCAGGTAGTACCCACTCTCACATCCAGAACCACTTTGAGTAAGGATGAGTTGTGCTTTCAGAGACATCACTCCTCTCGTCACTGTACTGTGCTGTTATTTCTGCTCTCGTGTGCTTTCAGGTAGCTTTAGCAAGTCTGCATTCTCCTCTGACCTCTCTTATTAACACGGCATCTTCAGTCGCAGAAATGCCACATTCAGAACCGCTTATATCAGGCATCATAGTCATTCTAATGCTTAGCCACACAGTAGGTGAGCCTCCTGACCCTGCCGGTGTGCTGTATGTGCTCAGTTACAGCAACACGATTCCCTGTTTGAAGGGCCACGCTGTTTTCTTTAGCAAGCAGTGCATTTCAGAAATTGTCTAGCAAAATCTTGGGAATGCTTTGGGTTCCTTAAGTAGTCAGCGAAGATAATTCAGTCAGGATTCGTGATTTTACTCCGTATAGAATAGATAGTTATTTCCCAATTTGAGTTATTCTTAAAGTGTGCAATAATTGTTTTGTCCAGGGTATTGATGCTTGATAGTGTTAAAGTTAGACGGTTTTGAGCTTGAAAACCACCCAGATCACCAATTAAGCACAGTAATTTTATTTCTGTTGTCATATAGAGTGGGGATCTGCAGGTCCACAAAAAACAAGGTGACTGTATTACGGGGAGTGTCACGATATTTAAGTTAAGGGAGATATCAGCATTCACAGCAGATATACATCCTAAAGGGAAACTCAATTTTATAAAAAATTTTGAATGCAATCAAAAAACTAAAAATGTCAAAAATCTTGTATTTTGTTTTAGAGGGGCTTTAGTGCTCTCTTTCAATCTATATTGTTGTTGGGAAATGCCTTGTTTTGCAGATATCAGCCTTAGAAATGCCAGGCTTCTCTGGAATATAATTGGGAGTGAATGGCATTCTTTCTAAGGTGATTGAAGTGCCAGAAAGATACATTTGAAAAATTCAACAGCAATGTCTCTTACCAGAAATCATGACTTGGCTACTCAAGATAATCCATAGACTTTGTAGTGAGCAGTTGAATGTAGGAACTATTTTCTTCTGCTAAATTGCACACACACCAATCATATCACTGCGCAGAATGATTGTCGGGTTGCTCATGCTCGAATCTTCTGTGACATATTTTGGTCCCCACAATAATCGGTGACTGCAACCAAAAAACTAAAAATGCCAAAAGTCTAATTTTTCGTTTGGTTACTTATGGTTAAGGTTAGGGCTGGGTAGGGGTTAAGGGTGTCATAGTTGGGATCAGGGTTATGCCCATAGGAATGAATGCAGTGTCCCTATAAAGATAGGAATACATGGTATGTGTGTGTGTGTGTGTGTGTTAACATGCATCTGTGTATTGAAATAATCATTTCTTCTCTTTGGAAGCACTGGATGCTTGGCACGTACACTATATGGAAAAAAGTACTGGGATAGGTGTCCTATTCAGATTCACTGCCACAGGTGTATAAAATCGCACTTCTAGCCATGTTTACATGTGTACAAGCATTATTAAAGGAAGGGGTCGTTCTGAAGAGCTCAGTGAATTCAAGCATGATGCAGCCATAGGATGCCACTTTTGCAGTCAGTGTGTGAAATGTCTTCCCTGAAAAATATTCCACGGTCACGGTCCAAGATGGTATTATTGCAAAGTGGAAGCCATTTGGAACATCAGAAACTCAGCCACAAAGTGGCAGACCATGTAAAGTAGCGGAGCCGGGTCTCCAATTGCACATAGTGTGAAAAGGTCATCACCGCTCTGTTGACTCAATAACTGCAGAGTTCCAAACTTCCTCTGGCATTAACCTCAGCACAAAAATTATGTGCTGGAAACTTCACGGAACAGGCTTCCATGACCAAGCAGCTGCATGCAAACCGTACATCACCAAGCGCAATGCTAAGTGTGGGATGGAGTTGTGTAAAGTGTGCTGCCACTGGACTCTGGAGCAATGTAAACATGTTCTGTGGAATGACAAAGCATGCTCTTCCTGGCAGCTGCTTGTATGAGTCTGGGTTTTATGGATGCCAGGAGAATGTTACCTGCATGACTGCATTATGCCAACTGTAACGTTTGGTGTACTAGGTATAATAATATGAGTTTGTTGTTCAGGGGGTGGGCTAGGCCCCTTACTTCCAGTGAAGCAAACTCTTCATTCTTCAGCATATCATGATGTTTTGGACAATTCTATACTTCCAACTTGAGGTCAGAACCCTGACCTCAACCCCACAGAACATCTTTGGGATGTACTGGAATGGAGATTGCCAGCCAGGCCTTCATATTCAACAGCATGCCTGACTTCAGAAATGCTTTTCTGGATGAATAGACAAAAATTCCCCCTCCCCCACACAAACACACACTCTCCAAAATCTTGTGGAATGCCTTCCCAGAAGAGTGGCAGCTGTTGTAGCTGTTAATGCGCTAATGGGATGTTATAAAAGTTCCTGTTAGTGTAATGCCCAGGTGTCCCATTACTTTTGTCTATATAGTGTATTTTCAGGTTAGTGAATGGGAGTCAAATAAAATCAATATCGATAAAATAATATCCGTTAAAAGGATCTGGTTACCTATGCATTTATCAAGTCGTAAAGCTATTAAAACTGGATCAAAGTTAGTATTGCTATAAAAGCAGACATGCCAAACAAATGTAGTATTATTAAAATTGCTGCTGTTCAAAAATTTCAATTAAATTGAATATTGCTCACATTTTAATATGACATTTATTCATTTCTTACTGTCATATTTATCACAACCTCTAATTTAACCCCAATAACCTGTATGATAATTATGTACTTGGTTTAAACCAATATCATTATAAAGTGACAAATAGTCACACCTATAAAAAAGCATGAATTTATTTTGTGAATATGTTATAAGGCTAGCAAGCACTGCACTGCATCACAATTAACTGATGCATTATAACATAATATGAATCCAAGACCCAAATATGTGTGTGCATGTATACAAGTTTTGCTGCTATACTTGTGAAAATCAAGAGGAATACCACATCCTCAAAAAACATGAATAGTAAGGTCATTTTTTGGGTCCCCACTACTCCACAGAATTCATTTTATAAAAATCCGTGAATGCAATAAAAAACTAAAGATGCCAAAAGTCTTGTATTATGTTTGGTTACTTATGGTTACGGTTAGGGCTGGGTAGGGGTTAGAGGTGCTGTGATTGGGATTAGGGTGTTTCCCACAGAGATGAAAGGATGGTCCTCAGTAAGAGAGTAATTTAAACGTGTGTGTTTTTGATACTGAGGGCATGACTGTTTCAGCCCAAGATAATCATTAGACTGTTGCTTCAGTGTATCATCAGCTGTCCTCTGACAGGGAAAATAAGACACACTCTAGCCCAGCAAGCTTTTAGACAACTTCACAGGGACCAAGTCACGGGGACATCAGTAAAAGGAGGGGGGATCCAGGCTCTGAAACGCTTCATTTAAAAAGGTCTCTCTCACATGTGCTTAAGAATTGTCTCACAGTTTTATCCGTTTGTTTGTTTATTTAGCGTCTTTTAATTTTACGTCAATAAGAGATCTTAGTCGTCCTGCAAGCATTCAAAAGGATAGATATAAATAGCTTCATAAATGTCTGAAAAATGCCTGATGCACGGCATTAAAGATGCTTGGTCTCCACCACAGTTAAAATGTGATAGTTCTTTAGTAAACAGGATTATGTGACTTCACAATGAGGTTCTGAAATGTGAGAAAGCAGAGGACTGTGCAGCAGAAAGCAAATTTCAGCACATATGCATCCATATATCATGCATTATAAATCCTGAGCCACACATCCGCCCACGCAGTTACTTTTGTGAACCTACACCGTGATTCTGTCACCCGCAGTAGTGCTACATCTGTGTTGTGTTGATGTAACATCGTGCAGTGATCGGCGAAAACCTCCCCCAGATGGCTTAGAGCCAAAGCCAGCTCAGGGACGATGATTGCCAATGGTGAACAAGTCCTGCTGGCCTCTTCCCACTTCCTGTGGACACAAAGAAATTAATAGCTGTATCAGTGAAAAACGTGGCATAATGTGGCTAATTAACTGGAGTGTGAGTGTAGGGTATGTTAATACAGTTAACCTTTACTGGATTTCGCAGACCAATGAGATGTGACAACAAGACATTTCCAGTTGAAGACATTCCTGCATAAATGTAACCCATCGCTATAAAAATAAACAAGACTGTTTAAGGCCCACTTCCCTAAATCATTGCATAACCTCCCTCCCCATGCCTCTCCTCTGTCTTCATGGAAGTTATATTGTTTTTCAGAATTACGCTCAGCAGTTTCAGACATACCCCTAAAAATTTCTGTAATTCAAGGCAGGTTTTCATGAAGAAAGTACATTTAAAATTTCAGCACCATGAAATGAATTTGTCCCACACTCTTATTGAATAGTCAATATTCTTGCAAACATTTGTTTTATTGAAGAGTGGAAATTGATCAGATTTTAATGCATTAAATTCTCCCGAGTAACCGGGCAAGCCGGCTAATTGTTTTTTTTGTTGTTTTTCGCTCGATTTCTTTCTTTTTCTTGTTTGAACAGTAATTCTTTAGTCATCTCGGCCAGGGTGCCCCCAGCCTAGTACCCTGTGTTCCCTAGGTTAGGCTCCAGACTCACTGTGAGCCTGTGCTGGGTTAGCAGCTGTGGGAGATGGTTAGATGGCTGGACAGATAGATGTTATTAATTGCTCTTGCAGGAAGTCAGCAGTGAAGTAAAACCGAGAGGCAAAAGCCATGGAAACGTTTAGTCAGTCTGCAATATTGTTCGTCAGGCTGAATGCTGATTACGAAACCAGCATACAAACTATTCTGCAGCGTGTTCAAGAAAAAAATAAATAAAGTTAAAAATTAACAATAATGCCAATGTGCTTTGAAAACATGCGTATTACCCTCGGCAGATTAGCAGACTTTTTAATATGCATTCTACTCTCGATGGGTCATCGCCTGGCAAAGTAACTGGGGACTGCTAAGGTGCTAAGTGCGTAGCGGGCCTGTGAATGTGGGGGTATGCTGAGCCCAGGCAGGTGCACGTGCGGGGGAGGTGGAAACACGTGGGACGGGCTGGGGTGTAACACATCACGCATTCTGTTCGGCACGCACGGTCGCCATTCTGACTGTCCGCTCGGAAGCCGCGCTCATCCTCACGCTGAGTGTCTCCTGATGCAAATGGGGATGTCCTGCGTGAGCGAAGATGCCGGCATACCTATAATGGGAGGATTATGTAAACTGGTGAATTCTGTATGTCATCCTGGAAAGACCATTTGCGTTCCCCGTAAGGTAGATATGCTTTTTTTTTATCTAATAATTGCATATTTATTTTATTTGACATGGTGATGATTTCTAGAGCCTTTGCACTGAAGCTGTTGGGGTTCAGGACCTTCCCCATGATAGGAGTGATCCTTGGCCCGAGGGCCATATAACTGACGTGCTGTTACACCAGCTCACCTCTCCGCTGTAGACAAGTGAGTAATTTCCTCACAGCCGGGTGAAACTTGTGAAGCGCTTGACACTTGCTGGGAAAATAGACACAGATTGTGGCTTTGGATAATACAGATTAAATGTGCAAATCTGGGAAAGTGATGAGCGGAGATGTGTGTGTAAATATGTATATTTTACTCTGAAACTTCTCCGACTGCTGATTGGTGAAGTCAAGTGGGCATTAGTGTCACACCAGCCATATACAGGCATGGAGCAGCACAAACTAACATCCGCCCAGAACCACAGTCAGTATACAAAAGGTAAGTGACGGTAAGGGTGGGGTTTCTTGTCTGCAGAGAGAGTTACGAAGCTCAACGAGGTCTTTGGAGCTGCAGCCATCACACAATGGAAGTCGTGAGAAGGTCAGGAAGTGAGCAAAGTTATGTCAGTAAAAGCATAGTGGGGTAAGAGTCTTACTCCCGCTTGTACAGTGTGTCTGCTGGTTTGAACTGTAATTCACTGAAAGTGCATTGTCTTTACAACTAGGGTGGTAAGGTTAATAGACTTGCAAACAAATAACTTTTTGCACAGCAGCAATACCAAAAAAAGTGAATGAAAAAGTAAAAACAGGAAAAAGTAATAAGTGTCTCGACTTTTCTCAGATTCAAATGGTTATTTAGTATTAAGATATTTCAAGAAAAATCTAGAAACATAAAGGTGTGAACAGGGATGCCATAATGGAGGGAAAAGAATGATTTCTAGGGGCCCTAAGATATTCAGAACACGATTGGATTGGTCTGGGTTGAGGGTCCAATATGATATACTTTCACCCATCCATCCATCCATCCATCCATCCATCCATCCATCCATCTATCATCTGCTGCTTATACAGAGCCGGGTCGAGGGGGCAGCAGTCTAAGCTGGGATGCCCAGACCTCCCTCTCACCAGCCACCTCTTCCAGCTCCACCGCGGGAATACCCAGGTGTTCCCTGGCCAGCTGAGAGATATAATCTCCCCAGCGTGTCCTGGGTCTGCCCCGGAGCCTCCTCCCAGTTGGATATGCCCAAAGCACTTCCTCAGGCAGGCATGGTGGAAGCATCCTAGACAGATGCCCGAACCACATCAGCTGGCTCCTTTCGATGTAGAGGAGCAGTGGCCTTTGAGCGTTTGACCCCATTTAGAATGTCTGAGCTCCTCACCCCAACCATCTCTAAGGCTGAGCCCAGACACCCTGTAGAGGAAACTCATTTCTGTTACTTGTATCTACAGTATCAGACTTTCAGTCGCCACCCTGAGCTCGTGACCATAGGTGAAGGTAGGAACGTAGATCGACCAGTAAATTGATGGCTTTGCCTTCTGAATCAGCTCTGTCAGAACAGTGCATCGTCCCCATTACTGCCAACACGGCGCCGATCTGCCTGTCCATCTACTGCTCCCTTCTTCCCTCACTCATTAACAGGACTCCCTGAGATACTTAAACTCTGCTTGAGGCAGCAACTCATCGCCCACCAGGAGAGGGCCATCCATTGTTTTATGGTGAAGAACCATGGCCTCAGACTCGGAGGTGCTGATCCTCATCCCAGCCGCCTCACACAGCCGCACAGCGCCCCAGGTCCCAGCCCAACGATGCCAACGGGACCATCCTGAGGTCACCAAACAGCTTCCACCCTTTAGCTACACCTACAAATTCTGTTCATAAAGGTTGTGATTAGAATCTGTGACAAATGGTGGGTCTGGCGGAGTCCAACACCCACCAGGAACAAGTTTGAATAATTACCGGCAATGCAAATCAAACTCTCACTCCATTTTTACAGGGGCCTGTATGAAAAATTTGGGTACAAAATCTCTAGCAGCACCCCTGGCTATGAACAGTAGGATGTGACAGTGCATCCATCCATCCATCCATCCATCATCCATCTTCTAACAGCTTATCTTGGTCCGGGTCACAGGGGAGGCCTGACCATATAATCAGGAATATTTTTTTAAAAGAATACCAGGCAGTGCTCGCATTCAGGGCACCAACCAATGAACTCTGTGACTTCTACCTGTGGTTGGCTCACTTGCCAATGGAGATCACAGACACGCGTAGCTAACTCCAAAAGGCCAGCAGCAGCGGAGAGCACAGACACGAGTAGCTAACTCCAAAAGGCCAGCAGCAGCGGA
>JAODKN010000093.1:23811035-23821087 GCA_026774425.1 Petrocephalus zakoni | reverse complement strand
ATTAGTGGCACAAATCACTAGCTTCAGACTCTAGACAGACATAGCTCTATAGTCTGGTTTATATGTTATAATAAATTATTTATATTTACTTGTTTCCAGATAGAAATAATAGATCTCCTAATGCAACTACTGCATCGTTGTGTAAAGGTTACAACACCACAAAATCTCTGCTGCTACTTGTTGTGCAAAACTAAGTTGCTAAATTGCATCTTAGCAAATATTTGGTAATTTTACTACATTGACATAAAATAAATTGAAAGATTCTTTGAGTAAATTGCTATATTTTGGGTTGAAGACTTTTTACTAAAGTACAAACAGGGAAAAAAACTTGCAAAAGGCAAGGTGAAGCCACAGAATGATGAACTAATTTCACACCTTGTGCCACAGCAAAGAGTGGGCAGCACCTCCTGTAGTAAGTTATGTTCTAGATCTTACCCTACAGCAATACACAAGAATTGCCTACTATATGGCTTGTATTGACCAGAGAATATGAGGGCACTGATCAAATGACAGAAAGGGACATGTGTTGCATCAAATAACAGGCAGTATCTGCGCAAAACGTCATTGTGCCAAAGTAAAAAGAAAAAAAAGAAGAACATAACTGTTGGAATGATTCACTTCCTAAACGAGAAATATTTTCGGTACGTCAATGACAACAATGAGAAGTCCGTTATTGGATCTTACTGGAACATTAAACTGGCTAATGTTATACACTTGTTGCATATGTACAACAAAAAACATACAAATAAATGATGGAGTAAAAACACGTATACATATACAGTTAACTTACCTTTATCACTGGCCTCAGGAAAAACGAATAAAGAGTACTTCTTCTGTAACTCAAATATAGAACGATACTTTCATAATACAACACTATATTATGCTAGCTTCATGGGAACCAAAACTCACTTCCTTTAGTAATCTTTAGCAACGGCCGTGCTCTAGAAAAGTAACACTGCAGTTTACAGAAAAATGAAACTAAAACCGTCACCATGAACTTGCCCAATCAGATTCCTGCGCCACAGAAATAACAGATTTCGTTAGTAGTGCACGTCTCTGTGCAAAATACATGCAGAAATAAATCTTACAACTGAAGTTATGAGCATTGTCAAGTTAGTCTTATATTATAGCAGTCTGCAAGACAGTTATATTTTTCATATTGCCCCATCTAGATATATCATAATAAGCAACAAAAATATATGCAAACATATGCACAGTTGCATTCCGTGATATTACAGTATGCAAACAACATAGCGGAGGTATAGATGTTGTGTAAATCAATACACCTGTAGCTTTCGTTTTCTTTATCGCCGTTGAATCGTCTTGCGATAAGGGCGCACGCAATAGTTAAAGAAGCAGAAGCCAGCGGATTGACATTTACTTTCACTTTCAACTTCGAGCCGATTCCATGAAGTCACGTGATGTGCCGTCACTGCGGGTGCAGTCGGGTTCAGCGTTCCAGCACGGGCGCTTCTATATTTCTCTTCTGTGTCTGCAGTAATACGAATCGCGGTATTTACCCCTGTCTCCACCGCCTTTCCCTTTTTGTTTATCAGTAACGTGCCTGTGGCGCACCCTTTACTATAAAGCAGTTATTTGCAGGAATATGCCCCGCAATGGTTCTTTTCAATTGGTCGCCATACAGCCCGCTAACCAACGTTCTGTTTTATCTAAAAGAACATGCACCTGCATGTCAGCAATGCGCAACAACATTTAATGTCCTTATTTTATTTTTTTGCACTCACTTTATATGCTTTATACATTTTAAAACCATCTGCATATGATATAATTTCAAAACACCGAAACGCATCCATCGTTTTTCCATAGCACAAAAAGCTACTAATTATATGTTAATTCAATTAAAAAGATGATGGTGTCTGGCACACGAATGATACTGTAGTGATCACGATGTGGACTGTGTGAGAGGGCTGCCGCCTCGTGTCTCCGTATTGTATGATATGATTGCACAGAAAACGCGTATAGCTGAAATTCCGATTCTTACAGTATATTCCATAAATAATGAATACATTAAATAATACGACTGAGCCATGATAATGTAATAAGCCAGCCATTTCCCAAAATGAGTAACGACAGTTAATATAACACGTAGGTTGTTCAAATATTCTAAATAACTACCACACTCAACGCACAGCCAAAACCGGCTAATATACATCTATCTGATTATACCGCTTTAAATAGCACTATTAGTTCCGTTTGCGACAATAAGCTGTCAAGCTACTGTGACGAGAAGGATATCTCGGTTGCCCTTAAAACATGTATTATCAGTGCTTTAAGTATGAAAAGAAACAGGTACCGCTACTCGATTTGTCATTCACTACACCAAGATTATGAGAGGTGCCAGTTTTCAATACACGTTCGAAGTACTTTGAAGAGAAAAACAAAAAGGTACCGATACCACGTATCGGAATCGGCCCACTTCAGTCACTTTGCATAATCATCTGATCTCTTTTTCCCTGTTAATTAGGGTTGCAACTTTAGTTCGGACTGCATTATCTTACACGTTGATGGGGCTCCACCTTGTGGATTCTATGTGCGTTGTCGGCATTCACACCGAATTAATGTGTTAAGTTTCCACGGAAAAGTACGTCACGCATTGCAAACGGACACTGGAGTGGTGCGATTAAAGCGTTTGCAGTAGACGCGGCACGAGCCGGCATGCGACGAATTAACCCGAGCGAGTCCTAAATGATTTGTTTAGCTCAGACATTTTAACAATGATACTCTCAGTTTGAGAATTCTATATATCACAAAGTCCCATCTTTCATAGTACCCTACTGTGGTTGTGGTTGTACTGTAAGTTTTCCATTCTATATAATATGTAATTCACCATCATTTGTACAAATATTTGATGCAGTAATTGTCAGATTTCATACCTATATTTAATATATTTCTCAGCAATGCAGCATCATTTGACACCAGGTTCAGTACCAGATGGATATCAACTGCAGGGATGTCAAAGGGGAATGGATATCCTGGCAGATTCAAGGGCCCAGCACTTTATAGGGGCCCTGGAATCTACTGTTAGGGAGGAAATTGAGCAGTGATGCCATTAATCAGACAATATTAAAACAAAGACAGCCTGCAGATTATTGTTCAACACCTGAAAACTAGTGTTGAGCCAATGAGCTCACAAGACAGACTAGGCAGCCGGAGATATATTAAGGGAATTCCAGTGTAGGGAAACCTCTGTCGCCTACAAAATCCTGGAGTAACCTGCTGATTTAGTAGGAGTTGACATGGAATATCTTCCATTTATTTTCATATATTCAATATGCATACTTCATTGTGTATTTTATTATCTGCTATATGATCATAACATAATAAATTTGTAGCTAAATACTTGGCCTGCAGAGGTCCAAAATACGAATACTGGACTCCTTGGATTGGCAGGCATACCCAACAACTCAGGCAACAAGGAGAGACACAATTCACTATGGTACTTTTGTTGGACATAGCACTTGTACTATAGTGAAAGTACTGAAGTTTTTACCCAACCCCTTTTATCAGGATGCACGTCAAATGGTCTAGGGTGGAGCCATTCCACTTCAGTGCTGCCAGTACTTCACCAAGATGATATTCTTCGCAATGCTGCAGAATCTTACGTAGTCTTCTACACAATGAAAAGGGTCCTTTCCGACATTTTGACTGCATGGTTTTTGTCTTTTTATCTTCAGTCTGACATGCCAAAGATCAGGAGCAAGTGGTGCCAGTGGTTTTCAAAAGTATGTGTATCAAGCGTAGTGTTGAGGAAGCAAAGACATGGACTGTCTGGGGTTCCCGAGGACTGGGTTGGGAAACGCTGGTTAAGATTTACATTCCTACGTAACGAAGAGTTACATAATATATCCAATTATATGGATTTTCAGTAGAAGTCCAGATGTCCCATGCTTATTGCTACACTTACCTTAAACAAGGTGAGTTTACATTAGTCACAGAAACATCTTAGCTGGTACTAACTGTACAGTTGTCACATGGTGAACACGGCTATTAAACCCCCTTGTTTTTGGTTTGTGCAGGAGTGTAAAATGACTCCCTTTTGTTACCTACAGTGAGGCTGACATCTGGAAAACAACTGAAAATATACATGAATTACATTTATTGAAAAGAAAGTAATTTTTATCCAAAGCCACATGATATGAAGGGGAAAAATGTTATGGTCATATGGTTAAAATGAAAGCATGCTGAATTTCGCTATATTTCGGCTTACCACAAACAAGTCCAACAAATGTATAGTGTGCGTTTATATTAACCCCTTCCATTAAAAATTTGGCTTGGTATCAGAAAAATGTTAAGTATAGACATTACATAGCAGCAGCATTACCTACATAGAACAAGATATCCGTTTTAATTAAGTGACTATTCATTAATGTTACAATGTTATATAAAATTTAAAAAATAATTGGCAGAGGATGTAATGTTCCCATATATGTAATATAATCAAGAATCGTAAAAATGACTCTTTAAAATCGGTGCACATTATTGATATAAATGTAGTTGGTAGCAAAAAATCTGCCATATAGAATAATCAAAAAAAACATTATTGGCACCACAGTGGACTTCAGTGGCTCTTGAGTGATGTCATTTCCGGTCCCAAGGTGGACTTCCTGTTTGTCAGTAGCCACCGTGGGGCTTCACTCTCATCTTCAATGGTGTTTGGCATTTATTCCACCACTAGGTGGCAGCAGGAACCTGCAATTCTGTCCTCAGTTACTATCCAAGACCTATGAAGGTAAAAAGTGTGTATTACATACAGTATGAAAAGCAATGCCACAGAATGACAGAGGAAGGAGCTAGGTCAACTTCACATCTCTCCACGGCACCGTGAACAAACACAAAAGTCAGCTTTTTGATGCCCAGGAGTGAATTTAAAAAGGTGTTTTGTACAATATTAATTCTGGTTATATTCCTGTATTCATGTCATTCATGTGCTACTTTGTCAAGAGATAAATAACCATAACTCATGCATAAGTTTGACAAATAATGAAAGCCACTGCGTATTAAGGTGTGAGCCTCACCACTGAAAAACATTCTTTCCATTCAAAATAATTTCAAATTAATTACAAAAATTTCAAATAATTTATTGTCACCAATTATTAGAAGCCAAAATATAACAGAATGTGTGTTTAAGAGGCTTTAGTTAAGGAGAAAATGTATATGTATGTATATTTTTATGCATTTTGATATTAAGCTTACAAGCTGATCTTATTTCACACGCCATAGGCTCCGCTGGGTGAACCGTCTCATTTTGGACAGAATGGCCAGAGCCACTCCAGCTACCTGGATTCAACCACTTTATTGTCATTGTGTAGTGCAACAAAACTATGTTTATGACAACCCCAAATGTGCATTAATAAAAATAAAAGCTGAAAATTATATAAATCATACAAATAAAATATTAAAATAAAGGAACACCTACTGGGGGAACACAAGCTGCTGCATCTGTGCGCACCTCCATCCTGTTCTTTTAATGCCAGCAGGTGGCAGCAAAACTCCGGCAGGAAGACAGGCCTACCAGTCACCCGCCAGGCAGAACGATATCAAAACCCTTATTCCCTGGGCCATGTCCTCACAGCCCGCTCAGCTGTGGTGGCTGCTTCGAACAGCATGCCACTAGAACGCCCCCACAAATGTATATTTATATTTATTCTGTTTACACAACTCTCAGCAGCCCACGTTTAACGGCCTATGCAAAAACGCACCCTCACAGTGCTACCCCGGTTTCCTGCAGAAACTCAAAGGTGGAAGTGGAGGCTAAAACTGAAACTGCCCCAAGGCTCGTTCTGACTGCACTTCCAGAAGACCATGCTACAGAGGGAGGGGTTTCAAATCAGAATCGCGGTTTTAAACAATGCAATTAGCAAATTGCAAAGGCTGCAATTTAGGATATGCATTATGCAGCATGACTGACCCAGGGTTTAAAACTGTTGTGAGAATAGTTTCGCAAATTCTCCTTGTGTGACAGTCCGTCTCACTAATCAGAAGTGCCATTCTTCTCGCATGCCAATCATGCTCACCAATCAAAAGTAGCCTAAAGTGACTGTGAATACGCCCACAAACAACAGACACATGAAACCCGAGGAAAACGTCACATTCGCAGTGCAATATCGGTTCTGCTGCTGAGCCGTAAGTGAATTACCTACCTATGGAATGGTCAGAGATTGTTATAGAAAGGTCCTATTATTAGGGGTCTAAGCAGTGTTAGCCAAAAGATGTTTTTATTACTGGAACGGTTTTATTTTCATTACTTTATTTAACTTAACACAGTCGCGGCTTTTGAGATAGTAGTTTTATGTGTCATTGTTCTCTGCTAGGGCGGGTGCAGTGGTTTGCATCGTTGCCTCACACCTTGGGGACCAGGGTTCGAGTCGCCACCCAGGTTCCAGGTGTGTGGAGTTTGCATGTTCTCTCCGTGTTATTGTGGATTTTCCACCGGGTACTCTGGTTTCCCCCCACAGGCTGAGGATTAATTGGTGTTACTAAACTGCGAGTAAATGGTGTGTGAGTGTGCCCTGCGATGGGCTGGTTCTTCGCCTCGTGCCCATACTGTAGCTTCCAGGATAGGCTCCAGATCCCCCGCGACCCGGAAGGATAAGTGGTTTCAAAAAATGACCCTATTTTGTCCCTTGTGTACATGGGACTTTCCAGAAACACTTTACTAAGGGTAAAAAAGCAGTCAAGCACCGTTTGCAAATGCGGCACTTAAAATGTGCATGTAAAAATAATCACTTTACCATGTTTGGGTTGCTAGAGAATCTATGGTTTATTAGGTGTATATTCTGTATCATTTTTGTTAGAATAAATACATTTTGGATTCAGTTCGTATATTTCCAGTCTTATCTATGGGTTAATGTATAGCGCAGTTCAGATTTCAGTGTACGGTTGTATTCAATTACAGTTTTTTTATATACATATAGTGAATACTGAACTGAGTTAAAAAAAAAAAAATCAAAATCACAATTGCAATATCCGTCAGATAAATCGCAATTCGATATTTTCTTAAAATCGTTCAGCCCTACTATATACCTATAAGAGCTATTACTAATGTTATCTACAGTATCTACCCAATCACTGTCCAGGGGCTTATTCTAGACCGGAGGACCTGCAGCCTATCCCACGCAGCATAGGCCAGAAGGCTGGGGTACGGGGGCTCAGGGTGCCTGTCCATCACTGGACAAAGTCACACACACACACACACGTATGAGGGTTGTCAACTCTCACCCATCCGGCCCACCTATCAAAAGTGTTGGGGCAGTCTACAAACCCTACAGAATATTTACAAGGTAATAAAACTGTTCACATACATGCAAATGCCTATGAATGTGTGTACAGACTTGTTTTGAATTGAAAATCTCCCTCCAGCCAGCTAACTAAAGTTAGCAACCCTGATGTGTGCATGCACACGCACATGCACATACATACATTTTTATATTATGGGAAAAACCCTAAAGCCAATCCAGTCCTAACGTTAACCATAAGTAACAGAACAAAAGACTTTTGGCATTTTTTAGTTTTCTGATTACAGTCACAGATGTTACAGTTCAGTTTTCCCTTGTGGGGACCATTTTTTTTGGTCCCCACAACGTCAAAACAACTGTTTTTTTTAATCACGATGTAATATATACATAATTCTCTCTCTCTCTTTGTCCCTCTCCCTCACACACACACACATTTTAGATAATTTAGATACTGGAGTACCCAGATTAAATCCACATGACAAAGGGAGACAATGAAAATTAAATGAAATAAAAAAAAAAAATATGTATATTACATAGCTATTGGAATTTATTTTTAAGTCACTCGGAAGGATTGTAACTAGATAAATATAAGTGTTTGGTCAGTTCCTGAATTTAGCTCCCTTTAGCGTTATGCAGGACTATTCTAAGGCCATGTCAATGCAGAATGTGTGTGCGCTCCTTGGGCGTCTGGCAGGTGTTCACGTGTACGCCCACTACAGCGCAGGGCGCCGCGGCGGCGACTCACCGGAGACGTGCAGCATCCGCCCCTGGATGACTGGATCCGCCCCCTCCACTCCGTGCCGCAGAGGTTGGCCACATTGGTCACGCAGCGTTTGTGAATGTTCATCATGCAGTCTGTGGGGAGGGAGGACACCATGCCGAGGCACCAATGTCTCATTACAAAACCAAAGGTATTTTAAGAAGTTAAATCAGGCCATTGTCGTTACGTTGCTAAAAAAAAAAAAAACCTCTAGTCTTTTGGCAAAGCTTTCCATTGGATGCTGGAATATTGCTGGGTTCATTGACATTCAGGCTGTTTATTGATATTGGGCTATCAGGGCCCTTTATGAACACTTGTAGCCGACCAGTTCACAACAAGTTGCTCCCAGTTTTATGCTTCACAATTCACTTGCGGTTGACCAGAGCAACTCTAGCAGGGTAGAAATGTGGAGAACTGACTTGTGAGGATGACGTCCTATGATGGTGCCAAATGGAGAGTCACTATCCTCTTCTATATAACTACCCATTCTGCTGTTTAAGAACATTACATAATTGTGAGCTTAAATATACACGTGTCAGCAGTGGGCTTGGCTTAATCAGACAATTCCTCTAATTAATAAGGGTGTCCCAATACTTTTGTCCATTGTAAATCTCAACAAGGGAATATTGTAGGGTTCCTTTTTCTCTATAAGAATGTTTAGAAGTCTTTGTATTGATTAATATGCCTTTATGTTTAACTAACTTTGATGGCATTTCATTTATATCTGGCTTACAGTCTATAATTGATTTGGCATATTGTTAACATTAGATCACTTAGGAAACTGTCTCAACTAAAATATTGTTTCAATGCACAATACTTCAATTGTATATCAATGGTTGATTCATTGCCATAAAACTATATTGTACCAATTTTGAATCCTGGCTGTACATGGTCAGGTTTTCAATGTTGAATAGATGGCCTTTACAATGAGCAAGATCAATGTTAAAACAAAGTTGAAGATCAATGCTGTTTCAATGATTTTGGCTGATGCTTAATCAGTGTTGTTTCAATGGTACTTGCTATCTGGGTATTCATGATGGGTTTTGACTGTGCATAGTTGTAGGCACATCTGAGCCTGAAATGGGCTTATACTGCATTGTATTTGCAGAAAAGGTCATACGTACGATCACATTTCATCCCCTGACGGATGAGGCCATAAAGCAGCGATCCACAGTGATTACAGAAGGTGGGGCTTAAGTATGAATGCACCTTGAAGCCGTGCCTACTCCCAGGGTCCTGAAAGAGATCGAAACAACGGCCCATGTGTGACCATGAGTCTTAGCAAGGACAGTACAAGCCATTCTTATACAGCTAGACAGGTGATTTTCACACTGACAACCTCAGAAACCACAAGGTAGATAGTTAAATCTTTTACTTGGTACCATGGTTACTCTGCACCAAGGGTTGGAAAACAGTTTCTAAATTATTTTGCTGCTAACGAAAGAGTGGCTTATAGTCAGAGAATGACTGTTTTGAAGAAAATTTAAAGTTAGGTTGAGAGCACAAGGCTGGAAACTGGATAACCTCAGCCAAGTTCCTCAAAAAAAACTGTTGAAAGAGGACAGAAGAAAGGGATGGAGGGAAAAAAAGAGAAGCACCCAGAGTTGTGTGAAGCAGGCGATGGCTGACACTCTTTACGGGTGACACTCTTTACTGTTTTACTCGTGGGTGCAGAAGAGTATAGATTTCAGAGTATGGGGGCAGAGTATGGCAGGGGTGATTAGAATTAGGGAGGCGATGCTGTACTCACATCCGAGTCGGGATCCTTATCTGCTCCAGGACAGGAGAAGGTGACAGATTCATGGCAGTGCTTGTGCACCACAAAGCGGCAGTCTGTAAAAAAGAGACAGAGACATACCCGTTAAGGTTTGGATTTGAAAATAAGGGAAATTTCCCGGCACCCACCGCGAACCATCCCACCACCCCAACCAAGCTCCAGTATCCCTTACATTCTAAGACAGGTGTACATGAAATCTAAAATAACCACTTGTCATTTACATTTTATTTTCATTACACATTTTCTTTTAATTTCTCAG
>JAODKN010000093.1:23799095-23810075 GCA_026774425.1 Petrocephalus zakoni | reverse complement strand
ATCTGGTGAGGCGCCGTCCGGACTCCCTGCCTGCCTTAGGGCAAAGCGACGCTCCTATTTCCCATACTGTAATGCAGATCACAGGTGACACACTTGCTGCTCTATAAAACAATTGCCAAGATCAATGTTTTCCTTAAAATAATTGTAATACAAACAATGCAATTTAAATAAGTTAATTTGTGGACTATAATTTGTGGATAGAAACTATGACTGAAAATCTCTTTGCTAAATGAAAAATTGCACATCTGCACCTGTTGGTATGTAGCAATAAACATGGGGCTGCTATTAATTTCGCTACTGTGTAACAACTAGGCTACATAATCGGCTTGTGTATTTAATCACCACTTGTGTTGATTTTGATACATTGAAGCCAAGCAAATTAATGCAGTGGGTTGAACATCTGCTTTCCACATTTCGTTGAAATGGATATACATGTCAGTATTAGCTCTGATGTCAGTATAATTATAAGGTTAAATTGAATCTGATTTCATTCGTTATTTTAGGGGATTCGGAAAACAAGGATTCCAGTGTCAAGGTAAGGGAAACTACGCCTTTCAGTGTAGCATTACTTAACAATTAATTTTCAAAATGGTCGCCCCTTAAAAGCAATCGTTTTCACAAATTGTTATCTTTGGATGGCTAAACGGATTGCGGTGCATCCGACGTTCCTCGCTCGTCCTCTCAGCCGCTTCCTTGAAATGACCGGATCTATGGGCTTTCGTGCCCCCATGGATGCGCAGCCTGCCCGTCGTTTTGTGTGTGTGGGGGGGGGTGTCAGTTGTCGCATCGCCCACTGCCGAGGTCTTTAAAAGCTGCGGACACGATGCCCGTCTGCAGGTTCGTTTAGCCCGATTGGCGCGGCACTGTATTTATAGCCGCGGCTGCGGTTTCTCGAGACGCCTTTGTGGCAAGGGCGCCGGTTCAGATAGCAACAGCAGAACGGACGTACGGCTCTGTGCAGTACAGCAAGTCACACTCAAGTCCGATCAGTACGATCGCTTAAGTATCCTTACGGCCACACGCTTTGACCTTGTGCCTTACCTATGCAGCAAAAATAATAAAACACAAATTAAATGCCCGATTATCAATTGAAGGGGACGTCCAGCTAGTTTCGCATGACGATCACTGCATTAATATCTAAGACATTAAACTAAGCTCACTAAATACGGACATCGGCAGTGTGAAAGCGGTACGTTGTACTATGACGGAATCTGTCAAAAAATGTTTTCAGTTCCTCCTTTCATTTCTTTCTTTTTCGTCAAATCATAAGGGCATGCGCACGTTATGAGAAAAGTCTCATTTCTAATTAATACGTGAAACTGAGCGTCAGAATCTAATACTGTTTCTCTGTTAGATAACCCTTTTCCCCATTGAATGTGTTACGGATCGGCAGTGTTAACCACCCTGGAATGCCTTGCTATAATATTGTAGGAATGCAAAGCTTTCTAATACGCTAAACTGGTAGTATGAAAACCTATGGCTGCATAAACATGCTCCGCAATTTGAAATGAATTACTGGGACCTACTCATCAGCTGCAATCGTGTGATTGATTGTGGCACCGCTAAGAAGTGTCAGCCCTCATGGTCGGAGCGTGTTGATCCTACCTATGGTTCTGGACAGGGCCTTGCGCGTACATCGGCAGGTCGGAACGGCTGCTGGCTGTGCGGGTTTAACGCACAGCTAAGCGAGCGCCTTCTCAGCCAAGCCGAAAGCGAAGGGCAGTGAGGCGAGCGACCAGCCGCTCTCTGCGTCGCGATGCGAAGCACCACTGAGCAGTGTCTGCGAGAAACCCACCCTTTTCCTGTTTTCTCAATAGAAGCGAAGTTGACAGCGAGGTGCGGGGCTTGTTTAGGGGAAGACTTAGGCCCGTCGTTGTATTAAGAGGCCAGTGTAGCGCAGAAGAGGGAACGGAGACCCATGTGTTCCAAATGGCTCTGAGAAGATAAATTGCTTTACCCCCTGGTGGTTCAACCTGACTTAAATACATCATGCAACATTTAATAGTCTGAACAGTTTGCTGGGGTCTCACTTTCACTTTTCTGCCTGATTTAAAAAAAAACAATCTCTGATTCTAAAGAAGCTGCACACAATGTTAAGTTTAGAGTGCATGCATGAACGGCTGAAGCACCAACTGTCGTGATTCACAAGCTCTTCTGCCGGAAATGATCTTCCATCTACACTCATACATCATTTCAGGAATTGGCCAGTTTGTGATCTGGATTAATTCAAGTTGACTCCATTGCAGCTATAATACACAAACCAGCTTTTAAACACTTGCTTTATGCATGCATTTTTTTCTTTTTTTTTTTTTAAGTTTAATACTATCTTGTGATATAAAATGATTACAGTTGAGACTTCCTTCAAGTATGCATCTCCATTTATCATAAAAAGTGCAATTCAGAGTATTCATTTGTGCTAGTTTTTTCAAGAATTTGAGTGTGCGAATATTTTTGTTTGTTTGTTTGTTTGTTTTTTGGCTACCTTGCTGTAAATTTGACACCAGAGGAATGCATTTGTGCAGTGGTGTTTGATTTGGTCTGAGTGGTGGGACCTGCTTGTTTTTTGGTATTTGGTCCTGCCAGTGCTATTTCACACCCTTTTATTATGCAGGTCTTTTATTTTTATTTGTGGCTTAATGGGCAGATGCTTCCTCATACGGTGTGGGCTGCACCCACAGTGCACTCACGATGAAGCCCCTCCCCTTTTTTGGTGTTCTGCTGATATTAGACATGAACATCCTCTTATGCCCCCGGAACATAATCCTCAATGCTGCGTTAGCATGTAATAATGCAGTTACGCGGTTTCTGCTTCCAGGTGTCACTCCGTGTCACCCTGCACTTACGCGCCGTTCCTTCTCCGCTCTTCTTTGCCAGTTGCAGAAATGATTACTTAAGATTGCTTAACACGACCTGAGTACCATGAATGAGTTCTGAACTGCATGCCGCCTGCAGCACACCTTCTTGAATCTGTGGGAGAAGCCTTCAGTCCACTCTGCCCACAACACTGTAGAGTTTCCTTTTGCTTGCTTACGAATCTTCTTCTTTTGATTCATCACTGGGCTTTTCAGTGTAAATCTGCATAGGTAGCAAAATATTTTCTTACTCGGGGAGTATAACCGTGTCCTGTAGTCGGTTGAACTGGCTCAGTTTTTTGAGGGCTTCCCACAGTATTTAAATAGACCTAGCCTGTTAGCACGCTACTGCTAACGACTCGTCTCTGGGGCTGTGCCGAGCATTATTCTAGCTGCCCCTAATGGTATTTCACCATATCTTCCAATGGCTTTGACTGCTGATGAAAATGGCCTCTGGCTGAAATCCTGTCATTGCTTATGCAATCAAACTGCACTCATCAAGTGATTTTCTCGTTCGGTGAGTAGGAAACCGGCGCGGCTCCTTTTTAGCTGAGCCTTTTGTCATGTCTCTCCCTGATTGTGCCGTTCCCGATAAAAGCACTTATAGTTTGTGGCGCCACGCGTGCGTTTTTGATTTGGCGGGATATCGCATGCCTCGGTCTTGGCTGCGGACCTCGGCGGCTCGCATTTGCTTCAGACTAGGAACCCACTGGTCTGGTCGGCGTGCCTCTCTCTTCCACACTTCTGTTCCAGGCAGAGCAGTTCTTTTGCACCCTTTTCCAAGCTTTTAATAGGGCCTTGCATTTTAGCCTTCAATGGAAAGGTTGCTGTAATAAAAGTGTGCAAAACTGGATATTATTATAGAGGTGCTCCTGTTAAAAATAATGGATGATAAATATCCATAATCCAAAATACTGACCCAAGATAATGGATCTGTAATCTCATAGTCATAGGGAGTGGTGCTTAACTGTGTTTTATATTTACAGAAGCATATTTCCCTTGGGGCCCTTCTGCAAGGCCCCTACTCCCAATGATGGCCCCAGGGGTGCGGGACCTGGCTGGCCCCAGGTTCAAGCCCCAGCCTTCTCTTGTGCACTGTCTTGGCTAAAAACTTCTGCTAAACAAACAAATTCTCTCCTGCACAAACACGGTGGAGACATCAAGCATGTGCCTCTAAGCCTCCATCTGACAGACTTTGATGTTCTCAGTTAAAAATATAGATTTCCAATTAAGAAAACAAAACGGAAGGCAGCACCGCAGCTGGACGGTTGGATTTATTTGAATTTGTATTGTATTTGTGCATGTGCATGCTGCCTGAATCTGTAAACATATAGATTGTGGTATTTTTCCCAAGAGAACAATGTATGGGACTGCAGATATGAACCAATCATATGTGGAGGTTCGGGCATTTACTTAGCCAATGAAATTGTAAACGTGAAACGAGAGAATGTTGATCCCATGTTTAGTGAGATTAACTTGATGTCTCATATCGTGCATAATCTGACTACTTTCTGATTAGGCTATATTTGGTAACAAACATAAATATCTGTTTTTGTTTTCTTCTGGACAGCTCTGTTACTTTGTAGATTTTGTGTTATATTTGGTATCAGTGACTATCTGAAAAACATACATTTAAGCTGCAATATGCATCTTTTTATGGAAAAAATGTTCTTGATATTTTGAGCAACGCGTAGCTGCATAGCGAAACGTCTAGTTTATATATGTATACTTGAGAACAGTGTAACTTTCAGACTTTTAAAAATGAGAACTGTATGAGGAATACAGTGTTCCTTTATGGCTCAGTGCATGAAATTTGACACCAGCATTCCTGGGATTTGTGGTCCAAGATATAGTCCGAGATTTCATGCTCAGGCATGTTTGGAGAGATCTGACTCAACGCCTCAGGCCGTGGCATGCAGGAGGGCAAAGCTCTGGGGTGATGCGTTATTCGCCACTCCCTGTTGCATGATGTCAGGCATCTTGCAGCGGGCTTTCCTGAAGGCTGGGGTCTGCACGGGCCCCCGGGAGCTCGTGAGCGGTCACTTCCTCGTCCAGCACCATCAGCTGCCAGCTGTGCCTGCATCCTTCCCGTCCTCGGTGGCTGCGGCCGCAGATAGACAGCAGTGACGGACAGCCGGCCCTCCTAACGCGGCACCCACACATTGTACCCGCGACAGGTTTCTGCGGGGAGCGGCCACGCTTCACCAGTAAGCGGAGTTAATCGTTTCCCCCGCCGATAACCATGGTAACAGAGAGTATCCGTCAGACGGGCACTGTTGCGCTGGTCCATCCGTATCTGCTTTCATTTCAGACGTCCTCCACTCTCCCCGGCGCTTTAGCGTTTCCCCTGCCTCTAGCATGATGAGAAGGCCCCCCCGGGGGGCAGCGAGGGGAGATCCTCGGTATTCCAGCTCACTCGAGCCGTCAGGTGTGACCTGTCTCCCAGGGGGCCAGGGAGACCCCTTTGATGGCTTGTGATGCAAGGGCCGCTGAGTTGTGCCGGTAGCCTGGTGAGCGGGAAGAGATGATGTGGAAAAGGACCAGAAAATAGCCTGGAAAACATTTGGAACATAATTGGATTGGTCTGGCTTGGGGACCCAGTATGAAATGTCATCATGGCACCCAAATCTCCAGCGGTGCCCCTGGATGCGTGTCTGGTGCTGAATGCCCTATTGACAGAGGTTGACATGCATTTGAATCAACTTTGCTGACAATATGATGGGGGATCTGAGCCCCTTTGCCTAATTTCCCTACCCTTTTTTATTCACTGCAGCAAAACAAAGTCTCAAAGATTCCTCTGTGAAATGTGGAATCCGTAGAAGGTAAAGAGTTAACCTCCATTTTTGTTGTGAATGGTGCTCCGATCACACGGGGAGTGTGAAGATGGAAAGGCTGCATCATAGATCTGAGGGTGCACGCCTGCCCTTGTGACTAGCTCAGCGCAGGGACAGCTGCTGGTGCCAAGAGCCCTCGCCGCCTCGCACCGTGGCCAACACAAACTGCAGATCTCGCATGCATTTGGGCTCCAGCTCCAGTGAAACCACAGGGGTCAAAGGTCACCCGTGCCGGCCTTCAAGGAAAGCTTTTCCTGATTCTCATTTAAAGCTTTTCTCTAGGGCTGGATTATGCAATCTACAAATGACCATCACGTGACCACGTGGCAAATGGCCGTCACGTGACCGTTGTCTTTTAGCTTTTTGTGCTTCCATAAGGCGCTAGGGTGCAGTCTGTATTGTGTGACACCTAACCAAAATTTGACCACCTCAACTTTTAAACTGGTGACGCAGGACCAGTGCTATTGTCTTCCTGATGTCCCTAGAATTGTTAGCTGCAGTTTGGAGAAGGTCTTTCGGGAGTTACTCAAATGGCAAATGATTGGTGGCACGGCAGTCTCCCCTGTGACAGACCGTGCCAGACTCCCGGCATATTCTGAAGAGCCGTCGCTGATCCTGCTCTGAGTAAAACCATCGAAAATGACTCCCCCTGTGCTTAATTTGCTTTATAATTAAAGTTTGGAAGTCGGATGGAGGCCCAGAAGACTTCAGACTTCTCCCAAGTATCTTTTCAAAACTCTGTAAGAAAAAAAAACTTCCTTCTGTTATGTTGTTTTTTTTTTATTGCAATCCAAGTCAGATGGGTCAACGTCCACGTTGTCATTTTTGTTGGGTCAAGTTGGACGCATAGACGGCTTTTAGAAAGTACCATTAAAAATTGCATAAAAACAGTCGGTTCTGTTGAGATGCAGCCAGGGTTAGGTAGGAGAAGGTGTGCAGATCCATTCCGGTATGAAAGGGAGCCCCTCCTCATGTCGGGGGGGCACACTTACTTTATGACTTAAAATGACTGGAAGCTTTGTAGGTTTGCTCTTACTGTTAGGCCTCCAAATGAGGTTGTTGATGTTTGTGCCTGTCTGATGGATCAGATGAAGGTGCTCCGTTCCTCAGAAGGAACCTGCTGCCGGTGTATTGAGTTGCCTTCCAGCTTGTGTGCAATTTCTGAAGCTCCGTGGGCCATTCTGGTTCTTCCAACAAGCATACTCACTTCCAGAGAGAAGCTGTCAGTGACCTGATCATGTAAAGAGGAAGCTGACACTTGGGTAACTCTCCTGCGGAGCTGGCCCACATGACAGCTATGGAACAGGGAGGGGGGCCCTGTTCTGCACAGGGGGTCTGCACATGGTCCCATAATAGTTCCCAACCCATGGAGCTCATCCTCAAAGGGGTGCTGCACACAAATTGCAGGGCTCCTTAGCTTGTGATGGCGGGGGCCATCTGTAAGTTTCAGAACAAAGGGAACCATGAGCAGGAAGTTAACTTTACTGAGGAAATCTGTCTAATGCATTTCTTTTGTGTTTAACTGGCCGGGATGAGTCATCCTCTCCTTAGTAATACGTTTTCAGTTATTTAAGCCCTGTTTTTGGCACAAGTGAGCTATTTTCTCATTATTTTCACTCAGTTTTCACATAATCTGAATGTGAGTACTGTACCATGCTTTTGGCTGCTTTTAATCTAATTCCTGAAGATCCTTTCCTTTCCAGTCGCTGGTGGTATTAGTTTTCCTGTTATATTATTAAGTGAATTTAATAGTATAATGTGCAAACATCAGTGGGAAGCAAACGTCTTGAGGTTTTCTAACATGACTTGAGATGTGTTCTGGCTGCAATCGGGATTTGTGATCAGTTGCTGTGTCATGTGGCTTCCTGTTGTAGTATAAAGGAATAGCATGTGGGTCCAAGATGCACTGCTAACTCCTGGGGGCTTTTAGGAACACGCTTCATCACGGCCGGAAATCTGATCTGCAATCATTCCCAGCTTTTAAGCATCCAGAAGGATTTTCTGAACTTACATAAGAACTTATGTAAGATCTGAGAGTGATTCAGAAGGAACAGCCGCTGAAATGCCGTCTCTTGCCATATCTGATGTTTCTTGGTTTTATTTTGTGCTGCGGGAGATTTCACTGTAACGACGTGACCATAGGAGAGGGGCTCTCCACGTGTAGCATAGTCAGTGCCTCAGTTTGAGCATGTAAACTCTTTGCTGTGTTCGTTTTTGGGAGTCTTGAGACCAAATTATAGATTTGCATACAGAATAATGCTTCACTTTTATTCAGCGTTGTGTTTTGCTACAGAATATGTAATAAAATCCCACTGATGGACTTTGACTACCATTCTTGCATTATAGCCTTATATAACTGTGACACAATTTTGAATTTGGCATTTGGGGGGGGGGTGTTTTACATGACCAGGCCATTTACTGAATGTCAGAAGTGATACCAGGTGGGAAGGAAGTTGCCACGATATCAGCAAAGCAAACAGGCTAGAACCATGCAGCTGCCTGTGGTTTTCCACCTGCTTGAGACCTTCTGCACCCCAGGCACGTTCTGCTCATCGTTTAACCACCCTGCAGGATTTTATTCATGATAAAAACCGTCCTTATAGAAGGCCATAATTTTATATGATGGACATCAAATATCTGCTATGACTCTTATTTCACTTTATGAAATAGTACCAACTATTGGTATCACTGTGAGTGTGTTTCTTGGACGTCTGGCCGATCGATTATCAGATTGAGGCGATTATGGTGGTGGCTTTGATGTTTGTGTGCTGTTTCGAGTGAGCATTTTGCTGACATCTAGATCAGTCCATCTTAGTAGATAATAGTGGGATGCACGTGAACATTGAGATTAGGTGTTGGAGCAGACCAGGGGGGTCAGCGATGTGGAAAGCTGTGACATCCAGGGTGCTCTCGCTGGCTGTGCAGTTCTAATGTGGCCATGCTAATGTCGGGGACTTCCAAGTGAGATGGCAGATTACGATATACATGTACGGTTATCTTGAGAATATAAATCTGTAGCCCTTTTAAAGAAGTGAAATTGTTTAGTCACTTTCACATGCCGTTTACCACTGAGTAATAGATAGTATTTATTATCACATTACTCTTCTCAAAAACCACGTTATATGGAGTGGTGGCCCTCTGACGCAGGGATTGTCAACCTGTCCGGACACGCGTGTCTGAGGAATGACATATCCGTGTACTTGGAAAAATCTATCAAGACTATGTTTTTAAGTTCCTTGTCTGTAGCAAAAAATTGCTTTTTGATCGAAATGTCCGCCCGACTTCACCATTGTACTGACCCCTATTCCGGTATCATTTCTGGCTGGTGGCGACAATCTCTGAGCTCTGAATAACTCTACTGCTATGTACCTGGAAATGAAAAGATATGATCATCTATTTCTAGCTATAAAAACACAATGTTGCTCTTTTTTGGATGACAATTAAATCTTAGGAGCTTCTTGTGTTAGCAAAATGTAAAAAAAAAACCACGGCTGCCGAGCGTTCTGGCTCGCCGGCAGGGTTCCTGGCTCCCAGCCCGTAGCTTGTAGCTTACTGGGTGAACCAACAAGGATGGTTCCGGAACTGCTTAAGCTTCAGCCTGGGGCAGCGTTGTCGGCAGCCCGTTAGATTTTACTATGCACGCCAACACAAGCACCAGGAAATGGAATTCCACCACAAATCTTAAATCGGCGCAAACGCATTACCCGGTTTCCAGGGCCGTGTGGGCGAAGTCCCTGTAACCACAGCCCTGTTTGTATGGCTGAGTGAGAGATATACATGTAATCTCAAACAGGTTTGTAGAGTGTATATGATATTCTTCTTCGGAATGTAGCTTCGCGAGGGCCAATTCCCAAAGCGCTTCCTGCGCATGCTCGCAGGAGAGGCGGATGAACTTTAGGCAAGAAATATCAGCTCACAGTTCCTGGCAGCTCTTCTAGGGATGAGGTGGATTTGACTGTGTGCAGGTACAGTCCTGTCCCCCAGGCTGAGGGAGAGCGGTTGAGTAATCGCTCTTGTTGCTGTGTTTGCTTGAGGACTTGGCGGGCTCATGTGTCGGGCCAAGCGGTCCACTTACGTCTGGACGATGTCTCCTGCTGATCAGTGTTAAGAGCAAGACAGCCGGCCCGGATTCAGAGCAGGGAGGCTGTGTTTAAACTATATTAAGTACTCGGTTCTGCACCAAATTTGTCCGGATGTGTTTTTCCACACTTTATACTGTTTAGCTCTGAGCTGCATTTCTGTTTAATGGGGTGTAAATGTTTAGTTAATTATAGGTATATAAAAGCTGTGCTATCTCACCTTTTATTATATGGCGAAGGGGTGAATTCTGTCTGTAGACACATCAGCTACCCATTTGTTTGTTTTATTTTTCACCTTTATTATGTAATAAGAAATGTGAGTTTTTACCCTTTAGCCTCCCAGCTCGTAGCGCTTATGAAGCTTGGCTCTGTGTCCCTCTAAGAGCTTATTGTTTTATCACTGCAGAGAAATTGGCCTCTGCTCCAATAACACACAGGTCAAATATCCCCGAAGAGAGACGGCCATAGAGGATGGGCAGCCCTCCCTAAACATCCAGCCGTCGATTTGCAAATCACCTAGAGTCGGTAGCTGTGTGCTTTAATCATCGTGTTGTTATGGCTTTAAGAGGGGCTTTAATCGCCAGGTGAGGAGAGGGCATTCCTTAGCTCGCTTCAGTCGGCCAACATGAAAGGGACAGGAGGGTGAGGGTCTTGGTCCCCCTTGAGAAGAGGCTCTCGCATCTGTGACTGCTGCTTTAACCTCTCATGACTGTAAACAGATGAAGTTGAAGTGCCCCCCCCCCAGAGCACTAAGGCACCTGTGCATAACTTTCCTTACATACAGTGACATCTCACAGTTTGGACGTACGGACATCCGGAAATTTGGGAAAAGTCTGGCGGGCTCCAGGGACCCGCTACACAAACACAGACAGGCCCGATCCCGCCTGTAGCTTTTGATGATGCTGAAAACGCCAGTAAACCTGACCCAATAAGGTCATGCAGCGTAAGGCAACACTATGCAGGCTTGACGTTGATGCTGCGCAGGGTTTTGCTCGTAGAAAGGAGACCGCTGTCTTAGGAGGCCGTTGTCTTAGGCGGCCGCTGTCTTAGGAGGCTGCTGTCTTAGGAGGCTGCTGTCTTAGGAGTCTTAGGAGACTGCTGTCTTAGGAGACTGCTGTCTTAGGAGTCTTAGGAGACTGCTGTCTTAGGAGACTGCTGTCTTAGGAGTCTTAGGAGACTGCTGTCTTAGGAGGCTGCTGACTTAGGAGACTGCTG
>JAODKN010000093.1:23749402-23768894 GCA_026774425.1 Petrocephalus zakoni | reverse complement strand
CCCCCCCCCCCCCACACCCACACCCACACACACTCACCCAACCACCCAATCTCCTCGAGAATTATCACATTGTGTCTGCGTGATTCCGGCTGCTCACCTCTGCGACTTGCCCTTATCTCAGGAGCCCATCCCCTTTTTAAGTCCGTGGGCCACCATCTCCCTCATCATTTCGTTGCTTTTTTTTGAGGGAGCGGTTCATTGAAAAGGGTGGCTTTATGCTCATTCAGGCAGGCTTCCGAGTCTTACTTTGTTAAGCGAGACTTATTTCGCTGAGTGTTATCGTAAGTGCTTCCCTCACCTTTAGTTTCATTAGATCCCCACGGACTGGTGGGGGAAGCGGAGGGGCCCTCATGCTGGAATGCGTGTGCGGCCTCCTCCCTGTCGCTGCTTTTAATCCATCACGCCGTGCGTTATCGCCCAATGTCACACGCAGCGCTGCCTCAGTGCCCCCATGCAGGAATGCTAACATTGAAATGCAGTCGCTTTTCTCCCTCAGAAGGTCATCTTCATCCCTCCTGTCCTCATACCTGTTCATTACTGCTGTGTATTTTAAACCTAAAAGAAAAAACTAGTCATTTCTCATACCAGATTTTGAGCCAGTCACAATATTACATCTGGGCTCTACTGGGCAGTTTTTAGAATGTGACTGACTTTCCTGATTATCGAAGTTCCTTCTCGAGGCTTCATCATATTTATTTTTCTCTCCTCCAGGGCATCTACAGACACTGTCAGACACAATCACCCACGAGGGGCGCTTTGGATACACTGACTTTATGGCCTGGCTGTACCCCAGCCTTGTGCCCTCTAATGCCTGGCATGAGCTCCAGAACCCCCCTAGTGGCCCTTTCTGGGATAAGTGAACTGGAAAACATCAAAAAGCTCTTAATGCCTGAACCAGGATTTGTCAAATATACCTCAGTCTGCCGCGGCCATTTACTTAAATTTCTGCCATGATTGGTGACACTGCTCCCTTGTCCTATACGCCTTTGTTTGGTAAACAGTTCTCATCTCTCATTCATTGCTTTGAAGAACAAAAATAAATTTGTCATCGACCTCCAAATGTCACGCACGGTGCATGTCCAGAGTGTGTGATTGATAATGTTTATCATATACAAATGGGTTTACCGCTCGGGTTCTGAGGAGGTAGAGCACGCAAATCAAATTATCGTAGGACTGATGGGTAAACATTTGCATAGCGGCAGGGCTGAGGCTCTCAGAATCCATTTTGTAGCACAGGATGCATTGCAGTTGCTGGCAGGAGATATTTTCGCGAGTCTTGTATGAGCTTGTTCGCTCAGGCAATGGCAGACATAATGTCATGTGACCTACAATGCCACTTGTTTACTTGATCGTTTTGGCTAAGGCACTCTGTGAACCACATGACAGAAAACACATGAGAGGTGTGCCGTGTTTTATCTGCATTATGATCTTGTTCTCTCTCTTTTTCAGTCAAGGAGGCAAAGAACCTTGTGCCCATGGATCCCAATGGTCTGTCTGATCCTTATGTCAAGTTGAAACTCATCCCAGATCCAAAGAGTGAGAGCAAGCAGAAGACCAAGACAATTAAGTGTTCCCTCAACCCAACATGGAACGAAAACTTCACCTTGTGAGCTTTGTCTTCATAATTGCTCCATCCTGTTGTAGTAAAGAAGTATTGCTGTTTTCCACATGAATGCTTTGCAGCTGAGCTCCTGAGTCTAGTCTCAAGTCTCTCTACCTCTGTTCCTCAGCAATCTGAAGGAGTCTGACAAGGACCGCAGGCTGTCTTTGGAAGTGTGGGACTGGGATCTGACCAGTCGGAATGACTTCATGGGGTCCCTGTCATTTGGGATTTCTGAGCTGCAAAAGCAGGGAGTGAACGGCTGGTAAGGACAGGAAACGGACCGTCTACGGGATTACCACCATGCGGGGTGTCTCGGGCCTGATGCCTTCCTGCGCGTCCCACTGCTAGACGCGTCTGTTCTCCAGGAAATTCCCCTGCCGGTCGTATCCCCGTGTGGTCCCAGCACGAGTACCGTGCTCCCTGCATGGCGTGCCCAGTTTTCATGCCGATAGATTGTCACCAGAGAGCTCCTTCCTGACACATCGAGTGGTTAATCGGCAAAGTCAACGATCTCACCGAGCGATGTGTCACCCGTTTGCCGCATCTGGCGCCGCCCCGGTCCTTCCTCTCGCCTGGTTTCCCGCCTCCGATTCGCTCCCGTTCACCTTCAGACCTTCTCTTTTCCCCAGAGAGCGCCACGGTGTGTAGTTGCGTGGAACGCCTCTGAAAGAATCCTCTGCTCGAGGCCCCTCTCCATCAAATAATCATTTGAAAGCTTTTCATTATGTTTTGCATAATTTTATTACAGTCTGCAGGCTTCTGCTGAGATGAAGCTAGGTGGAAACCGCGTTTTTAAATCTTACTCCTGGAAGGTTCCTTTGGGAGGAAAAAAAAAGGCTGATGTAACTCCATAGCTGTTGACCTCAGGAGAGCCTCTATCTAAATACCTAACAGTCACGTACTTTCTAAGTGTGCACTTTTTGTTTTGCTTTGTCAAGGCGCTTAGCTTTCTTCTGCGTGCAAGCCAGAAGATATTAGTAATTAGTGACCCACCCCAATTTAGAGAGATGCTTTTATTTTGCTGGTCATTTTATCATTTTCATGTAATTTGGTTTGCATACGTTTTTTTGCTGATGATGCTCCACTGTTGGGTTTTAATGAGGACCCTAGGTTTGAGGAGCAGCTGGGGAACTGATGCTTTGCTTCACTACACCCTTTGCATACTGGAGGCACATGTGCACACACAGACATGCACACACACACACATGCACGCACGCACACATATGCACACATTTGTATTTATATCTTTGTAGGAACCGTCCATTTTTTTCTATGGGCATAAGCCTAATCCTTAATCCCTACCCAGCCCTACCCATATCTATAAGTAACCAAACTAAATACAAGATTTCAAAATAATAGGTTGTCACATTGGGGAGACATTTGGCCCCCTCAATGTAATATGTACATCACACACACATAGATGCAAACACGTGCAGTAGATTTAACTGTGGCTGGTCGAGCAGCAGGCCATGGGTCTACAGGGGAGGACCTGGCCCCAAGCGGCAGGGTGAACCCCCTTTACTTACAGTGCTCCATGCATGTAACGTTAGGTGTCATTTTTAAACTCTGCTCTAAATTCCAAAATGATTGTGTTCGGTCACTCTGGTACTAACCCAATGGCCTAGCAGAGAGATATTGGGGTGATGGGGGGCACAACATTATTTAAATCCCCCTGTACCCTAACCCTCCATCCTTCAGCAAAATATGGCACAAGTAAAATGTTAATTAAATGTACAGTAAGTCCAGTTAATGCAGATTAATAATTTAATGCTATTTAAGCTTATTTTTTTCAATTATTGATATGAATTGTCTTTAATCCTCTCCAAATGGTTGGTGTTCTTGGACCATCAGCATAAGTGCCTGTTATATTGGAAGAGCCAAGCTTTACAGCCTTTGTTGGGTTTCAGGGATTAGAGCTGCCATCCGCTATTCCGTCATGCAGCCGCTTGAATGCGTTGGCCAATTAACACTCCTCTCCTATTCATATCGATTCCTGAATTACTGTCATTGCAAAAGCAATCAATTGCAATGCAGACAGCCAGGCAGAATGGGAGTCCAGTATTTACAGTGTGTAATGGGCACGTCGATGGAGCTCTCGCTGTATAAACAGGCCTCGTCCTGGAGGAGGCGCTCTTCCACTTATTTTCCTGGGTATCACATGTGCAAATCAGGCTGGCTTGTAAAGTAGCTGTAATTTGTAACTCCACCAATACGCTTGGCAAGTTTTGTGGGTTGACTTTTTTTTTTTTATTTGCATGATTTATTTTATGGGCTGGTGATGTGTGACTCTCAGGATCACTAAATGGAGTTACCACAAAGTTTTGAATTCACCATGTTTCACGTCCGAAACAGGCTCCAGTGGCTGGTTAGCTGCCTAGCTCTGTGTCCTCTCCCTGGCTGCGCACGTGCTTGTGGTTTTTGCACGTTCCCCCCCCCCCCCCCCCTCCTCGTGTCGCTCAGGTTTCCATTCTCCTCCCGCTGGTCAAAGACATGCAGTTAGGCTGATTGGGATCTTTAAATTGCTCGTCAAGTGATTCTGTGTGAGTGTCTGTGGGTGTGTGGCCTGTGATGGACTGGCCTCCCGTCCAGGCCGTACCCCAGATTTTCACCCTGTACTGAAGGGACACTCCTGCAAAGACGGATGAATGAATCGCACTGCAGCTGCAGGGATGGGAGTCTGCGATTCCCACTGCCTTTTCTTTTTTGCTCTGCCTAATTATTACTTATCCTTAAAGCACCGAGGAAGTAGAGCACTTTACTGCACTGTATACCGTCTCCTTGCATCTCGCCATGCAATAGGGCCAGGCCAGACATCCTGAATAGACCGGCAGCGGGGGCCGCCTGCGGTTGCATCCGGGGAGCCGCCGATTGACGGCTCGTGGTCAGCGTGTTATCAGGCCAGCCACGCTCTCTGCTCCCCCCCGATAAAAGGTGTTATCAGCGCCGAGTGGAAATCCGGGACCGCTCTGACCTCATGTAATTTGGCACGCCCGGCGCGGGGCTTAAGAAGACACCCGCATTTAGATAAACTCCGGTGGCGTCTTTAATTCCGAGCGCAGAGAGCGCGGCTTATTGGATAATGGCTGGTAAAAGGGGCCATCGCTCCGAGGCTCTGATGTCTACACGGCGTCCGCATGTTGCTGGCTCAGCTTAAGGTCAGAGCGACAATAACAGGCATGCAGCAGCAGCAGTTAACCTTAAAGAAATTGGATTACTTCAGTCTAACCTGTTTATCACCACTCTGTCTATATGTGTGTGTCAACGAGAGTGTGAGGGCAGAACAGGCGTAGAGAGCATTATGTATAATATTCCGATTTGCAGTAGGCACTCATCTGCCAAAACTATAGTCAGTTGGTGAAAAACAAATACACGTACAGGTATAAATACATGTTAAGCATTGCCGTTTAACCTCCCGTCCTCGTTTGCATGGTGATCCCATAACAGTGGACCCCCCACCCTCCCACAGGTTCAAACTGCTCAGCCAGGAGGAAGGAGAGTACTTCAACGTGCCAGTCCCACCCGAGGGGGAAGAAGGCAACGAGGAGCTCAGGCAGAAGTTTGAGGTGAGTCCGGCGACGGCCACCTGACCACAGGTCGTCGTGGTAACCCTTGTTTTCCGACATCATTTGGTACCGGCCTGTATGCTTACATCAGGGGGCAGAAGTTAAATCAGATACCTGGCTCACTCTACACTTTGGGTTATATGCACAATGCCGTATTTCTCTGACAATTCTGCTGCAGCTTTAATAATTAAAACGCCTTGGTGAAAGTGTGTCCAATAAGTGACTTTGTTCGGCATCGACTATTTTTTTTATTCTTGTCAGTGTTTTCTACAACACAATAGCTTAGATTAGCTGGAAGCCATAATGAACTGAATGAAACATCTGCTGTGCTACACGATCAGATGAAGTCTAGCATGAAGTCAAGGAAGGCATTAAGCTAATTAAGCCGTCGGCATGGCAATCGCTGGATCAGCTGGGAGCTTTCGTGATGGATTCCGAGGAAGCCAGCAGGAATGGCTGCCTTCCACGTCCGTGGTCAGCGTAGCGGGAGCCCCGCCCCAAATAGTGATACTTGGACGCCTTCAGAGGTGCTCAGAGGAAGGATTCTTTGCTGTCTTTGTATAAATGCTGGTTTTAACCGCAGCCGTTACTGCTTTGATGGCAACCACACTTCTGTTTCATAATTTTAAAATTGCATCCAGTCGTCATGTTTAGTGAGTGGCAAGGAAGTGTGAAATTTCACTAGAGTTCAGGCTTTTCAGAATAAATGTTCTGCCCTCCTTCTGTCCCCTGATGCAGCTGCTGTTTATAATCCCCACTTTCTGTGGCATATAGTGCGGATAGGGTACGGATGACTTGTGCTGCAAGGGTCCACAGTGGCACATGGGTTATGAGAGAGAAGCCCTCAGGCCCACAGAACCACGCCTTTCTGAAATCCACATTCATTGGAGCAATTCCTCCACATCTTTTTTGGATAATCAAATACGCCTTTTAGGAATGATCATTTTTGTGGGAACGCAACCGGGGCAGTGTTGTGAGGGAAGCAAATCTGCTATCGCAGCAGCTCAATGTAAATTCCAGGTCGGGGGTTTTTGAGTAGCCTATAAGGCAATTCGGTATACAGGCATCTCCGAACTTTCTGCCTCGACTGCGAATCCACGGCCAGGTCGAAGGTCAGAGGTGAGCCCGGATGGCTGGACCTCAGCGCTGACTGCTCGCCGTTATTTGATTAGTCATCATCGGAGCAGCAGTGCACATGGCCTCCCTCCTCCAATCCTGTTCCGCCGGATTATCGTACTGTAGGTATCGATGGAAGGATCTCCCAAAATCATGCTTACACACACAGGATTTCCCCCTGAAGTTGCGGTCAGGTACTCAGCCTGTCCTTGTGGAGTATCTTTGCACTCTTATGAGCAGTGAGATAGCCCCACTACTCCCCTCCCCCCAGATTTGCCAAGGCGATGAAGTAGTCCCGCGCGGACGCTGTACCTTGAGAGGTAAGGAAGTGGTCTGATGGCTGCCGGCTCCCCTCAGGGCGCCCCAAGGTGGCGTTCTCATTTCAGAACCTAGTTCCTCCAGTTTTGCTGTCGCCTTCAGGTAGATGAATGCAGAGCTCCTCCACGAATGAGGCAATAGGCAACAGGTGTCCGGAAAGCTCCGGGCGAGTCTTCCACAGTGAACTTGGACCAGCTAATTGACTTCTTTTCAGCTAAAGTGTATAGCTATCGGGCCAGGAGACTTTTCGAGATGCTGGAGAGAAGTTTGATAATGAAAAGCCTAGCTTGTCAGAAATGCGTCACGTGAGGGATGCTATTGTAGCATGTTACCAACCCCCCACCATTAAATGAGACGTGTAAAAGATGTGCCCTTTCCCCTTGGCAGTTTAACCCGGAAAGTGGCCCAACAAGCCTGCCAGTCAATGCCTGTTAATATCGTGTAACCCTGCTCTTTTCGTGGCTGGTGGAAATCGATAGGCCTGACCTTTGCAGCTGCCCAGCCTCCCCATCAGGGCGTGCGGGTGATGCTTCCTGACGCCCTTTGCTCGGAGATCATATCGAGGGTTGGCGGCCTGGCTGCTTCAGCGCTAATGTCGAACCACCAGCTGGAAGGTGAAGACGTCTTACCACCGGAACAGGCTGACTCGAGCGCCGACTCCGGAGGTGTCCTGTCAGGTGGCGCCACTCAAATGCTAGAAAGGAAGGGGGAGTGTCAAGCCGTACCGCGAGGAAGCAGATATAAAAGAGGGCCAGTTATGTGGAGGGAAGCTGGCACACTCTGCTGACTCTAGAACGTTCTCCCTGGGACAACCTCCGGGGGGCCTGGCCAAAGAAAGTCAGAGAGGAGCAATCTTTTGGAGATTCAGAAGCTGCTTTTTCCAGGAGAGTGTAGACATGCTAGACCAAGTCTTCATCTTTAAGTGCTAAATGTACAGACGTGTTGTCAGGTCAGTGCTGTAGCAACCTAATTGGTGAAGAACTTAGTGGAGCGCGAATCCCAGGATATTCACCTCTGGCAGGACCGTGGAAACTGCCCATTGTTTATATACATGCTTCACCCAGAGCACGCTCTCATGAGATAACTGAGTCTCCATAGTGTGACGTAACTTTTATTTAGTTTTTTTTTTCAATAAAAATATAACCTAATAGTACACTTCTGGCCCAGACAGGCCGGAATGTGTCCATCTGTCTTGCAAGGGTTTGTCCTCACTGCACTTTTCGAAATGGCCGAGCTTCTGGACAGCTGCAAGGGCGCTCACTCGTGAAACCCCAGCTGAGGCAGGGAGTACCAAAGCATTGGCTTGGATGTAACCCAGAGACCTTCTTAGCTCAGGCTGAAGGTAACTGCCAAGCTCGCCCAGTGTTCTCTGTCCATGCCTCCATTTGGAGCTTGTAGCTATACTGTAGACCACGAGGCCCGAGGTGACCTGTGCCCCCTAGAGGAATCCGGGTGAACCCTGTGAGCTGTAGCCAGCTATGTGAGGAAGAGGTACTGGATGGTTTGGCATCTGATGCAATTCAGTCCTAAAGTGATACTTCTCAACACGGTCTTTTCAAGGAACAAAACTTTCCTGCTTATCCGTTATCGGGCTTGTGACATTTCAACATTGTCCCTCAGACCAGTTTTATGATATCAGAACTGATTTATTTTTAGATTTTCTGTCTTCCCAATTATATTATGAATAACAGTACGAAACAATCAATTGGCTGACAACGTGAGATGCGTACAAAGAATTGCGTCACGTCACTGTAATACGACGATTTTTTTTCTACGCTTCTGAATAAGCAGTAAGCCCAGTGATAAGGAACTTTCTACACACCATGGGCTATTGTTATATTTGAGCAGACGCGAGCAGATAGGAAATCTCCTCTGTGAAGTGGGTGAGGAGGCAGATTGCAGAGCCAGAGATCAGGGAGGGTTTTTGGGGCCTTCCCCCCCCCCCCCAAGTCCTCATTAATTCTTCCCATCAGATGGCATTTCCCCCGTGGCTGCTTCTCTTGTCCTACCCCTTGCAGGTGACCTTGAGTCTGGGCGAGTGCGCGAGCGCGTGGCCGCGTGTCCGCACATGTCCGAGGGCCTCGCTTTTGGGGGCAGAAATGAAACTCGGCATTCCAGCGACAGCTCGCCCAGAGTGGGTCCAGGAGAAAGGCGCAGAGAGACGCCGAAATGTACCCATAGGAAGCAGGTTAATGGGATTTTATGCTAGGTCGAGCCCCATTGCTGCTTCTGCCTGCCGATATGAATCGCTGGGAGAGGCACATGAGATAGCTCAACCCATGGAGTTAGAGGGCTGTATCATGGGTGGCGTGGGGGGGGGGGCTAAGCTTGCTCTCTTCATGGGGGGAGCAGCAGGGAGGATATGCCTCTGCCAGGAGCCCTAATGAACGCAGATTAATCGGAGCACGGCTCCATCACGGCTTGTGTCCTGGGGGCGGCCAGACGGGGCCATGAGCCGCCTGCCAGCCATTAAGCGTCCTCCCTGGGAGAGTGTGAAAATCCGCCTGGCTGGCTGCTCCTCACAGCCCCCGCCCGCCCCGCCGGTGTTTCCCCGCTGCTAAAATAGCCCTCGATCAGCTGCTCTGTTGGGGATCTGCCGGCAAAAGGATCCTGTCCTTGCTTTTGTTCATCATTTTGCCATTTCTCAGCTTTTGTTCAAAGTCGTACCTCCGATCTAGCGGGAGGCTTCCCTCGCGACGCCGGTCACCATCGACACGGCGCCGTTAGTGACGGTTTCGCGTACATTTCCCGCCTGACTTTGTACCTGTAAGTGCCTTTGTTTACACGGGATGGGAGCTGTAAGGATGGACCCGCTGAGTATGTTAATCACACCCAGAGCCTCGTTACCCTCCTGACAGCAGGCTTCCACACAGCGCTTGGTTTACACCGACCGATCTTGTCTTCCTCTCCCCACAGAGAGCGAAAATTGGCCCGGGCACGAAGAACACGGATAGTTCCTCTACCAATGCCGTGCCCAAATGTGACAAGAACGGCAACCGGGACCGCATCAAGCTGTCTGACTTCAACTTCCTCATGGTGCTGGGCAAAGGCAGCTTCGGCAAGGTAGAGTGGGGGGCACTGCGCCGTGCTCGGGGCTGTCAGAGGGCCGCTCATCTGTTGGGCTGCTTGGTCACTTTCCCAAGTTGGTGGTGCGCGGTGAAGATCGAGCAAGAGAGAAGCTTGAATAGACCTAGAAGGGGGTATTGATGCAGCCGGGGGGGTGGGGGGTGCAGAAAAGTAAGTACCGATTCCAACCCGCCAGGTTCTGGGCACAAGCAGTTTCCATAGCAACTGACATTTCGAATAATATTGATATGTTGATGCAAACTGGCAGAGCTTCATTAAGCTCGTTAGTCGTCGTCTTGGTTGACACCATCACCCTGGCAACGGGGAAGACATTCCTTTCCACCAATTGACATCTAGGCTGGAGGGATTTAGCTTGCGATGTGTCCCAAGGCAGAGATGTGGGCAGCCACAGTGCCAGTCTCTACGGAGGGACAGGGTAGCCGATAGGCGATGTATCAAGAAAGCTGCAAGGTGTCCTCGGTGTCACTGGGTATGCGTTCGAAAAGCTGTTTAATTCTGTGAGCATTTCAGGAATCCATCAGCCCTTTGCATATTACTGTATGTGAGTGCCAGTGTTCTCTAGCTACTTTGACAGAAGCAGCTTCATTAAGAGCTTCAGCATCTTACAGGGAAGCTCATTTGCACAGTGCAAATGAGCAGACTGAGTCAGTCTTATTGTAGGCCTATGATAAGAAGATCCAAGCACTTGAAAAACAGGGTGGTAGAAGAGGACACCAGGCTGCCGGGTGGAATTCTGGTAGAATGTCGTCTACATGGTCAAGATGGGCTTGAAGGCACTTAATAACAGTGAAGTCGTTGTTTTATGTGTAACGGTGAATGTGCATTTACCTTTTCTGCAGCCTGATAAAGATTTGTTCTTGCTAGGTGGTGAGGTCTTCACACTTGTAGGGGTTGTGTTTGCCCCCAGCCTGGAGTGCTCAGCCGGCTATGCATCAGACTCTCCCTGGCTGTTTTTGAAAACACTTATGACAGAAAACACTTAACACTGCATAAGCGTGTTAAAGATTTCATGTGTATGAGGATTGTCTACTTCCTACCTTCACTGTTAGTTTTTCAGAAAAGCTGAAGCATGATATACATGGAAAAAATTGAGACCACGATTCATTTTTAAATCCTGATTTAATCCTGGTTCTCAGAGTTCACAAGACAGCAGTGCACAAGAACAAGGTGAAGCAGGAGACAGACAATGGCCAGAAACCAGCCAGGTAGAGGGGGGAAGTGACTTTCTAATGCCAGACATGACCATTAACTTATCTGGCTGTGCTGGATGACCTCGAGTGGCCTTCAGAAAGAATGGGAAACATTAAGTGGTGTGAAGTGCCTTGCTAGGACAGTTCATAACAGGATCCTAGAAGCAGGACTGAAGGACCATAAAGCAAGGAAGAAGCCCTTCATCAATGAGAAACAGGGAGAACTGCAGTTTGCAAGAACATGTATATTTTACACACGTGCATACGCATAAACTGAGAAATGAGTGAAAATGTTACTGTAGGCTCTTTTTTCTCAGAACTGTGTGTTACTATATATTGCCTTTCATCCTGCCACATTTTGCCTTCGTGACTCTCTGGTGTGGCGTGTGTTAACCATCGCCCGTGCAGTCACACGCAGGCTAGTGCAGACAGCTGTGTGTTACTACAGTATATACTGCCTTTCATCCTGCCACATTTTACCTTCGTGACCCTCTGCTGTGGCGTGTGTTCACCATCGCCCGTGCAGTCACACGCAGGCTAGTGCAGACAGCTGTGTGTTACTATATACTGCCTTTCATCCTGCCACATTTGTGACCCTCTGGTGTGGCGTGTGTTCACCTTCGCCCATGCAGCTGTGTGTTACTGTTCCTATATATGGTTCTGTCGCTGCGGGTTTAATGTTGCTCGGGCCTAAATCTCTGCGTGTTTTTGTGGTGTGGGGGTGACGTGTTGAGACAGACCTGTCCCTAGTCGAGATTTGCTAGACTGCTCTCTGGCACTTCCAGGGTCTCCTCTCCCTCCTCTGCACCCAATCTCAGCCGACTGCGGCTAGGAGGACAATGGAAATCTGCTTTCCTCTCACTCAGTTACTCTATCTTGCCATCGTTTTTGATGTTGGAATTTGTCCCCAGCATGCTGTAGCCAATCGTTTTATCTTCATACCACAATATCCAAAACCGAGCATAACAATATTATGAATCATGTGTTAGTCACCATAAGGAAATGATGGATGAATTGATCTATGGGTAGATCACATTACGGTCTGTTTTTATCAGATATTTAATGATCAGCATGGTGCTGAAAGGGCTGCTATGCTTCAAACGAGGTTTCAGTTAACAATTTATCATCAAAGCCTCCTATCCCGGCCATTTTTCCCACTAATTCTCCTTACTCTGACTGGGTACAAAAGCATATCTCTGTCAACAACAAATGGATGTTGTACCCGGACTCCTGCGTTAAGTAATGTAACGTGTCACCTTGTGAGTGTAGATAAGAGAAACAGCTGCCTGACGTTGTGTGAGATAAGCCTTTCGCGAGTGTATGCAGCTCCGTGGCGGGCAGGCTCTTAGCCTGCAGGTCACCAGTGAGTCACAGCTGTGCAGGCGTGCCTGGGTCTCTGCACATTCGATTTATTTATTTATTTATTTATTTATTTAGGAGTGGGGGGGGGTCTTTGTTCCTTTCCCATCTGCAGAGAGGATGTGCTTGTTTTCAGCTCTTCAGCCTCCATGCTGACCACTGTCTTTCCATCTATGCTCTTTATAATGGGCACCGTGGTACCAACCCATCCATCCATTCATTCATTGTAACCACTTATCCAATTCAGGATTGCTGGGGGTCCTGGGACTATGGGTACAAGGCAGGGAACTACCCAGAATGGGGCGTCAGCCCGTCTCAGAGCACACTCTCACACCAGACACTCACACGTGCACACCTGTGGGCAATTTGACAACTCCAATTAACCTCGGCTTATTTTTGGATTGTCGTGGGGGAAGCTGCAGTACCCCGAGGAAACCCCATGATGATACGGGGCCCCAGATGTGTGAAGCAACAGTGCTAACCACTGCACCACCATGCCCCCCCTTACTGTGGTACCTTAACGCCTAAGCAATGTTTCAGCACCCTGAATGTACAGCAGGTCGTAACTCCCAAAGCCGTTGGGATAGGTACTGGTAGGGTTTAGCTGGTTTTATGTTATTTTCTCCCTAACCTTTGAGCCAGTACCCTTAGTTTGGGTTGTGGGTAAGGCATCACCATAATTCTACATACATTTCCCGTTGTGAGCTTCTGAACACGACCATCCCTTTCTCTCGGTGTCTCCTCCCTTCTAACCCCCCTCCCAGGTGATGCTGGCTGAGAGAAAGGGCACCGACGAGCTTTATGCCATCAAGATCCTGAAGAAGGATGTGGTCATACAGGACGATGACGTGGAGTGCACCATGGTAGAGAAGAGAGTCCTTGCTCTGTCAGGGAAGCCCCCCTTCCTCACTCAGCTGCACTCCTGCTTCCAGACTATGGTACGCTCTACAGTCCACACCCACCCCTGTTGGCATGCCAAGCCCCTCCCCCTCCATAGCCCACCACCGATAATGATGACATTCTGAATATATCCTGTCAGCCGATATGATGTGTGCGGTATTCCAGCTGCAGGGCCCAGCCTTTAATTGGACCATGTTTTTCTCAGTTTGCCACTCCGATTGGTCTGCAGAAACATCAGAATTAGCTCTGCTCGGGGTAGGGGTGGGAAATGCTGTCTCTCTTTGGGTGGAGGAGGGGGGGAGCGAGGCTGTGCTTTATCTCCACAGGCCTGCTGGATCGAGAAGAGTTAGCAAAGTCACTTTTATTTTTTACATTTAACGCTCAACAAATCTTCAAAGGACGTGCCGCGACTCGTGCCGAGGGGAGCGAGCGCGTGATGGAGTGAGCTCTGAATGCGAACAGATGCTCTAGACGTTCATTTGTCGTTTTATGAAAAGATGATGAGGGTGGGTCACCCATCACGCCCTCTCGGAGGGAAGGCGCCCTTTCTGGGCATCCATCGCCATTGAAGGCCTGACGATATTCCAGTCTCACGCTCGATTCAGACACTCAGATGTATACGGAATGCGATTAACATTTGACCTGGTGGAATAAGTATGATTTTCAGCCTACAAAGGTGTGGCTTTCCTTCACAGAGCCTAAATAGTCACCGTTAGTTTATGGAAAAGGCTCAGTGATCACTTTTGGACATGCTAGAGGTGTCAGAGCCTGCTGTACCTGAGAGTCCTGTGAAAACAAGCCTGTGTTTTACCGTTTGGGGATTTGGGGATTCCCGGGAACTATCACGCAATGTTATTGGCCACCACCTCTGCTTACATCACCCAGCAAGCCTCTGTGATAGGTCAGAACAGGAGTCCACCTCTAGGAATCGCCGAGAAGGAGATTAAACCTTTACATTCCCTTAGCCGCTCACTCTGGTACCTGACTTTCATTGGTGGTTGTCTGCAGTTGGTGATTTGCATTCGCAGGTGCTTCTAAAGACCACAGAGCAACCAGGGAGCTGCCATAGAATGAAAAGTGACCTTGAGTGCTCATTTTGCATATTCCGCTTACTACATACTAAACAAGCATGTGACCGTGGATGCACCCTTTGGGTATTTTTGTGGGGGACCTTCATCATCCTGCTGGTGTCTGAGCCACCACCCACCCCCCCCCGTCATTGAGCTCCGAGCATAGCTGAGCGGTGGGTAGGTTCTCTGCCCTGAAATATACCAGGCAGAACCCCTAATCCCAACCCGTGTGTTCCCCTGCAGGACCGCCTCTACTTTGTGATGGAGTACATCAATGGAGGAGACCTCATGTACCAGATCCAACAGGTTGGGAAGTTCAAGGAGCCTCACGCTGTGTGAGTATATCGCCGCCCTGTTTGTGGAGGTGGAAATGGTTTTCTTTTGGGTATAATCATGAATGGTGCTCTGCCGTGAGCTGCCCCAGAATGCACATGCTGTAAGCAGGAGTGGCTGAAACAAGAAGCAGTGCTGGAAGCTTCCTTTTAGCTGTATTGGCAGGTTTTGACCTTTCCTTTTGAGCCGTCCCTAAGTGGCGTGCTTCTCCCTGCCCTTTTCCCACCATTAAAGCCCCCCCCCAGCCCCATCCGCAGCATACAGCGCCCACGGCCTGTCAGCTGCTTACTGATACGTTTCACTGCCTCCTCGCTCTTGAAGGAGGGGTTGTTATTTGTGTTAAAGGGCAGAGGTGAGGGTGGCCCCCGCCACACTCCACCCCCCAGTAACATTTCAGAGCGTCGTAAGCTCACAGGAAGCGTGCTTATTATCTGCGTGAAGTCTGGGGTGCGCTTGGAGATGCTGCATGTGCGCTTGTGTGTGCGCGCACGTGCGCTCTATGGTATGACGTAAGCAATGGCGTGATGGCCCAAGGCCAGTAACAAAAGTATGTCAGGAAAGCTGATTGGCCAGTCAGTGACCCATTTGTTGTGCATCGTGATGGTATTTCCGCCAGTTACAGCCACAGTGTAGCGTGTCAAAGGTAAGTTACTCAGCTAGTTAATATGTGTTAATGTGACTCTGCTCATAAATAATGGTAGGTACAAGCATCACCGTGTCATAACATGTCAATCATCCACTCAGCTAGCAACCAAGCCTACTTGTAGCCAAGCTATGCTACATTAACCATCTACCTTAAACGTAGCGACAGGAGCTAGCTAACTAATTTACTAAAAGTTTAATGTCTATTGCATTACAAATACAAAAATACGGAAGTACTTACAAGACCGTACTCCCCATGTCCATTAGCTCTTTGTGGTGCTTGGCGGCTTTTCGTATTATTCGTAATGACTGGTGTTATCCGATATCCAATCCTGAGAGCAGGTCGAGCTCCGCGTGGAAATGCTTCGTACTCAGCAGTACCGCTGGATTGCGAAAATGGTTACCATTGCTCTTGCAATGCTGTTTACCCGTGTGGCCCGTTTACAGGCACAGAATAACCAGATGAAGGTAAAAATTCATTTAAATTCGTTTACATGCATTTGAATGAATCAGTTCCTTCAGTAATCCAAATTTACATGACGTTGTATGGTCGGATTAAGGAAAGTATTTAAGTGAGTGTTGTGTTTCCCTTTTCATAAGCTGGTGACTGGTGTAGAAAACATTTCGGTAAAGCTTTATTTGAGGGGGCACAAGTAACTTAGCAACTCAATTACTACCCAAGTACAAATCATGAACAGAAATAGTAACTGCATAAAATACATGAACCGTTATGACTGATTAATGATGAGGGAGCATAGAATCAGTACATAACACTTAAGTAACAGTGTAGTACTACATTATTTGTGCCCATTACCAGTATTTCTTTCTCTCTTTGGAATCTGCAGTTGAGGACCCTAGTGGACCTACAACATCCTTTGGTCTGCACAAGATAGACAGTCCAGATACAAGTTTGCAGTATTGTTTACACAACAAGCTCTCCAAAGTGGGGACCAAATGTCATTATGATGTGATATAAACTTGTTATTTTAGCATTGTGTGGGCCATATTTTCAGTCCCCACAAGGGGAAACTCTATTATATGAAACTAAAAATGTGGAAAGTTTTGTTTAGTGACTTATGGCTAAGGTTGGGGGTTAGGGTTGTCGTCATTGGGATGAGGGTTGCGTGGCCTTAGCAATGAATGAAGGGCTTATGGGATGTGATGCTGGCTGTGTTAGTGGGGCTGCCTGGCAGCTCACCCCTTCTGACAGTAAGCTCTCTGCTCGTTTTCTTTACTCTCCCAACCTCACCTTTCTCCCTGTTTCATATCCCTCTGTTTGTTTACAGTAAGCCTTGCAGATATCTTCAGGGGCCCTGGTGTTAAGGGGCGGGGTGCGGGGGGTTGGTTGGAGGATGGATAGGAGGTCACCTCCTCCCCTTATTTCCTGTTTCTCTTTTCTACATGTGCTAAAGCCTCGCCCCTATGGCCGTGCCCCCATTTCCTCGGGCCCACATCATGCCACGCCCCCTTCTGTGTCATGTGACCTTGCAGTGTTGATCCATCTTCACCAGAAGATTCTCCTAAGCTAACGTCTCTCTCTCTCTGTCTGTAATCAGGTTCTATGCTGCTGAGATTGCCATTGGCCTCTTCTTCCTCCATTCGAAGGGTATCGTGTACCGGTGAGTGCTGTGTGGGTGCCGTGAGATTACCCGCCTGCCACCCTCCCCATGCTGATCCCATGGACCCCCGCGCCTGCCACCCATCCCATGCTGATCCCTTGGACCCCGCTTAGAGAGGATGGGTTTCTCTGCTCGCTGTGCGGACCCGAGCGCTTAGAGAGGATGGGTTTCTCTGCTCGCTGTGCAGACCCAAGCGCTTAGAGAGGATGGGTTTCTCTGCTCGCTGTGCAGACCCAAGCGCTTAGAGAGGATGGGTTTCTTTGCTCGCTGTGCGGACCCGAGCGCTTAGAGAGGATGGGTTTCTCTGCTCGCTGTGCGGACCCAAGCGCTTAGAGAGGATGGGTTTCTCTGCTCGCTGTGCAGACTCGAGCGCTTAGAGAGGATGGGTTTCTCTGCTCGCTGTGCAGACTCGAGCGCTTAGAGAGGATGGCTTTCTCTGCTCGCTGTGCGGACCCGAGCGCTTAGAGAGGATGGGTTTCTCTGCTCGCTGTGCAGACCCGAGCGCTTAGAGAGGATGGCTTTCTCTGCTCGCTGTGCAGACTCGAGCGCTTAGAAAGGATGGCTTTCTCCGCTCGCTGTGCAGACTCGAGCGCTTAGAGAGAATGGCTTTCTCTGCTCGCTGTGCAGACTCGAGCGCTTAGAGAGGATGGCTTTCTTTGCTCGCCAGCGCATGCACATGCCTGGTTTTTATGTAGATGGATTTTGCGACTAATTAAGCGCCATACTTGTGCACTGTGCCCATGTTGCAGATGTCTCCACTGGTTTCCTCCCACAGTCCGAGAACACGCAATTAGGTCAGCTGGCATCTCTAAATTGCCCGTGGTGTGTGTGCGCATGCGTGTGCGTGTGTGGGCACCCTGTGATGCAATAGCGGCCCATCTGGCGTGTCCCCAGCCTCATGCCCTCTGCTTTGCCGTGACCTTGTACAGGGTGAGCAGCAGGGAGACTCGTGGCTAGATAACGGTGACAATGCTTTCCCCGCTCGTGTCTGCTCCTTTAAAGAGTGTGCCGGCTCTCGCGGCCTGACAGCGAGTCCCATCCGGAGCACGTAGAGTGTCTTGCCCTTGGTCCTCTGGGACTCGCAGCACTTCGGCTGCTACGTGAGATGTGGGCCACGCTCATGAATAGTTAAACACACTTTTTACCCCCTTTTTGCTGGTCTGTTCCAACACACTTCACAACTTGACCTGGGGAGCCTCGGCCAGTCCCCAATAGAGCATCTCTCACTGATTTTTACCCCCCCCCCCTTCACAGTGACCTTAAGCTGGATAACGTCATGCTGGACTCAGAAGGCCATATCAAGATCGCTGACTTCGGCATGTGCAAGGAGAACATGTGGGACGGCGTGACCACCAAGACTTTCTGCGGCACCCCCGACTACATCGCGCCCGAGGTGAGGGGCACCTCACATCTTCATTTTTCAGTTGTTTCGTAGTATCCAGCGTAAACCCCATGAAGTTCTTCTGAGGGCTCTCTGCCGTGACAGCCACACGTTGTTGCTGTGACAGCCCTTACCTGCGGTCGGCCTTCAGTCGATCACGGGGGTGTCGTTTTCTCCATGCCCCGCCCCTCTCCCGGGCCTGTGCATCTTCTCTGATGTTGAACCGCGCCCGTACACGATGCGTCGTCCCCATTCGGTGTGCCTGCGAGGTGGGCGGGGGGGGTGGCGTTATCTCCGTCACGGGCCACAGCACCGACGGAACCTTGAACCTTAAATCACAGAAAGCCCATCTAATTCCAATAAACTCTATTCTGCTCCGCACTCAAGTCCGAGTGTCTCAGGCATGCATTTAGTTATTTTTAGGGACTGAAATTGCATCGTATTATCGGGGCTGAGCGTCTTGCCAAAGCAGGCGTTCTGTCAGCGCCCTGCATTTTCTCTCCACTGTCAGAAATTGGTATTGCACACTAAATTAAAAAATAACAATAACTCTGTCCCAGAGGAGCATATTTCCTAATAGAAAATGTGCAGTTCCGTTGTTTGGGTTTAAGTGTGGAAAGGATTATGTGCTAATTTGCTGTTTGTGTTTCACTGTATTCCCAACGTAAGGCTGATAAATACCTCCGTGTGAAAGTGTTTTCCAGGGCCTGTGAGCAGCCGGACTGAGGGCGGCATGTGGGGGGGGTCAGAGGCAGCCCCCCAATTAAGTAGATATTGCATGTTTTTGACAGAACAACAGACGGTCTCACCCAAGGTCTGACTTCTCTGCAGTAGGGAGACCCATCGCAGACACGCACGCGTGCGATTCCATTTGGGAAGACTGTGCGTGGGGATGGTTTCCCCGTCAACAGGAACTAGGTTCAGACGGGCTTCTGACAACCCTGTGAATTCTGATAGCGTCCCCTGCGGTCACAGCCGTTTCATTCAGATGGCACAGCATGCCAGTTTCCCAAAGTGAGTCATTACTGATCTGTGATAACAAGGAGCCGCTGTGTGTACCGCTGCGGGCAGCACTTGGGACGTGGCTGTGCTGTATCTGTGCTATGGGACCACATAATCATGCTGTGACTGTTCAACACAGAGACACACACATCTGTGCGTCAGGGAAGCCAGCCTCGAAATGATGCGCATCATGTGCCACCAAGAACCATTAACTGACCATGAAGTTTTCCTTTCCCTAAGAATGTCCCCCGCGCGGGGCGCGGGGGGGGGGGGGGGGGGGGGGGGGGGGGGGGGGGGGGGGGGGGGGGG
>JAODKN010000093.1:23707810-23721051 GCA_026774425.1 Petrocephalus zakoni | reverse complement strand
TTTCACGCTTTCACGTTTGACGGTGATTGCCGAGCATCCCTCTTGGCTACACTGCTGACCATACCATAAGTGACACGCGCTTGGCATCCTTCCAGAAGTTATCAAAAGATTAATTCACTCCTATAACAGCATCGCTAACATTATCACTAAATACGTGCAGTTGCTACTATGACCTGCCCCCCCCCCAACATAAATCTGTCCACCCTGGTATATAGAGCAGCTTTGATGAGTTAACTGCGCTAATTTATTACTTTGATTCATAAGTTAAAAAGAAAAGGAAAAACAACTTCTTCAGTTCTTATGCTTAAAATCATGGTTTGGCTCCAGAATCTAAGCTCATTCATAGACTTTCTTGACTCTTACTTAAATGAATGATTGGTGATAATAACTCATTTTATTCAGACATTAATGTTGGAAGGTGTATTTCGACCTAGTGTCTACTGCCCGACACCCTATTGTTTTTGTACCTAAATATCACTGTAAAAAAAATTATGGGATGGGCGACCATGCACAGGAATAAAAGGGAAAAAATGAATTAGCCACTGAAAGTGGTAGGATGCCTGTAATGTGTCTAGAAGGTGGCAGGAGGGCTGAGAGGCTAAGTGAGGTCAGCTGTCACTCTGAACATGCCAAACGCCAAACACAAAACATGGCCTGTTTGCTTGCTTTTCAGACCACCTTGGCGATGTTAGCACTGGGAATTTGGGGGCCTGTGACCTGCACATTCATGTTTTCTCTCTCTCTGAAAAAAATCCTTCTTGACAAATGTTCTTTCGAAGTAGGAAAATATTTTGCTGTGCAATAGTAACACACAACATTGATAGTATTGATGAAATGCTGTTTTGCCATGAAGTGCAAGCATGTGTGGCGTAAATATGCATACAGATATAATTAAGCCAACATCGCAGTTAATTAGTATGTTTGTCCATCCAGCCATCTGTTTTTGGTTATTTTTTATAACAGCTAATCCAATGCGTGTATTGGAATCGATCCCAGGAATCACAGGGTGCAATGCCAGGTACCCCCGAGACTGGGAGCCAGCCCACCATAGGTTAATTAAAGCAAGTTTTTATGAGAAAATAACAATTTTTAAGAAACTTAATTGTAAGTTCAAACTGAAATATAAGGAAGATGTATTCAGGAGAATTAAATAGGATGTGTTTAGGTATTAAAGCCTTAGCTTTTGTAAAACCGTGTTAAATTGCCAATTAAACTCCCCTCAGAAATCAAATAATTATCCTTGTCCCCAAGCTAAAAGTACTCCTTTTTTTCTTATCGCCAGTGAAACCGGGATTTAATGTCACTTTGTGCTAAACTGTGCTTTAACACGAGGAAATTTGTAATACAGCAAACTGAAAATCAATGAACAAAAAACTGGTTTATTTCACTAATGTAATGTTGACCTGTTTTGCCAAATGATCCACTTATTCTTTTTATTTAATTTTCTGGCTGGGAAATGAGGTTTCCTGCTTGCCTTTGGTAGGACGAAGCGCCGGAGGCGATCAGTGGATGGCGTGTTTGGGATTTCCCCGTCTTCCTTTCCCGTTGGGCCAGAATCTGAGGCGGTATGATGCACCATCTGCTACCGGAGCTCAAACATCCCCTTGGCCAGTGATCCTCTTATTTTCCTGCAGGTACATCAAATGAATCTGTCTTTTTATTATGGTGACAATTCCCCACTAAGTTCAGCCGCTCCCTTCAGAGGTGTCTAACATCTCCATCTTCAGGCCTGACACCAGCACAACGGCCTGGGAAAGGATGTGATTCTGCGCTGGGTGTTTTATTTTTTTTAGTAATTTGGCTGCAAGGAGGCTGGGCTTTCTGACAGTGGACATGTTTAATTTATTCATCTCCCAACAAACGAATGACGCGGTCTGACATGGACTGTAGAATGACATGTGCGACCTGGTGAACATGTCCTGTTCTGAACAGGGTCTTCTGAATGACAACACAATAAAAATGGTGATGGTTATGTGCAGATGTAAGCACCCTATGGATAATAGGAGACTAGTGTGTCCTGCATGGTTATAATTCGGATGTGGGCGCTCACAGCTCGTGTTTGTCCAGTGAACAGATACAGCCCCCTTTGTGACTGTTGTTCTTCAAATGGCTCGCTGATTTATTTCAATTATTAATATTAGAGTCAAACTTGGGGTTAGCCAAGGTTAACCTGTGGGAGGTTTATATCTCATCTTTACCTTTTGAAATGTTACACACGATTTTATATGCAGCCTTTACACATTTGTGTACAAAGTCTGGCTTATCAATAAGCATAAAAATCGTATATAGGCCTGTAATGTGCACTGATGTGGTGCTATATTGCAGAGAAAAATATTTTTCTATACAATTTTCATTTAAAAGTGTAGTGAAGATTCTAAGATTTTCTAAGTTTTAATGGATTTATTAGTATTCATATAATGCACTTTAAAGCAAGCTTCAATATGTATATGTTGTATATGCAAGTAACTGGGAACGTCATTTTCAAATGGAGATATTTCATTAATCTCTTAATGGCAAGACAAATTAATCTGCGCTTTTTTCATTATAATGACATTATTTGTGGGACACAAGAATATTGCTACTGTTGTGTGCGTTATTTTCTTTTCATTTTTGACATAGAAGTTTATGCATAGGCGCGTCCTTAAACTGTGTATTTTAAAACGTCGTTGGCTCTTTAAGCCTTTATATTCTTCTCCTGGGTCTGACTCCCCATGCATCACTTGTCAATATTTTTGCATATGAAGGCCTGAGCAGATCGTCGGAGGGGCCAGGGGCGCTGTGCGGGCGGTGGCTAGGGGAGGGGGCGGGTGGGGGGACCGGGAGATCAGAGGCTGACTGGTCCATTCAGCACCGCGGACAGCAGCCGGCGCTGTGCCTGCCGATGCTCAGCTGGCCCTCCGGAGCCGCTGTGGGCGTCGCTGTCACGGGGATGTTGGAGCCGCCACGATAGTCACAGGGGCAAGGAGCTGCCCCTTTTTAGAAAGCACGCTTACATCGCGTCGCTCCTCGCTGGCTGGGAATAAAAGCTGTTTGGAGATCTCCGTCGCGCAAACGTACGACGCGACTCGTCCATCCTTTGGGATATTCGTAGAATTATCATAGGAAAGCTGGATATCTCCCGCCAGCGTGGCAAAGCATCCGCACGACAAGATTATAATGTTGAGAACTGTTGAATTCAGACATGCATAAAACTGAACCGGGTCCAGTGTGTGCAGAGTGTGTTGGGCATGTGTGCGCTCAGGAGGACCTCCGTACGTGAGTAAGAACCGCTACATCGGGCAACTAATCTCTGCGCTTTGGGGGGAAATGGGCAATTCGCGATGGAAATGCACTCGACCTAAAATGTATTGTTTCGTTTTTATTTGATTGTTATCACTTTTTGCAGAGCTGATTTCTTATAATGATAAAGCGGGCTTTGCCATTGATCCTCCCTCGCCAGTTTGTAGGAAATGCCCGTTTTATTCCGTCCCTTCATTTGCCGTCTGTTATTCCCGGTTTAGGAATAGAGACTGCCCGATATGTTGGACAGAGTGTTCCCAGCAGCTTTCGTGTGACGAGCCGGCATTAACCTCCTCGCCGGATCGGAGAAGTTAAAGGAGCGACGGCAAAAGCCGCCCCGGTAACGTCGTCAGCCCCCAGCCGAAGATAATGTCATTTCACGCCGAGGTCGCCCCGAGTTTCCACCCGAAGGGAGGCGACCTGTGCCCGCTGGAAGACTTGTGATGAACTCGGTTCCTCCCTGGAGCGAAGCATGATGAGGATGTGCGACAGAGGACTTCAGATGCTCATCACCACCGTGGGGGCTTTCGCCGCCTTCAGCCTGATGACCATCGCGGTGGGGACCGACTACTGGCTCTATTCGAGAGGCGTGTGCAGGACTAAGACCGCCAGTGACAACGAGACCAGCAGGAAGAATGAGGAGGTGATGACCCACTCGGGACTCTGGCGCACCTGCTGCCTGGAAGGTATACCACCGGTGCTGTCTTATGCATTGGGAGATGGGAGACGCCGGTTTGCCTTTCCCCCTCTCCGTCTATGTATTGCATTGAATTATTCCAAATTATTCTCTCGAACCCACTGCAAAGTGCCAAACTCTGCTCGTCGGCGGCTGTATTACACTGTGCGCGGTCCAGTCGCATGCAGTTATTGCCTCCGTAGGAAAGTCGGCAGACACCCGAATGCCTGGTGGCTGCGATAACCTGTGGGATTAGGCTGCCGCGGACTCGAACCTGCAGATTGTGGCATGAGAAGAGGGGTCGGATCCCGCCTGGGGGTGAGCCAGAGGAGGGGCGCGGTGGGCGCTTTGCGCGGCAGGGATCCGATTGCAAAGGCGCTGGTCGTCGTCATGTATTCTTGCGGCTAATTATTTGGTTCTGATAATAGGAAAAGAAATATTTTCGTGGCATTCTGGGGCACACAAATTATATCACCGACCACAAATTAAGTCTTGAATGTTACCATATAGAGATTACGATTCGTAGTCTTTTGGGGGAATTTGAGCTATTCATCGAAGTCCAATAAAGATCGTACAACTTCAGGACTGCAACGCACAGCAAGCGTTTCTACGAGAAAGTGCGCCGGATATGAACATAGAATAAATACGCGATATCAGTTTTGTTGGGGACATACTTTTGGGATTGGGATAGATGTTTCCTTACTGTCTGAATTTACGGTGTTAGCCTGCATTTTGTCTAAATCGCTTTGATTTTTAAATTAAATGTTTTTAATAACCTGGGAAGTTTTAGAGAGAGAGAGAGAGAGAGAGAGGGTGGAGGGAGAGTAATCACTGACATGCTCCTCAGATGTGACCCCTTAAACATGTTGTGTTGTAAGTTGGCTGTTTGCACGGATTTGGATACAAGCCTTGCTGTTCAATTATATTACCAGCTGTGTGATCGGCTGTCGAAAACGTACCTGTCATTGTCGCAAAAAAAGTTGTCTTTAACCTTGAAGTTTGACCTTGAACCGTGAGCCATTCCGATCTTCCATTTTGGCTCTGTTAATGAATCTCCATGGCTGAGGATGAGTTTGATGTATTAATTCTCCATGAAAGAGGCATTCTATTCTTTTGAATGTTATCTTCCTGAATTCCTGCATCAATATTGTTTCTATATGATCTTTCCAACGCAGATATTGTTTCGATTTGAACGTTTGATATTCAAGAATATGGAGAAAAGGTTGATTTTTAAAACTATGTGAAGCCTCTATTTATAAAAAAAACACAGCAAAGGTGAGTTTCCAACAGTCGAGAGAGTCTCTCTCACCAGCTCGCCATGCAAAGCACATTGGGTAACATGCAGAGCCAGGCTGACTTCATCCTAATGTCACCGTCTGGCCCGTTATGGCCTCCTGTCACGTCCTCTACAGAGGCACAAAAGCACAACTCAGAGCAGTTACCCTGGGAGCTTCCTTCTGTTTAAAAAAAAAAACCCTCATTGAGTGTGGTCCTTTGTGGCAAATAAGATCACTGTTGTGTGGCGGCCCTCTCGCGCAGAGCAGAGTGTGTGCCCGCTGTGCTGTGTAAGAGGTGCGCTACGTGGCTCGAATGCGCCAGGAACGCCGCTCCTGCACGTCTGCCGCGGGCTACAGCGATGTAGGACATCCACGCTCGCCACCGCATCCAATAGGCTCTTTTTACGCAATAGTGCCTGGTTATCTGTTTGAAAACCACATGTTTAATCTCTTCGACTTTACTTTCCAGGTGCTGGAAATACCATAAGATCGGGGGTGTTGGAGGGGCATGGGTACCCTGATAGATTCAGGGGGCCCAGCACTTAACCGGGCCCTTGAATATGTGAAATTATACAAATTTGGTGGGGGAGGTCCAAGGTGACATTTTGTCAGGGGGCCCAGAATTTCGAGGTATGCCCCTAAGTAAGATATACAGCACCGTAACAAGTGAATACATATTCATCACCCCTAATTCGCCAGGCTATAGACATCAAGGACTGTATACATATAATATTTATAAATAAAAACCCATACATAACATTTTATGGATAACATATATGGATTATCTTATGGTAACTGTCATGTGCATATTAGATAAAATGTTTCATTGGCATATGGGGGGAAAAAGTAATTGGTCGCGAGAGCATAGCTTCTGCGGTTTGCCAGTATAAATGTAACGATTGAGAGCTTTCACATAAATTACGTTGACGAATAACTAAAATGCTTAATAAAAAAAGTGCTGAGAAATAAGTTGATTTAACCTCAACATCCGGCAATTGTTGGTATGAGCAATCATTCAGAATAAAAGGCTCGTTTTGTATAACGACAGCAGAGGGAAATTCTGGGCCTTCATAATTAATGTGCCATTCAGTTTGCCAAGATAACAGGGACTAGAAGAAATGCAAGTTAGTCTGATGCATGCCTTAGGAATTCTTTTACACATATTAAGCATGTAGAAAATCAAAGGGGAGTGATACAAAATTAAGGTCTCTCGCTCTTTTAAAATGAAATTTGTATTAGTCAAACTTAATATTATAAGATACAAAAATGTCTTACACTGTGAATCATTTATAAAAAGGTACATTAAATAAATGTGTAAATATTGACAGGTTTCTATCTCTGCTAAACATCTATGATGATTAGTGTGCATACAGTGAATATTACTGCTTGACGGCAAAACCTTCTCTGTAATATTAATGTTTCCTAGGTTGCCAGATATTCTCGGGTAACGATCCCTCCCACATACAAGGGGCGTGTACTTTGCGTACCGGAGGGTAGTGAAAGATCTACAGGAGATGCTGGCAATCGGCGTGCTTTTGGCTTATACCTCCTGTGTTTCTGTGCAGTGCATTGTGGGATGTTATAGGTTTGGCCATGCTTGAATTTGATGCATCCATATTGGTGTGTCCCAGGTGAATGACCACTTGATCACGAAATAAACCATGAAGTAATAGGTGAATGGGGGCGGAGTGGCATACAAAGGGGAGCAGCGTTGGTCGCTCTGTGTGCACCCAAGCAGAGCCTGTCCTCTCTACTCTCATCAGTTTACTTCTAGGTGACTGGATGCCCTGGTTTGGCTAAAAGGCCTTTTCTGTGACTACATGCCTTGGTTCCTTTTTCACCTCCCAGTCCACAGAGGATAAAAGGCACCCTGCATGTCCAAAGCTTTGTTGAGGATTTTCAGAGGCCAATCCTAAATGCGTGCTGAAATATGTTTTGTTGACTGCTGTGGTCACAAATCTTCAGACGTGACCATCTATGGTACTCAGGCACAGCCTTTAAGAGGCGTTCACCTTGGGTTATAGACTAGCCTGCTCTCTACACTATCGCTCATGGAGGTGTTTACAATGAGGAAAAGCTTTGCAGCCATGAAATATTTCAGGGGCAGAATTAGGCCTGAGTTTTAGGACTCCAATTAAGGATGTTCTCTGCTTTGTTATCAATCGTTTTGCTCTGTTCTTTATTCTGGTTACTATGTACTATGCAGTAATGATCTGGCAGCTATCTACGGAGCAGCAGATAGTTTGACTGCAGGAAGTCAAAGGGAAATGGCCGATAGCCCCCCCCCCACACACACACACACACATGACTCGTCGCCAGAAATGCACTTTGACGGAACACTTTGACGAGCACTCTTCACAAAGCATGCGGGAATCCGAGAATCAAGTATTAATTCCCCCAAGGGGTCAACAAGCCACAACATAGCTACACTAATTAGGGAAATGTACGGCTCTTGCGTACATTTATTTAAACAATAAATGAGCCCACCAATACTATTGTCCGTTAACAAACCAGACAGCACAGGGACATCAGTAAAATGACTGTAAAAGCTAATCTCTAATTCTGTAATGTTGCCATTAAATAGTCTTACTTAACTATTTACTTATAAATATTATAGTAATAACTGACACTGTAAAGATAAATGTATTAGTATGAATTAGCTGGTGAGATTTTACATATTTCCCCTTTCCTTAAAAGTCACACTTTGATTCCTATCTCTTATCAGGCGGGTTCCAACAAGTCAGTTTTGGTTATAGCTTTTTTTTGGCAGGCTAACTTTAGCGTAAGGATGGCTGATTTTTTTTTCCATTTGATAATTTGTTCAAGTTCAGAGTTGTGTGGTCCAGTGGAGGTGGGGCATGTCGATGGTGGACTGTCACCTGACAGAAGACTGGCGAAGCTGACACTCTGGACAGCGCGATGGCAGCGAGGACGTGGGACAGTGTGGGAGCAGGAGGTTCCATGGAGGAACTTGATGCCAGTTAGTAGGAGGAGGAGCATTTTGACAAGATAATTTGAAATCCAGCAGGAGACTTTCAGGCAACAGTGACTCACCTTCCGCAGACTGTCTCCCCTACCTCCATTGGTGGTAGACGAGATGTCATCCTGTCTTTTGTAAGCTCAGAGCAGCCATGGGTGAGCCTGAAAAACAGAATACTATCTTCAATCAAACATTTAAAGGGAACCTGAAAACTGTGCGAGCACGTACAATACAGAACCTCAGACTCTTAACCAAACGACTGTGTCTCCAGTAACCAAAGTTAGAAAAGGTACAATTCACGCGGAAAGCATGGTAATTAATATCAGGCATATATCGACTGCTCATTTTAATTCCTGTAGTGTAGCGCTGGTTCCTCTCTGCTTGGCACTCGTTAGCTAAATGACTGAGAGTGTTCCGATAATACCACACGTTGATGTCGTGTAATCCATCACTATCAGGCCTGCGTGGCCACCGCCGTATCGCTCAAAGTAAGATTAAAGACAGGCGTCACCTGTGACATGAAGAGGACCGAAAACGAGCGAAGGAAATTACAGAAAAGCCGAATGAAGAATGGAGTTATTTTCAGTTTGTACTCATCGCAACCAAGGGTCAGAGCTGCAGATGCTCCTCTCACCTCGGCATGGTTTAGAATCAAAGGGTAACTTTTTCGAGGATTGCCAATATTATAAAGCAATACACATTATTATTTTCACCTGTGAATGTTTCAATATGATAGGCCAGTGTTTTGCAACCCAGTCCCCAGAGACCCCATGACAGTCCACATTTTTACTCCCTCCCTGCTCACCTGAACCAAACTATCAAGCAATTAATAGCACTGGATACCTGGTGCAGATGTTCTTGGGGGCTGGGAGCAGGGAGGAAGCTGCAATGTGGACTGTCCAGGGGTGCAATTGGAGAAACACTGTACACAATGCAGTCACCCCTCCAGATTTGCAATAATATTATAAAGATCTAGTGATTTTAATATCATGAGTGTATATATCACACCTTATATGCGTTATATCGTCTCATATATATATGTACTTGCCTTGAGTACCCCTTGCGCCTTTGCTCAGTGACCTGCCTCACTCTTTGTTGGCTGTCTCTGCATGTTTCGCGGTGACTTTTCAGTGCCGTTACTGTTGCATTTCTAATAGAGGACCCAAGCATTATTTGCAAATGTTCACTTTCACTGTGCTTTTCTGCCCCTAACCCTTGCCAGTGTGAAAGAGTAACTGTGATTTTGTTTGTCCCCTAAACCCCCGATTAGTTGAAGTGCGATTTGAGGGGAAAAAAAGAAGTATTTTAGCTTGAAAATTATAGCCCAGTAATGACCATATTCACAGTACTATAAGACGATAGTGTCTGACAGGCATGTGTGTGCGTGGTTAGATCGATCGGAGCGAAATGTGCTGTTGAGAGGCAAACAGATCTTTCTTTCGCTTTGTTCATTTGGTCTTAGTGATGCAATGGGTCATATAAAAACTGATAAAAAAATATAGAGTCTGTAGTGTGACTGTCGCCCAAGTGAATTCTGCCGACCCACAAGCTATGATTTCTGCCTCTACTATTGAATCAAACTGGCTGTAAATCCAGTAGTTGATGTCTTTTAATAGTGTACATCAGCCTTACATTTAGAGCAATACATTTATTTACAGATTTTTACAAGCATCATGTGTTATCCTTTTTTTGGTTTATTAGTTTTATTAGTCTCTGTATTAAAAAGTCAACATACATATTAGTCAGATTTAATAGTCGCTTTCACATCAGTAAAAGTGAGCTCCAGTAACGCAGATTTAGCTGAATAAGTCCAGTGACGACCCTTAGCCAGACGAAGGGAGGAGCGTGTCCCAAATCCTGCACACTTTCTTTTGGTCTTTGAGACTAGGAGGAGTGGGCAAAGGCACGACTTCAATTGACATCATAGCATTACTAGATCTCAAATCCCAATGGCATGTACTGCACTGCGAATCAATAAAATGTAAACCTGCAAGTGTATTTTGTAGATAGTGATTTATGCCTGCTAACATCATCAGGGGCTGCCTGCTTTTCAGGTACAGTACGTGCCGGGGGCCTGGGGGTGGCAGCGTATCTGCTCGAGCACCTGCCCCTTTTGTCAGATTCAGAGGTCAGCACTGTGGTGGATTCAGACATGGTGTACTACAGACATGGTATACTACACACATGGTATACTACATACATGGTATTTTAAAATAAGATACATAGTGCTTTTTCTCAGTCAAGTACCTCCCCTCCAAATGTCTCTGCACAGCACTGCTCCGGATTTAATTAGTATTACGAGCTTTTTACCAGTGTATTTTTGACCAATAACACACATTCTTCTAAGAGTAACACGTAATGCTACAAAGAACAAAGTAAATCCTTAATGCCCCTAATGCCTCTGGGGCAGTTGTACCTGCAACGGCCGATGATGTAAGCAACCCTCACCCAGGCCCCTGTTTGGTATTAGTGGCAGGAACACATATTTAATTACACCACATTTACAATAAACTAAGACAAACAACTTACGTCAACAAAACAGATTTGTAAGGTATTATGGGAGTAGCAGCAGTCCCTAAGTGAATACGAAATGTACTGCACTTAATATCAATTAAATTATTTGTGGAACATACAATGCCAGAATTTTCCAAAAAGCTGTATTATTTTGTAATGCATTTACCTTACTTATCTGGCAGCATTTTACAAGTCAGCACATCGAAGAACAGCATTAACTACATTAAACAAAGGTGACTGGAGAAACTGCATGACCTTGTAAATTCCATCCATCCACCCATCTATTTCCTATACCTGCTTGTCCTATGCAGAGTTATGGAGCCTGGAGCCTATACCAGAAGCTCCAGGCACGCATCAGAGAAAAAACAATGAGAGGGCGCCACTCCATCTCAGGGCACCTGTCTGTAGTTCGTACCTACTTTACAGACAATTTAGCAACACCAATACACTTTAGCATGTTTTTGGAATGTTGGGGGAAACTGGAGTACTGGGAAGAACATGCAAGACCCACACATGTAGAGCTGGGACAAAGACTCGAATCCAGGCAAGAGTGCTACCCACTGCGCCACCGTGCCATTCTTCCGGAATATTCAACATATGCAACAAATGCATCACAGAGGGCAATCCATTCACCATATAAGAAAACACTGCATATGGTTAATTAAAGACAGCTTCTTAATTACCTCTAAAAACTGCTCACAAACATATCTAAAGATATCTAAAATATCTAAATGTTAAGATATTTTGAGTGAAATTAGAATTACATTTTATGGGGGAATATCGCGGAGCGTTCGCCCGTAGGCAATGTGCTATGACATTTTCACAGCCTGATATAACAGATTGTCAAATATGTGGTGGATTATCCAGATTGCGTTTGAAATGCAGCCATGTTGCTTTCAAGATTTTGTGCATAATTATGGTCTGGAAAGCCATACGGAGATTCAGGGGACATTTGTGACTAAACTAAGTTTTGGAAAGGGCATATTAGCCTAGGGGAGAGGTCGCAGTTTCTTACACTTGTCAGCAAAAGTTTTCATGAAACGTCCACAGTATGTTCTTAAATGCTGTTATCGTGGGTGCCAGGTCTACTCTGAAGCATTTTTATCAACATTTTCATAATATAAATATGTAAATCGAGAATTAGTGCACAAGAAACCATTTAGATATCAAGGTAATATGTAGGTTTTAACTTCTTATGGCCATAATATTTTGAAAATCCCGGAAACCTTACTTTAAGGCCACCTGAGAGCTTGGTTTGTGTCACTGATTTCTATAGTGTCATATTGTATGTTTGGAGTTTGGAGTCAAAATAGTTTTGAAATAATTTTTTATTTAAATGAATGCCATTTTTTAAATGAAATTTAAGATAATCTTTTATACTACACTTTTTTGAAAATGGTGTACGGTGGATATAAAAAGTGTACACGGCACTGTTAAAATGCCAGTTTTTTGTGATGTAAAACAACTTAGACCACGATCAAAACTTTCTTCACCTTTAATATGACATATAACCTGTACAATTCAATTGCAAAACAAACAAATCTCTTAGAGGGAAAAAATCCAAAATAAAAAAAATATACATAAGCTGGTTGCATAAGTGTGCACTTCCGTAATACTTTGGTGAAGCACCTCTTGATTTTATTACAGCATTCCGTTTTTTTGATAGGTGTCTATCAACATGCCACATTTTGACTTGGCGATATTTGCCCACTCTTCCTTGCAAAAACACTCCAAATCTGTCAGACTGTCAGGGCATCTCCTGTGCACAGCCCTCTTCAGGTCACTCCACAGATTGTCAGTTGGATTTAGGTCTCAGCTCTGGCTAGGCCATTCCAAAACTTAAAATTTCCATCTGGTAAAGCCATTCTTTTGTTGATTTGTATGTATGCTTGGGGTCTTTGCCACGCTGAAAGCAGACACCTGAAGGTATTGGGCCAAAATTTACTGGTATTTGGAACTGCTCATAATTCCCTCCAGCTTGACTAAAGCTCCAGTTCCAGCTGAAATAAAAACAACCCAAAAGCCAGATGCTGCAACCATTATGCCTCACCGTGGGTATGGTGATGCACAAGGTGTTGTTTCTGCAGCCAAACATACCTTTTGGAATTGTAGCCAAAAAATTCAACCTTGGTTTCATGAGACCATAACACGTTTTCCCACATGCTTTTGGGAGACAATATATATTTTCTTTTGTTCAAAATTTAGCCAGGTCTGGATGTTTTTCTTTGTAAGAAAAGGGCTCCCGTTTTGCAGCACTCCCCCATAGTCCAGACGTGGAGAATACAGGAGATTGTTGCCACATTTAGCTCAAAACAGTAATTCCTGCAGCTCCTGCAGTGTTATTGTAGGCCTCTTGGCAGCCACCATGACCAGTTTTCATCTTTTCATCAATTTTGGAGGGATGTCCAGTAAGGCCACTGTTGTCCCATATTTTCTCTACTCCTTGATGACTGTCTCCTGTGTGTTCCATAGCATATCAAATGCCGTGGAATGTTCCTTTGTAGCCTTCTCTTGA
>JAODKN010000093.1:23678749-23699146 GCA_026774425.1 Petrocephalus zakoni | reverse complement strand
TTCCTCATCGCACTCACTCATCATAAACGGTACAAAGCCGACACTTCCTCATCGCACTCATCATAAACAGCACAAGCTGGCACATCCCCATCACACTCACTCACTATTAATGCTACAAAGATGGCATTCCTCATCACACTCACTCATCATAAACGGCACAAAGCTGGCACGTCCCCATCACACTCACTCACTATAAATGCTACAAAGATGGCATTTTCCCATCATACTCAATCATCATAAACGGCATAAAGCTGGCATGTACCCATCACACTCACTCACCATAAATGCTACAAAGCCGTCACTTCCTCATCAGACTCACTCATCATAAACGTCACAAAGCTGGCACGTCTTCATCACACTCACTATAAATGCTACAAAGACGGTACTTCCTCATCACACTCACTCATCATAAACAGTACAGAGCTGGCACGTCCCCATCACTCTCACTCACTATAAATGCCACAAAGATGGCACTTCCCCATCACACTCATTCATCATAAACGCACAAAGCTGGCATGTTCCCATCACACTCACTCACCATAAATGCTACAAAGACGGCACTTCTTCATCACACTCACTCGCTATAAATGCTGCAAAGATGGCATTTCCTCATCACACTCACTCATTATAAACGGCACCAAGCTGGCACTTCCTCATTACACTCACCATAAACGGCACAACGCCGGCACTTCCTCATCACACGCACTCACCATAAACGGCACCAAGCTGGCACTTCCTCATTATGCTCACTCACCAAAAATGGCCCAAAAACAGCATGTCTGCATCACTTGCAATAAATGCCACAAAGCCGTCACATAACCTCATTACGCTCACTCACCATAATTGTGCCTGCACAACCTGATTACACAGTTTTTCCACACCGTGCTGTGCTATCACACAATGAAGACATATTGTAAAACCACCCAAGGTGGTTCTCAAAGATGAAGGTTTGAAAAACAGATGTATTGAGACATGTTAAGGCTTTATCCTTGTAATGTGTGAATATGTAAAAAAAAAATGATGATGGCGAAGGGAAGTTTGTTACGGTCCTTAGCTGTGAATGTTCCTGCCTGTAAGTCGCAGCTCTTGCTGGTGTGTGGGAAACCCCTCCCAGCCTGGCAGCTTCTCTGGAGACCCCCGTGCTGCTCTGATGGTGGCATGTGCGACTCCCAGAGAACACAAACTCAGAGATTACGGCTTCTTCCCCCCAACCATTGACTGAAACTATTTGTGGGAAAGAGGATTAGTGTCCCACAGTGGTGTACGGACGTCTTAAATGTTTGGAGAACATGTAGATGTAAAGTTTAACATTTGGGTGTGATTGGTGACGGCCACTTCGCGGGGGAGTATCCTACCAAACTCACAATAATATCTTGTTTCACTGGGTTGGTTTCCTTAAAACACACTGTTAATTCTCAGTGTTAAATGTATTTGCTGTATTGGCATTGTAATGTAATTGCTCTATCAGCATTGTAATGTAATTGCTGTTTTGGCTGTAGAACAGAGGCTCTGGATTCCTTTACTGGCTGGTTACTTCACAGTCTCAGTGTCAGTGCGCAGCAAGGGGGTTCTTTACTGACGGATTTGTTTCCAAAAGGGCAATCGATGCTCCATAAGGTATAAGGGGGGTAAATGGTGGCGGCCAGCTGTCAGAGGTTCAGAAGGGAAGCTAATAAAGCTGTCTGGTTGTGATGGGAGGGGGCACACATTCACCAAGACACACTGATAACTCAGGGATGCACACTTTATATTCCCCTGTCCATTGTTTGAAAATGAACGACACAGAGAGATCAAAGCGCGCTTTATTTGGGAGGGCAGCCAGCCAGGGATACAGGAGCCTGCTTAGAGGGATATTAGTTTGCCACTCTGGCTCTTTGCTGCCCTCAGAGACCCCCCCCCTCCCAATCTCCACCCACCCCTCACCATGTCCTCTCCTACTTACAGGAACCTTCAGAGGCGTCTGCAAGAAGATCGACCACTTTCCTGAAGACGCCGACTACGAGCAGGATGCCGCTGAGTATCTACTGCGTGAGTGCGGCCGGTCCGCCTGCCGTGCACTCCCACACTCATGCACGCTCACAGGCACCCTCAAATGCGCACGCTCACACACATGCATGCTCACACGCTCACATACGCATGCTCACAGTCACACACCCGTGCTCTCACACGCAGACTCACAAGCGCACGCTCATGTACACCCGGTCACACACACGCACACTCTCATACATGCATGCTCACACACACACACATACACACACACACACTGCACATGCATTAGGATTGGTTCTACACAGTGCAATGGAAGCTTTGCATATATTTCATCATTCTATGTCATTCTATGTATGTTTCTGCTTGGGAAGTGCCACCCCACCCCCCACCACACTGTAGCCCTTAGCACTTCCTGTTAAGCTCCCTGGTAACTTTGCTCTGTGACAAATGCAGCAGGAACCCTCTAGCAGCCAGGCTGGGCCCCGGCACTGCCCGCCGAGGTCACGTGATCGCTGATTCAGGGGGTAGGAATGAGGATTACCTCCCACATTTTTAGCAGCAGGCTCCTTCAAAGAGATTAGCAGGGTACAGCTTTCTACTTCTTCAAAAGTGAGCAATCTGTGGATTCGGGAGACTCCCCCCCCCGACACACACACGCAGTCACACTCGCTGCCTCGGGCGTCATGCTTACATTATGCCTTTTCTACAGCTGGCTAGTGCAAGCCAGGTGCCTGGTGACATCACCTTCCCGTGGGTAACACACACAGAGCTTAGATGCCGGGGGCCATCCACATAAATCACTAAACACATCCATACCCAATAGTCCCATTTCCCATTTTCTGTGACACATCTCAGGTGATGTTTCCATGCACATTGCTCTGTCCTCAAACCTCCACGTTTGGGGGCTCAGATCCCACCTTGGCTCCATGAATTTGCAATTAACGTAATAAAACATAATTAATGTTTTGTCCACGTTGTGTTGGTTTCCTCCCACAGTTCAAAGCCGTGCAGTTAGGCTAATGCATTGACCCTAGTGTGTGTGCATGTATATTCCTTGTGATGCACTGGCATCCCATCCAGGGGGTACCCCAGATTTATGACCTGTGCTGCTTTGGGTAGGTTCCAGAAACCCCTGTGGTCCTGACTTAGATAGATGTTTTGGTACAGGTCATGGAAAAGATAAACAGAGTTGCATTATGGGATAGCTCATGGTAACTTGTAGGAATCTATCATCACATGGTTAGAGTCGGTGGGGGCTGTTTCCTAGTGAGGGTCCCTCACCATCCCGTCAGCCGTCAGGCTATAGACGGAGGGTAGGGAGCCCCTCATTTACTGCCGTTTCATGTTCTGAATTTCGATTGGACACCAGTTGATTTAAGTAAAGGAGTGCTAGGCGCTTGGAGCCGGTTATTAGTGAAACCGTATGAGGTATGCAGGGCGCCCCTCGGCCGAATGCTCACCCGTAGTACAATCTGCTTTACCATCCTGACAGATGCAGTTAAGCTGCCCATCGTTATTCCTCCAGAATGCTCTGCTGGAGTCTCACAGCCATGCTATTTGGCATATTGTGACAGCAAGCGTCAGTCCCAGAGAATGGGCATCTCCAAGGGAGACTGTGAGTGTGTGCTGTGTGTGAGTGCGCATGTGTTACTCACTCAGACAATTCACTGAAACATGACATGGCAAATTCTGAAGCCTAGTTAAATGAGCGATAGATTAATGCTATATATCAGCCAGAATTTAACACGCAGTAAGATTAATCCTTAAATGTGGGTAGCAGTATATTAAGACTACACTTTCAAGCCTGATAGTTATTATAATTATTACTCAAAATTCGCCCTGGTTTACTCTGTAGAAAATGTGGCTTATAACAGCTTCTGGATAACTACTTTTAAAGAAGGATATTTTTACTTCTTGCTTTCCTCTGTAGTTCGGTGCGAGCGCAGTGTTCCATCAGAGACTCGAGCACACGGCACAGGCGTGTTGAATGTAGCAAGCGTTAACGACGTGCTTCACACACAGCCTATAAACAGAAGCGCTTGAACATGGCAGACGTACCAGTGAATGGTGGGGTGCGGGGAGGGCATGGAGGAAAGATGAGGATGATGAGGAGGAAGGGCCTCTCAGGAATATAGCAAATCCATGAGAGAGGAAGAGAGATGCTGGGCTGTCAGTCAAAACAGAATCGAGTTTAAATATCGGCTTGGGCTCTGACCCACCCACAGCCACATACAGAGCAAAACAAACCAGCATGTTTTCTGTGTTAACACTGACATGGTATTTTCTTTGATGGTAAATGATCTAAATAAATGTTTGGATCATTTCCCATAATCCTCTGTTGTAGGGCTGCGTTTCTATACACTCAACCAGTCCTGTATTGTCCAGTGGATGCAGGTTGCGATGAAATGGGACCTTAGGGCAGTAATGCCATTGTCTCCCAGCCCTAGGCGACACACCTCAGCTCGGTGCAGGAGGGCAAAGAGGGAAAAACAGAGGGACGTGCGAGAATCGTGGCATCCCGGGCTCATCCCCGGAACCACGTGACATGAGACAGTCGGGCAGAGATGTTTTTCTTTCCCCTAGATGCCTGTCAAACAGTCTGTTAACAAGGACCGCCTCTGATTATCTGCCCCTGTGATTATGCTGCTCTGAGGGCTTCCAGATTTCCACAAGGTGCGTTTCAGCTTTTCATCCAATGAATGAGCCGCATGACGCTGATCTCTGCACCTTCCTGGCTCTTGAGCTCCGTGTGCTCGCTACACCTTCCTGGGGTCAATTTTTGGGCATTTCAAGATGCAGTGAAGGCGATTTTGGCAGCAAGATACTTTCCAAGGATACCAGGGAAATGATCGAGATGTGAAAACCTAACCCCCCCCCCAAGCACCAAAACTTACACCTGGGGTGTCTGGTCTTTACCGATTCTCAAAAGAAAATGACCGATAAAGACAGGAAGAGTGTAGCAGATGGGGCTTTTGTCAAGGGAGCAGCTAGATGCACGGAAATGGCAGTCGCAAAATGGGACACTGCATTGTCTGAAAGACGCGCCTGTTTCTGAAGCCGTGAGATCATTCCTTTTAGATGAGGAAATGTGGTATAACAAGCTTTATGTGAGAAGGCTGCTGATCGTACCTCAGTGACTGTCTGCTATTGCTTCTGCTCCTGTGAAGGGCTTGTTCCTCTCATTGCTTGCATGTTAAATTATATTTAGTATACAGACTGGAAAAAGTCAAAGTTCCCTTCTAGATTACGTTTAAATGAAGGATAAATTTGAATGAAATATATAGTTCTGAGTGGATGACTTTCAGCTGAACTCTACAGTTCTTTTATGTTTTCCAGCAAATTCTTGGACTCCGTGTGCGGGAGGAAAAAGTGGGACATGCTTAGTGCGCCTCGTATTTCCTTGAGCGATTTATTCTCTCTGTCTGTTTACAAGGGCTGGGCTCGCCTTTTACGCTCCGTGCCTCGCTCGCAGATAAAGGGAGACGGCGCGCCGGGAAACTGGGACAGCGCGAGGCCTCGCTAAGCTGCGGGTTTATGGGACGGCGACGGCGGCGGCATCGCTTCCGGGTGCCCGCGAGGCCCGCCGGGCCCGCACCTGCCAGCTCCCGTGGATAAAAACGCAAAGTCTCCACTGATACCTGTGCAAACTGGCTGCCCTCCTGCTGTAAGATGAGGGCCTTATCCGGGCTGACACACAGGCTGACGGCATGGGTGTTCACCCTGGGTGTCGAGGGCCTTCCTGTCCTGGCACGCCGACCTGCCGCCTGCGTATGAGGTGGGAGCCGGCCCCAGGCCGATGCACTCCCTCTCTGAGCGTGACCCACAAGGAGGTCCCAGGCACGGCACTCTGTTCCACGATTTGTCAAGGTCACGGCTACCAGAAATGAGTTTAGATCTTGGTCCCAGCTGGAAACAGGGTGGGTGTCCGCTAACGTGCCAGACAGCATGGGATTCAGTTCAGGTGCTGGGATCGAGAGAGAGACACACAGACAGAGAGAGCGAGTCATTTCACCTACATTGTCAGAGAAAAAGTATTAATTTCTACCTTTGAGGGAACAATTACTTGTCACTGGGGTTTTACCCTTAAGGATCTGCCAATTGAATCCTGGCTGTAGGTAAATGCACCTTTTTTAGGGTATAGAAATGGACACTTAGGAACATTTTTGTACAATTGGGGGTACATGAATGTTGCTTGTACCTTCGGGAACAAAACTGTACAGAGCTGTACGCCTCTGTGCAGTGAGCAGTGTACCATCCTTGTATGAGTTTGCCTGTGCTTTCAACTCTGTTACGTGTTTGAGTCACTGACCGATCTTGTCCTGATCCTCATTATAATCAATACAAGAGCTTAAGATGAGGCTTGACGTGCCAGTCATTATTTACTAAAGGCAAAATGGGAGTCAAAGGGAGAGAGAAGTGTGAGTTTGAGACTGGCCCATTAACATACACTCCTGGGTAACAAAAAAATGGACCAAACACAAATTGCATAACATTAATGGAGACTTATTATGCTTTTCTAGTAATTCCATTTCCTTTAGTGTGTTATATACCTTTTAAGTGCATATCAACACTTTAGCATCAACTTTGGGCCTTAAGACTTTTCAAAGGTACTAACTTTCTTCACAGAAACTATCTTCTCTAATCTGCCTGAAATGCCCCATTGGAATTCCAGCCCTTACTTCCGTGACATGCTGAGGTCACCTCGTAGCACAGTCCTTATTGGCTGCCTACCTACAAGGATCTCTCTACAGACTGTAAGATGGGCGGAACAAGCTAACCAATCAGAATACACTGGGCTCATCCAGGGGGAATAGAGATAATGTGTTTTTGGAACATAGAAACATCTATACCTATTCTAGTAATACTAACCCCAAAAATAACATTATGAACAGTGAAAATGAGCATAATAGGTGCACTTTAAGCTTTGTCCCATTTTTTGTTTTTGCCCAGGAGTGTATGAAAGGGATTATTATGTGATGGTTAGTCCACACAGACACAGTGTGTAACCTGAACAGTTCCTGGTGCTGACGGCTGACTATTTCTGTGTCTGTCTATTTTGTAGGGGCCGTCAGAGCGTCCAGCATCTTCCCCATCCTGAGTGTGGCGCTGCTATTCCTCGGGGGGCTCTGTGTGGCTGCCAGTGAGTTCTACAGAAACCGGCACAATGTCGTCCTGAGTGCCGGAATCTTCTTCGTCTCTGCCGGTACGGAAGCATCCATCTTCACTACACTTAGAAGAGCTTCCTGAGAGCATCCCTAAGGCAGGGTTTCCCAACCCAGTCCTCGGGGAACCCCGGACAGTCCATGTTTTTTGCTTCCTCTTAGCTCCCAGCATGCCTGTACCAGGCATTCGGTGTTCCTGATTGGCTGGGAGCTGGGAGGGAGCTAAAACGTGGACTTTCCGGGGTCCCCCAAGGACTGGGTTGGGAAACGCTGCTCCAAGGTCCTGGAGTGTAGCGAGTACTTTAAGAGCGCAAGAGAGCTGGCGTCACCTCTGATGGCACACTCACAATGACATTTATGTTACATTTTATTTATTTAGCCAATGTTTTTATCCAAAGAAACATAATTGAGAAAGCATGGCCAGCCAGTCCCTGGAGCAACAGAGGGATAGAGGCCTACCCCAGGGGGCCAACAGTCAAATTGTACTGTTGACCGTGCAATTTGAACAGCATCCTAACTCGCTGAGCTGCACAGCGGCCCATCCTCAGGCTCTGTGCTGCCTTCACAGACATGTATAGGGTCAGATCATTGGGGCGAAATGCCTTTGAAGACGCCATCCTGGTCTGCGAGGCCCCGCTGTCGACACGGCTGGGGAATGTTGGCTCTGATTAAACAGCGGGCTGCAAATCTGCAATCTCCTTGTTGATTAAATATTTACAGCATGTCATTAGGCAGTAGCAATGCTGAAATTTGCCTAATTGAAGCCCCTGATGGAGACGCCACGTAATGTCAGGCAATTAAAATGTTGTGCCTGTTTTGAAGCCATTGAATAGAATATAAATATTATCAGTTCTTGCTCGTGCTGCAAAGTCTAGCTTAATTTTTTTAAGAGAGGAGAATTATCTCCCCGCCCATATGGAGCATCTTGGTGTATATGAGACATATGGAATTATGTGAAAACCATGTGTTATTCCTCTTGGGGTTTCTTTCTCTTTGGGGGGGGGGTTAAACTGTGTGATGTAACCAGCTGCATGTTTCACTGCCCCCCTCACACCCCCCAGGACTAAGCAACATCATCGGCATCATAGTGTACATATCAGCCAACTCGGGCGACCCCGGGCAGAGCGACTCCAAGAAGAGCTACTCTTATGGCTGGAGCTTCTACTTCGGCGCGCTCTCCTTCATCGTGGCGGAGATGGTGGGCGTGCTGGCCGTGCACATGTTCATCGAGCGCCACCGCAAGCTGCGCGCCAGGTCGCGCACCGAGCTCCTGAAGAAGCCCAGCCTGGGCCGCATCCCCAGCTACCGCTACCGCTTCCGGAGGCGTTCCAGCTGCCCGTCCAGCGAGCCGCGCTCCCGCGACACCTCCCCGCTGGGCAAGGCCTTCGCCGCGCCGCCCGCCGCCGCCGACATCTCCATGTACACGCTGTCCCGGGAGCCCGGCAAGGCCGCCATCGGCGGCCTGCTCAACTCCGAGAGGGAGTTCCTGCAGGCGCACAACTCCATCGCCAAAGACTTCAAAGACAGTCTGCACAGCAACACGGCCAACAGGAGGACCACCCCGGTGTGAGGGCAGGGGGGAGGGAGCCGGCGCAGGATGCTGATGATGCCAAGCTGTGCTGCTATGGAAACACAAGCAGAGGCCGAAGGCCAGGCAGTCTGCAGGGTTGGGAGGTCTTTATATATATATATATATGTGTATATATATTATAAATGTTGGTGCTTCCTTGATTTCGCTTTGTCAGTCGCTGTTATCTTCCGTTACAACCCCACATGTGGTCAGACCCGCCAAGGGCAAGCTGCTAGAAAGAAGGAACAATTTTATTTCCACCCCCCCCCCCTCCACCATGTGAAGAAAAAAAAAAGTGTGAAAATATATCTCAGAGGGCTCTCCTTTAAAGTGAGTGTTCAGGTGAGCAGTGTGCGATGTTGGGGGGAGGAGAGGTGTTTGTAGTGCAGGTGTATGCGTTGGCTGAGAAGCACGTGCTTCTCGGGTACCTGTGAGCAGCCCTGCATGTCTGATCTGGGCTGACTGACTGCACCCGGCTGCCTTTGCCGCTCCATAGGCTGTACATGAGCAGCGAGTCCGGGGGTGGCGTCAGATATGTAACCACTAACATCCTGACCATGTGACCCTCATTGTTTTTGTTCTACCCCCCCCCCCCCAAATGTCTGCCAGGATGTCCACTTTTTTTTCCTTGGTTCCAATAGATGTGAGAGCCATTTTGTCCCATTGCCAAGTCAGTAGTATCATATTATGCAATAAGAAAAATGTATTTGAAGAGAACAATAAAGTTAGCCACTCTATGATTAGTAATGTGTTCTGTGTTGCTAGACTGGCGTGGGCGTGCTCACATTCCACAGGATGCGAGTAAAAATGTCTATGGATTATGATAGCTTAATAGTATTGTCGTTCATGGAGCCAACCAGACACGGCCTCAACCAGCCAGGTAACATCAGCTGGACCAGCCAGACACAACAGCCAAGAAATATCAGTCAGCAAGACTGACAACAGCCAGGCACAACCTCAATCATCCAACAGCTTCAGCCAGACAGCCAGGCACAACCTCAACCATCCAACAGCTTCAGCCAGACAGCCAGACACAACCTCAACCATCCAACAGCTTCAGCCAGACAGCCAGATACAACCTCAACGATCCAACAGCTTCAGCCAGACAGCCAGGCACAACCTCAACCATCCAACAGCTTCAGCCAGACAGCCAGGCACAATCTCAACCATCCAACAGCTTCAGCCAGACAGCCAGATACAACCTCAACCATCCAACAGCTTCAGCCAGACAGCGAAGCACAACCTCAACCATCCAACAGCTTCAGCCAGACACAACCTCAACCATCCAATCAGTCTCAGCCAGCCAGCCAGACACAACCTTAGCCAGCCTGAACTTCAGCCAACCAACATCAGCCACACAGCCAGACACAACCTTGGCCAGAAGGAACTTCAGTCAGCCACAACTGGGCACACCCACTCCAGACGGGGGCTCTTCTCCTACCTAAACCAGCCTTTGCTATGTGCTGGGCAGCTCAATATAATATATATACACATATATATATATATATATTTTAACCGATCATTACCTTCCCCATCTGGCCGACACCCCAATACGGGGGACCCTGTACTACAACAGAACAAACAGCCCATGTAGGCTCAAAAGATGAGCCCCAAAACACGGAATATCTATTTCTGCTTCCAGCGTCGTTCACTTTCCACCCCTCTCCGTCCTTACAAAGCACAGTTCTTGCCTGCCCCCCCCACCGGCAGTGGCAAAGCTTCCTTTACAGCACGCTGCAGTTTCGCCATTAAGCAGATAAATCACGCAGACTTATCTCTGTTCACCAAAAACCTTTACTTGTTGCATTTTCCTCTGGTAACCATTAATCAACAGAAGAATATAATCAAAAATAAAAGATCAGTCATTATTCCCAAAACCATTTGTCCAAGTCAACAAAAGCGATAAACATTTCAAATAAATGAATAAAACTGACTTCAGAAAAAAGAAAAGCATCAGAGTGAAGGATGGATCTGTGCAAATCTGCATGTACAGTAACTTCGGTATGGAACTAAATATATTTTTGTGTATTTTAAGTAACATTTTATACAAGGGCCCACAGTTCAAACGGGGTCATTTGAACTTGATGGTGATGGTGTCATCTTTAGGGAAATAATCACAGGAGATGTGGAGGATTGTACTGTGTGAAGGAGACCTTAATGATGAGCACAGTCCAAATTGCACAGGGCTCCACTGCACTGAGATGCCAAAGCGAACATACAAAACATACACCACCTTTTCATTAAAAATAAATACCCACCCACCTCTTAGAAAATAACCCACACATTTTCCAAAAATTCAAAATCTCCGCATGAAAAAAAAAATCCCTAACATTAAATGATCATCATATATTCCATTAGCAGTGTGACCATATTACTCATTAAGGCAAAAAAAAAAAGTGCATTTACATCAAAAAATATGGGGTAGAAAAGGACGCCCCCCCTCCCCAGCTCATTGGAGATTGGAGTGGTAGGCACTGTCACCTTGGTCACCATCATGGTATATTTCTGGCAGGAAACTAAGCGGGTTAAAGCATTGGTCCAGGCCGTTGGCGACATCGGTTGTGTCGGTGACCATCTGCAGTGGAACCGTGTGGGAACATACACCTCCTGGGTCTTCAGCAAGCCAGACCAGACCCGAGTGGTGAAAGTTTGGGAAGGAGAGAGAAGGAAGTTAACATGTCATGTGGTAGAGAGAGGAAAACAGCACGCCCCTTTAAGCTCTGCGCTGGCCCTTACCAATTTTATAAGGAATGTTGCAGTTTCCAGCTGGCTACCTCTATACCCTCCTAATTCGTCACCAGTAACACCAGAAACTCAAAATCCACCAGTGTCACAGTGCTTCTGTATTCGGAAGTCCTTAAAATCAGGACAAGTGTGCAAATTCCCGCCGCTGGATCTGTAGGGTACCCTAGCCCCAAGACAGAAGACACCCTCACGCAGGACAAACTAATTCGCTGTGGGTAATGAGCTCTGACAAGGGGGACAAACGGGAGCGATCTGCCTGGTCCATCAGGTCCATCAAAGTGTAGCAGAGCTTTCAAGCAGCCGCGCTCCACAAACCAACGGGCCTCCTGTCCCCAGCTCATGAGTCACTGGTATCGTCACTCAGTAACGATACAGGACTGCAGCTGGGAGATGTGGGCGTGTTCGCCGCTCAGAAACAGGCTCCGCCTCCCGCATCTCCACGTGTAATACAGAGGGACGCCCCTGCTTGGACCACGGCGCGAGGAAGAAAGCCTGTCAGTGCGCAGGGAGGCTTCAGGGTTTAGGGTTAATGACAGACTTCTTCGGGCCTCTTTGACATTACCGGATATCGATGGGGTGCTTCTTCCTTTTTACTTTGGCTGGTGGGCCCATGGGCTCAAAGGTACAGGAAACACAATGTTCCAAAAAACCAGTCTCCACATAGTAACACCACTGCTAACTGGGAAATGGCTTCGAAGGTGTCAACACAGTGGGCCTTTTCCCAAGCAATTGTCTTAGGTGACTCGTGACTCTGAAACACTTCACTTTGTCTAACTTCTAAAGGCTGGTAACTCCAGTCCCCCCCTCCCACCCACTACCACACTCCACTAATTCTGCTACTTTCTGCCCTGCCTACCAGCAACGGTCCATAAGACACTTCATGGCCATTTCGCCGATTAGACAAGTGTCGTGCTGGTCTCAGAACGAAGCATTAAATGATGGGAATTGGCAACTTTTACCAAGCGTCTAATGCGAGGTGCAGGGACGTTTCGACGCATGTTCACATGGGCTTTGATGACTCATCCAGGACAAATTCGGATGGATAAAATCGGACAGTTATCCCAACTACCATCCCTACGACGTGGGGTTGTGGTCACAGAGCGGAGTCCACAAACACTCAAATGAGGAGGCCAGGGAATTCCGGATGGACATTGTACATCAGCCTGGGACGCCCTGGCCTCAACAACACCATGTCCTACTAACATGGGTCAACAGCCATGACCTACCAGGGGAAGACACACCCACCAACCCACCTGGGGAGGACACCGCTGTCCTCTCCGCCATGCTCTCCCCCTCCCAAGCCGGGCAGTGACCCGGCGAGAGGCTGGCCTCTGAGTCGAGGCTGTTTTGGGACTGGGGAGACTCGGCCAGGGGGTGGAGGAGAGTGGAGCAGCGCTGGTACAGCCTACGTCCGCCTTCTGGCTGTGGGGGGGGGGGGTGCAGACAAAGGTCAGATTTACAGCCTAGTATGGAAGCAGATAGGTATTCACATTGCTGTCAGTGTCATGTTACCCCTCCGCCATCAAAATACAGGGTGACAGCCCCCTCACACCCCTCTCCCGGCCACACTTCTCCAGGCTAGTGGACCAGCAGTACATTTTACATTAACATTTTTATTTATTTAGCAGACATTTTTATCCAAAGTGACACTTTTCTGTGAAAGCAGAATGAGCCAGTCCCCGGAGTATTTCGAGCAGATTTGGGCCGTGCTCAAGGGCCCCAGGGTGAGATCACCCTGTCGACCACGAGACTCAAACCAACGACCTTCTGACTACAGGCACAGCAGCCGAAGTGGACAAGCCCCCCACCTCAGTCTCCTCCCTACGAGTCCCAGCAAGCAGAACATATCCGGCTGTTTGTCGGGCTAAATCCCACCATCAGATACCAAAGTAATGCCTCAGCCCTGGGGGGGAACATCCTCCAGCCCATTTCCATACCCCTCGGTCCTTCTGTGTCCATCCAGCCCAGGGAAGGCGGTGTGGCAGCGGGCGGGACACAGAGGCATCCCCGGGTGCCAGTTAAGAGACTGAGTCGCTATTCATGGGAGCAGCTGAAATGAATTTCATGTGCGTCTGGCCAGGGGGCATAGCTGAGGCAGAAATAAGGGCGAAGGCGCGGCATGGTCAATGGGGGTAAACAGATAAAGGCGAAGCAGCACCCGTGGGGGGGGGGGGGGCTAAGTGAGCACAGAGCGATAGCATAACGCACACGCAGTCAGCATGCGGAATAACACGCGTGACACACGGAACACAGTCACAGAAGTGCAAGGTGCTGTTAGGGAAATGACATCGCTATGCGGCACAGGGCAGAGAGCGCTGGCTGCACGGTGAGGGACCGTGAAGGGAGGTGGGCACTCAGCGACACCCCCCCCGTCCCAGCTGACCGCTGTCCCTAATTCACAGTCAGAGCGCTTAGTTAAAGCAGATTCATTTACAGCACGCAGGCCGACCTGTGGGGCTAAGAGCTCAATCATGCTAAATTACCCCCCCCCAGCCTTAAAGAGATAACGGTGATGAAGCTGCCAGGGCCCCAGAACATGCAGGCAGCTTGTGGAGCACCTGTACGCTGCATCTGACTGACCAGCTGAAGAGGTGACGCTGGCTAGGGCCCTGATGTGCCTAGCCCCTCCCCCAAAAGCGTGCAGCCCGCCCTCAGGCCAGTGGCTGCCAATGGGTCCATCGTGACACCTCCAACCTACAACCCCCTAAGCAAAACAAAGACACAAAACAATATGCAAAAAAATTCCCCCCCCAAAAAATTCCCCCCCCCAAGGGGGACTCCACCCTGCCCGGTAAAATCGACTAGCAATACCGTAGCAACTTGCTCCCCAGATTATTTTCCCTGTACAAGTAGCTCCACTGCTCTGCAAGCTGAACTGAGCAGAGCCGAGAGGACGCACCCGAAGATGGCAAGGTGGCCTTACCATGTGCCCAAGGCGCTGGGACCCAGCGCTGGAGTAGGGGTCTGCCGGGGGCTGGGAGTGCTGCTCCAGAGGCATGGTCTGGAAAGTGCCGGCCGGGTCAAACTGTACAATGTCTCCTTCCAGCAGGGGGCAGCGGGGAGGTGGAGAAAGAGAAGGACGGGCCCCCATACGGTGGGAGTGGGGGGAGGCTTTTGTGTTCAAGGTGGGTGGGGCCACAGGGTTCTGTGGAGGACATGTGGGGTGCTGAAGCAGATTCTCCCAGGAGAAAACATTGGCGTGTGTTCCAAGGCCCCTAACGTCGCCCCATGGTGCCGGGTTCTCAAAGCTGGAAAACATGAAAAACCATCTGGCCCAAAGCTGCCTTGGAAAATCCAGAGGAGCAAACAGCAGAACATAAAGACACAAACAAAGGTTTCTCTCATTTTCTCTAAAGATATGCAGCATTAGATCTTTTCTAATCACTCTTATTTCAGCGTCTTCTCTGCAATTCTTGGTTACCATCTCCTGTGCTGGAGAAAAGGCCCACAGCAAAGACTCTTATAGAAAGACATTTACTAAAGACGCCCAAATTCCACAGACGCTGCCTTGGTCTCCATATGGGCCCAAGATGAATGGGGTTCAGCTACCCCTCTACATTGGATCACATGATCATCTGGCCTGTGGTTTATCCATCACAACCAGGTACAGCTGTCCTTGCAATACACACACAGAAATAATCATCCATACTGCTTCGAGACCTACTTATCCCGTCCTGGGTCCAGGCGAGTCGGAACTCATTTCCTTGAAACACAGAGCACATCCTGGATGGGACGCAAGTCACACTCATAATTCGAAAATGTATTAAATTTCAATTCATACAGCTAGACTAGGTTCAGGAGGAGCCCTGAGGGCATCTGAGCTTAGCCCTGCAGAGACACCTGTCCAAGAGGAACTCTGCTCTTCATCTGTACTAAATGGAACACCTGCTTTGAAAAGGTTAAGGCATACTGTGAAATCACGTCATTTTGAAAAACACAGGCCCGCTAATAAAATAACCTTTACACTACTTCAACAGGCATTTACTTCTCTGCGAGACTCTTAGGAATGACATGGGAAAAAAATGAAAGGATAGGAAGGTGTGGCAGCATGGAGGAGCACTGACTGGCTCCAGCTTGGCAGCCCGGGTGTTCCCCACGGGCCAGAACAGGGCCCCAGCTGCCGTCTTCCAGCCCCCTGCTGGGACACCGCGGGGCCCCCCTGCCTACAGGCCCAACACCCAGCTAGGGCACACTGGGTGACTAGATTCTGGTAACACTGGTGCTCAAGGCCCCCCCCCCCCACTTCCCCACCCATATCTGACCACCTGTAAGGATCTCCAGATTGCAGCGCTGTCTGAAACATCCACCCCGCACCGCCAAAGGCGTCCCAGCATTCATAAACCACTCCCGGCCCAGAAGGACCCATTTGGACCAGCTGCGTCATTCCTGTTCCTTACCCCAGAAGTGCCTGTAAGCCACTATCTCAGTTCAACTACGGTTTGTGGATTGTTACTAAATTTAATGTCAGCCATATTGTGCTAAATATTTAAAAGGCAGATGTCCTTGTCCACGCACCCCCTCCGCCCCCGCCTCACACACACACACACTCCTTTTCAAATGTGGCAAACCTACTTTACAGGTGACACTGCGACACTGAAGCACTGCAAAGAGGTGACAGGCCTGCACTGAGCCTGCAAGGTTCAATCTGTGATTCGCACGGGGCTTTCAAGAACGTCAAAATCACTCAAATTAAACGGTAATTAAGTGAACGTTAACCAAACGGATCCATACGCAGATCTAAAAATAGCCAGCTGGACATCAGTGATGCCAAGCTGAACTGAGACCTGAGCCATGTAATTTGCATATTATATTCTTTTTATTGTGGCTATCTGTTTTTCGCAGTAGCAGGTGACAGACAGGCACCCTCTGCCAGGTGCCCTGAGCTGCTGGGACAGACTGCAAACCTCACCAAGAGCCTGTAGCAGATAAGTAGCGAGAAGATGGATGTTTTATGCATCCAGCCAGCCATCCATCCATCCATTTTCTGAAACCGCTTGTCGTATCCAGGGTCGTGGGATGTTTTATGCAGTACGACTGAAACACTTAAGTCTCAATAGAATTTCCTCAAAGGGAATGTGTTATAAGCTACTAGTCAAAAGTTTGAGAACAATAATGATGTTTTAAACCAGAGGTTCCCCTTTGCTTCGATGACAGCATTGCAGACTCTTGGCATTCTTTCAGCCAGCTTCCAGATGTAGGCGCCTGGAATGCTTCTCCAGCAGTCCCCAAGGAGCTCCCATAAGTTCTGGGCACAAGGTGGCTACCTTGCTCTTACTCTCTGCTCCAACTCATCCCAAACCAGCTGTACAGGGTTTAGGTCGGCGGATTGTGGGTGCCAGGTAACCTGTCACAGCCCTCCATATCCTTCCATGTTAAGAAGATAAGAACACTTATATAGGTACTTATATAATCCCAAAGTGAGCTTAGGGCCGTTAAACCAATGATGTTCAGTAGCTGTGTCCAGATTTTTGACAGGTACTGTATTTGAGTCAAACCACTATATATAAATAAGATTGGGGGTGGCTCCCCCTGTTGGATGTGAAGGGGATATGTCATGGTCTGGGCTTCCTTTGCCGGTAACAGACATTTTTCAGATCCACTATAATCCCAACTCCTATTCCTTACACAGCAAACTGCAAGGCTGATGCTCCAATGGGATTATAGGTAATTGAACAGTCCATCAGTAAGAGACCAACTGACCTAAAACACACTATAAAAATTGTGTGCTGTGGTGACTGCAGGAAAAATGCGCAGTTGCTACTTTACAGACGAGGCCCTGCTGGGGACACTTCCGGACAGACTTACCCCTCCAGTGCAGCCAGGCTACCCACAGTGCTCTGGATCAAGGGACCAATGGGCTTGCTGGGTGATGGAGCTGGGGGGGCACCCCATCGCCCGTGACGGGATGCATGTATGTCATAAAAGGGTGGAGAATGGAGCCGACCCTCCAGGCAATCAGCCCACCGGGGATACCTTAGGATTCCTTCTAGGGGGGCCCTTGCACTGTCCCTCACGTTCGCTGCAAGGAGGAACAAAATTCAATCACCGCACCCAGCATAACCAAACAGGCATGCAGTAGAAAAGGGTTCAAAATCCCTCCCCCAAGGGGACACTGTCAAAAGCGGGCACTGAGACTGCATTCTCACTGCTGTCAATCTGCCATAACACGTTACCGAATTACCAAAATGTTAAGGACCTTTCACCTAGGACGAAACCATCAGCCAAACCAGTAAAAGCTAAAATGTGAATGTAAGGAACACTGCCAAGTGCTGATTTATGAGAACATCTTCCTTGACCCTTGGTAGCGCCTACCAACCAGCTTCCCTACCATGGCCGGCGTCCCGTGCGAAGTGCGAAGCACAGAGCAAGTGCCAGGGCCTGGCAGACGCACTCCTCCTGGCAAATGCGTCCCGGGAGCGGGGGAAGGGTACGGGGGAGGTCTCTGGGCTAAACAGGGGCCGAGGCCCACCGGATCTAGGGGTGGAGCTCCGGCAGAGAGGGGAAGGCGATGCAGGGCAGCTCCACTGGGGACTAAGGGCCTGACGGGAGACACGCTGTGATTAAAGATGGCCGAGCTGCTTGGGGGGTGCATCAGGGGATCGGAGCACCGCTTTCCGTGGTCTCGGCCTGAGACCCCAGGCCCCCACCTGCTCGGGGCTCTCTGCCAGTCCGCATGGCTGCAGCGCCCCCAGAGCCGAGTGCCAGTCACTGCGCCCTGAAGATCAAAGGCACGCATTACGCAATGCGACGTGTAAAACAGGCAATTCTGAGACACTGATGGTTCATACCAGCCTCACTGCCCTCCATCTGAAATGACAACCGACAGAATAATACGGTCTAACACACTACTGCACAAGAGCCCATAAGACGATATAAAATCAGCACATAAGCACATACATAAATGCAAGGTCAGATGCTCATTTTTAACAGGCTAACAGAAAGGTCTGGAACAGCTGCTTGTGAGTACACTTGTAAATTGTCTTTTCCATCTGGACCACACAGGTCCACAGGTTAGTGGGCCAGGTAATCTGCTGGAACCAGCAGTGCCAGAGACAGAACTGGAACTTCAGGCACCACCTGAGAACTACAGTCCCGGCACGTGTACAGCTCCCTGGGTCGCGATAAGGACTCACCCGCCCTGGCACGATCAGGAAGGCCATCCACAGAGTTTCTGCACAAGACCGGGGAGGAGTGCAGGTGCTGGGAGAGAGCAGCAGGGGGCACTCCGGGGCTCCGCAGGAGGCCGAGGTCGTAGGCCACGGCCGCCTGGCCAGCCAGTGTCCGCGGGTCGATGGGGAGGCGCCCGCCGTACCCAGTATGGGACACCTGGGGGGACGTAGCCGTCATACAGCACCCGTCACATGATGGGAGGCCGCGAGAGTGACGTCACACTCACCGACAAGGGCAAAGGTGGCAACATGCTGCTGCCGCAGGAGAAGCTCCTGCTCAGGGAGTCTGGGTGCGGCAGCAAGCTCAGGCTCCCGCCGTAGACGCAGGGACGGCCAGAGGTCAGGGGCAGGAGGTAGGGGGGACAGCCAGGAGGCGTGGGAGGGCCTACGACGGAGAAGAGCTGATCCTGACACCAAACACCAGCACCGATATTTGGATGGAGTGGGGGCCACATGTAATTGTGTCCTAAGGAAGGTATCAGGCCGAGGTCCATTGAGGAGGTGAGGGAGTCCATGGTGGGGCAGGTGGTCCAGGGTGGAGGGAGTATGAAAGGTTCACCCAGGAGGCCCAGTGAGGCACAAATTAAAAGTGGAGTAACTAGGTGATCAAGTGTGTCCCAATCCTGATTGTCTGGAAAATTTTAAAGCTAAAATTAAAAATTACACAAGGTCCCTTTTTCCCCGTCCCCACCTTCAGGCAGCAACAAGAGCCGCCTGAGAGCTGCCAGGCGTTTTTTTATCCCCCTCCCCCCTGTTTTTAAAAGTCCCCGTCTTTCAGCGGCATGCCCTGGTGAATGACCCAATCAGTGCTCCCTCTGAGGGGCCCCGCAGCCCTTATCAGCACCAATCGGATCAGGGGACCCCCATGAAGAGTAGACAATGGAGGCTGAAGGCCTGGCCCCCCTGCCGGGCCATGACAAGCCCCAGCAGCATGGACGCGGGCTTACCGTAGCGCCCCTTGGGAGAAGGGGAGGGCGGCTTCAGGTGCCAGTGGGGGGGGCGATTTACCTTAGGCAAAAGGAAGAGAGTCACAGGGCCCACAGGACCCAAGCAAGAGATACATCCACAAAGGGGACACACCCGCAATGGGGACACACCCACAAAGGGGATGCGTCCACAATGGGGACACACCCGCAATGGGGACACACCCACAATGGGGACACACCCACAATGGGGACACACCCGCAATGGGGACACACCCACAATGGGGACACACCCGCAATGGGGACACACCCGCAATGGGGACACACCCGCAATGGGGACGCATCCCCAGAGCATTTTATCTAAGATTTGCTGGACTGGAGTCGGGGAAAATGACACGCTTAGGGTGGTATGGTCACATGCTGAACAGGAACATGGGAGCTGCTACAACATCCACCAAACAAACAAACAAACAAAACAAACATGTGGTCATTCTCCAATCCAGAGGGAGCTTCTCAGAACAACACAGGTAGGAACTGCACCCCCTACACACACAAGTCATGTTTCACAAACCAGCAGACCACAGAGAACCCGCAGGGAGCCCCCGGCCACTGCACAAGCGCCACGCGACGAGCTTCCCATCAGGGGCGAGGCCTGTTTGAGAGCACTCCGGCCACTGAAGCGAAACCACAAACCGGGGGATGAAGGTTGCAGTCCCTGGGGATGGCAGCTTGACACAGCCGAGCAAACAAAACACGGGGCGAGGATCGCAGGCCTCGCAGGGCTGCGACATCACCAGTCAGCCACACTTCATAGAGCTCGAGCATGTGGCGAGAGGGGA
>JAODKN010000093.1:23594778-23620089 GCA_026774425.1 Petrocephalus zakoni | reverse complement strand
AGTCCTCCGCAGATCAGGGTCCTTTCCCAGTCCCCCGCAGATCAGGGTCCTTTCCCAGTCCCCCGCAGATCAGGGTCCTTTCTCAGTCCTTTCCCAGTTTGTACTATTAAACTTCTATGCCTGTCAAAAACAAATAAGAAATAATGTCTGATAATAATAACATGTGTGAAATTAGCTGGACTCTGACCCCTTACCTTCACTGAAAAACCAAAGGCTTCTGTGGAACAATACGCAATAACAATAAGCAATAACAATAAGCAATAACAACAAGCAAATGCACATTATACATATGAATTCGCAGTTGTGCGATCTGCAGAATTCCTGCGATATTGAGTTGATTGGGCTCAGAATTGTCGTTTCCCCTGCCTGGAATATCCATTCATTTAGCATTGCTAGCAGCCTGGGTGCTGATTTAATCAGGTCAACACATTCACATAGTGAACCATAGTGAAAGTATCAGACTTTAATGTGCAAGAGGCAATAACCTGTGACTTTACAACAAGTATAAAGGTGGATGTGAATTATTAAGCAGTGGGAAGGTTCGCCACGTACAGATTGGGCTAGTCTGCAATGGAAAATGGCCCCTAATTACGGCTGCAGAGGGCTGAAACGCAGTCGTGTGACATCTATATGTCGCATATTTGAATGGCAATCAGAGTCTGCCCCCCTCCCCTCCCAAACCGGGTCCCTCTGATGCCACTAATCCTGAGAGCAGGCCCTCAACAGACGGATCACCATGGTGGCCACCCCGAGGATTTGCACTGAAGCCACACTGGATCCGTCTATCGTACATTAATTAAAACGTTTTCCGTCGTTGTTTTTCTCGTTTTTAATGCGCCACCTGGGATGAATCCCCACAGTACAATCACCGTTTATGATGTAATTCGACGCATGAGATTACATTACTGACAAATGAATTGCCCCTGGCAACCAGTATGGTAAGTATTCGTCTAATAAGCATGTCAGCTGGGACCGGTCGCGGTGAAGAGCGACCCGCACGTGCACGACGTCCTAGGTGGGCTCCAGACACGGCTCGCCCAGACCTGGCCTTTGCTCAGGTCTTTATTCGCAAACCAGATGTGGCTGCAGCTACTGCTTCTTCTGGTAGGACCTGCCTCGAGAGGAGAAGGAACAGCAATCAGATTAAATCGAGAGTGAAGGGAGCCGGGAGAGAAATGAAACCAACCATTTCTGTCTCGGCTTCCCCTGGAAGCTGCTTCCCTCAGCAGAAATTTAGAATTTTATTCATCTCTCTGACTGGCCTGCTATCAACTAAAGTCTGTTTTTTTTTTTATCACCGATTCCTATATTTGTGATGCATTTCATTGCGAATTTTACATTTCAGTCACAGAAATGTGCATTTCCTTGTTTCTAAACCTAGAAGAGAGCTCGAATGTTGTTAAGGCACTGGACCTGAGTGCCAGGAGGGGTTCTGCCGTTGAACCCTTGAGCCATGCACTTCAAGATAAGTCAGTGTAGTGTATCAATCTACACTCTTCTTACAAATGACAGGTGGGGTTCTAAGCCTTGGATAAAATGTGAACTGATCCACCTGCTGAAAAGGTCTCATGTGGGTCAGCTGGAGCCTTTCCGTCAGGCGGCTTTTGCTTTGTGGCGATCACCAGGGACGGCTTAGTGGTGAGTTGACCCTGGGCCAGTTAAAAAGGCGGGTCCACCCCCCTCCCCCCCACCCTGCTGCTCTGTCAAGCTGCCCCGGTGACCCGGTGTGGCCCTTGCGCCTCGCTCCGTCTCACTCACTCGCTGACCCTGCAGTAGTAATGTATTGGCCATGGGCGTGAGATATGACGCCTTTGTGGGATCTTGAGTTCCAGCCTGCATTTGTGTGTGTGTTCAGTATATATATATTTACAGATGTGGCTGTTTGGAGTTCAGCGCCAGGCCCAGCCGCCCGCGGGGTCTGCGGGGGCCTGGGGACAGCACACCTTATCTCTGAGAGCCCATGCTGAGAGCGGAAATATATACATATACATGCCGGTACACGGTATAAAGGCGGAGGCTAGGTAATTCCCAGAGCATAGATATCTGCCTATGTGGGTTTAAGTCTCCAAATGGACTTTGTGCAACTGGACCTGCATCCTTTCTGGGGCCTGCTCTGCTGGGATGGGCTCTGGGCTCACCGCAGGCCATCACTGCATAACGGGGAGAACAGCCACACTCTGGCTGTCTGTCTGTCTCTGTCTGTCTCTCTGGCTGTCTGTCTGTCTCTGTCTGTCTCTCTGGCTGTCTGTCTGTCTCTGTCTGTCTGGCTGGCTGCCTGTCTGTCTGTCTGTCTCTGTCTGTTTGTCTGCTAAGGTAAGGCTGCAGTCGTGTGCATATGCTAAGCGGTAATAAGTCCAGTCCTGTCTCTCCATTGTGTGGGGACCCGTGACTTAGAGGGTGAGATATCCCGAGATGTTTCTTAAAATGTGGAATAGGAATAGCCTCTAATCCCGGGGGGGGGGCATTTCCCTTCTACTGAGAAAAAAGGAGCATTCAAATCTGTAAATGACAGAAATCAGGCCTGTGTGAAAATGATAAATCCCAGAGAAAACGGTAGCCGGAAAAATAAATGGAGCTGGGAAGCAGGCGCAGCACGCGGGGGGGTGAGGGGGCCACGGCGGCCGCACAGGTAATTGGCTGGATGCTGGGTGTAATTCAGCCCCGACAAATCCATTTCACAGTCGGCAGATTCCTGACTCCCTCCTCCCCAGGCCGAGAATTTAGGACAGGAGGGAGGGGGTGGGACTGAGACCAATCGAGTTTGAATATGGGAGTCATGGGGACACCGAGGAAGGAGAAGGTGACGAGAGAGCGCGGAGGGAGGGGGCAGGGGTGCCATGGTCGCCGTTACGGGAGAAGCTCAGCAGAGCATCATGCTGGAACATTTCGGAATGGTGAGGGTTTGTGGGACTGACTAAAAGGGGAGAGACCTGATGAAGTGGGTTTTAGGGGGGAGGCGATGGACTGAGCAGAAGCCTCACAATGGACGTCAGCTTCAGCCAGCTTCGGTCCGGCTCCGCCCTGGCGCTCACATGGTGCCCACACCAAAACGAGCCGGCAGACAGCCTTCCACTACGCTCCTGGTAAATAGCCCTTATTTGATGTTGCAAACAGGCAGAGAGAGACGGCCAATCGGATGTTAGCACGGCCCCCCCCTGCCTCCCTCCACATCAGCCGCTTTTTAAAATCCATCAGCTCAATAAATTTCCCTCTTGGCATTTGGGCTGTTCTGAGCTCTGAAGAATGTTGGGGATGGGGGGGGTTGGGGGGGCCTTTGCTGCGTATCCGCGGTAACGGATTCACGTCCGCGCCGTGTCGGAACGCCAGGCCGGTCGGGGGGGCGGGGCCCAGGATCTGACATTTCATATGGCCATCAGTCAAAATCAGACAGCTCTGCTGGGAGGCTGGCTGTGTAGGGCACCGCAGCCAGATGAATCGTACACGCGGGGAACAAAAAAGCACTAATCTGCAGGTGTGATGGCACAGGGAGCACAGGCACCTCGCATGCGGAGGACGCCCCTTTGGGTTTAATAAGTGCGAACCTGTGTTTCCACTGAAGATTTCCACTGTATCTTTGGCCTGAATGGAAATAAAAATATTAAACAATATAATGTAAAAATGCCAACAAAACATTATTCAGTGAGTCGATGTAACAGAAAAACTACAACGATAGACTTGTAAATGCACATAAGTAGGGGTGGTTGTGTTTGCTCTGTGGATGGTGCTGTCGACTCACACCTCCAGGTTAGGGGTTTCACATCACACATCACATCACACATCACATCACACATCCACTTTGTGGCCTTCCTTGGCTGATGTGGTTTCCTCCTGCATTGCAATGACATGCAGTTAGGCTAATTAGAATCCCTAAATCACGGACAGATTATGACTAATTGTGTGCATGTCTTGCGCCCTGCAATGGATTGGCATCCCATCCAAGGTCTCCCCCTAATTTGTTCCCTGTGCCGACTGGGGTGGGATAGGCTCCCAGCCAGCCAGCCTCACCCCCTGCCCCCCCGAACCCATCAGTATATTAATGTACACAATTGGAATTGGGGTTGGCAACTTGGTCACCAGTGAACCCAGTACTGAAATAAAGCAATTCATTATGGTCGTCAGTCTGACAAACAAATCCTACTCAGCCGAAGCAAAGCCTGTAAAAGAGCGAGAATGTCAGAGGAAGTGTGGCGTATGTTCCTGACAGGAGTCACACTGAAGGGCCCTTAGAGGATTCATTACAGCCTAATGGCCAATAGGAGACAAGCCCCATGTGGGTCAGGTGTCAGGTGTTATCCAATAAGATCAGCAGAAATATGTGCTATAGTCCAAAAACAGCAGCTTCAATGGACAGCTTCTGAGATGAGTCCTGATAATGAATAATTTCATTTCAGTCTGTAATGAAATTTTGTGTACATTTAGATAAACTTATCTGAAGTATCTGACATGAACTATATATATGTAAATAAATCTCACGTGTGGAATCGCACATGATGTGAAGCTATGCAGCTTACTTTCTTAAAGTGCAGTACCTAATATAAAACAGGCTCTGTTATAGTATGCAGGCATTAAGCGTTGTGTGTAAACGCGGCGGGTGACTGCACGTACGCTCCCAGGGAGCACGGCGGCCCGTGGGAGCACCGCCGCACACGCTGCTCCCGCCAGCGGCCCGGCGCTACTTGCCATGCAAAGCCGCTGGCCACCTCTCGCCTCGTCTGATCGCACACAATGGGCCGGCACATTTTCCCAGGCACCGCGCTCGGCTCGCCATTATGGCAGAGCGGTCCGCTGGCGGGATGGCATTGATGGGCCGTGACCTCTGTCCCCCTGCGCTCAGCCTGCTCCTGCTCAGAGAGGGGACGGGGTCGGTGAGTGGGGGGGCCCATCAATATTTCTGGGAGAAGCAGAGCCACAGCCCAGCTGCCTGGGGGCGGGCGGCCCTGCGCATTTCCTGCGACTGCTCGCCGTGTCGCCCTCTGCGTGTTCCTCTTCATGTGTTAAATTACTCAACATTTATCATACATTAACAAATATGTAAATATATTTACTGAAATCTCTGTGCATTAATGACCTTAGCAAGTTTAAGCGGTAAGAACACAAACAGTCTGGCTCTGATGAGCTCCCTCGGCCCCGTTATATGTTTGAGTCATGTGTAGTGTAGTGTTATTATCGTTTTGATATTTTAATTTAGGTTTTATTTTTTTATTTTTGGCTTTCATTTGAAGTCCAGTTTAGTTGTAGTTAATTTTCAGTGTCGTTTATTGGCTTTTATTAGTTTTTATTTTAAAGATATATTTCTATTTAGTATTTATATATTTTAGGTTCAGTTTAGATTTTAGTTATTTTGTTTTTAGGGATAGACTGGAAGTTGTACAGCTGTTTCATGTGTCTGATCTGAATCCTTCATGAAGACACAGTGCACATTATGTCATAATGTCTTAAAAATCTGCAAGGCATGTTCCAGGCTCCATAATTAAAGATAAACAAATTGCTTTCATTAAAAATAATTAAAAAATACTAAGAGTATGTGTTGTTTGTTTTCATTTTATTTCAGTTAGTTTGGTAAGCAATATATATAGTTTTTGTTTAGCTGTGATTTATTTTTGTATTTTATTTTATTAACATTTATGAAAATGTTTTCTTATAGTTTTAGCTAGTGATAATAACCCTGGTTTAGTGCCAGACACTCTACTTCTCCATGCAAAGTAGCTGAATGGACACCCTTCATGCGTGTTACCACCAGTAAGATACTTCTCTGCGTTTACAGGCCTTCTGCTCTCCGATAGGGATTAAGTCAATGTCCACTTGACACATGTTTTGATCCAGTTGGTGAGAACAATCCACTTGGTCTGGAGGAATTCCCTTATGTATATACCGTGTCTCTCCGAAAAAAGACAGGGTCTTATATTAATTTTTGCTCCAAAAGACGCGGTAGGGCTTATTTTCAGGGAATATCTTATTTTACCATGTACAACAAACTGCAGCACATTTACCGGTACTCATGCACAAAAATCCGCATTCATTCAAATACAGACGTCATATTGTCTTCTTATTTTTCGCCATATTTTTCCATGTAAACAATCTACCGGTACATTTATTCATGAACAAAAATCTCCTGTGTGTACATTAATTCAAATACAGTCATCTTCTTCTGCATGTCATCTTCGTCTGGAACATCATCGTAAATGTCGAAGCTTCTAATTCCATCCTGAATTCCTTCCAACTCAATATCGTTTTTAACCAGTGGCCCCAATCTCTCATGTCTAGCAGTAGCACTTTCCTTAAATGAGCGCCTCTTGTCCATGTAGCCTGCTCATAGTGCATTGGCAACGCAGCTGTCGGCAATTGTATCCCATGAATTCTTCACCCAAGTCACAACCCCCTGTAGCTTCACAGAGTTTCCACGCTGATTTCTCTCCATTCTATTTTCAATGTAGACATTAATTTCCATGCGCAAATTGTCCTTGAATGGCTTGTTTATTGCAATATCAAGAGTCTGGAGATAGGCAGTCATTCCTGCGGGAATCATTATTCGATCAATTCTTCTCTCTGCAAGGAAGTTCTTCATGTCTTCAGCGCGGTGAGTGCTGGCTGAATCCCAGACCAGCAGACCTCTTTGGCCGCCTCGCAAAACAAGCGGCAGCATTAAATCCACCCACTTCCTTAATACTGCTTGTGTGCACCAAGCTTTTTCGGTTTCAAAAACATAAATGCCTAAAACACATTCAATCTTCTCTTTCTTGCCCTTAGTTATGATTAGAGGTGGGGCTTTATTTCCATCCAGACAAATTGCCAAAATACAGGTAACACGTGCACTTTCGTATCCAGTGGAGGGATGTAGATCGAGGAGGCATCCCGCTGATTAATTGTAGTTCGGATTTCCTGGCCCATACACACTGCAGTTTCATCCATAGCAATCATGTTGTTAAGTTGGTATTTAGTAAAGTTGATTCCATCAACAAAGTACTTGAATGCAAGTGCTCGTTTAATTTTTTCAGCAACTTCCAGCTTGAACAGTGTTGTCGATCTTCTTAGAGACAGTTGATATCGCTGAAGGAAGCCATCCAGCCAGTGTTGTGATGCTTTGAAGTCTTCCGGGGATATTTCTAACTGTGGTGCCATTTTAAGGGTAAATGCTTGGATATCAGCCCTGTACACCACCAAAGCCTTTGAGCTCCTGTCAGCAATCCATTCACAAACCATGTCTTCCAACTCAAGAAATACTGGTTGCCGACCTGATCCATACTTGCGCTTCTTAGCACTTCCCTTGTCCACCTGTTGACTGAGGTTATCGTACTCTGCGCACCACTTTCTGACCATTTGGATATCCGACTTCTTCTCTTTGCAGAAAGCCGTAAGATTCTTGCCCTAGGAGCCCTCCACAATTCCTTTCTTGTACTTCACAGAATAGCTTTCTTTTTGCACTCAACTTGTCTGGGGGTCAGAATATTATTTCCCGTTCATCTGTTCATGTATCTGTTTACATATAATCTGTTTACATATATCTGTTTATGTATATCTGTTTACGTAAAATCTCATTTTATTCTACCGTACCGTAGTTACCGTACAATGCATGGGATAGTAACTAGGGCTTATTTTTGGAGTGGGGCTTATATTACATTATGTTGGGGGCGGGGAATCATGGTGGGGCTTATTTTCGGATTGGGCCTTATTTTCGGGGAAACGCGGTAGTGGTTAGAGTATGTATCCCCTTGAGAATATCTGGCTGGACTGGAATATATAGCTATAGATTTATATGCATTATTTTTTTTCATAACTTGCTTGTAGCTGTTAGCTGGATTTTTTAATTCTTCTTTTTGCTGTGGTTAACTGGGATTAGATTATCTAGGGTAATTTTATCGACTAAGATTCCACAGGCACTCGCAGGCTAATGGTGCTGTTTCATCCCTCCTTTCTTGGCTGTATTCAGGCTCGGCCATGGGGTTCTTGTTGAACTAAGGCCTTTATATAAGAAGAATGAGAGTTCTTAGAGGCACTGCCTGCTTCCAGCTTGCATTACCGTTCCTCATTCCGGTACTTTTTGTGCAACGTGTCCTGGATGAGGCTTCCTGCAGAATAAGAGAGTGATCATTATGCGCCTCCGGGCAGCGGGATAAAAATAAGCGGAAGCCGGAGCTCCGTGCCAGCGGTGGAATTCGAGGTACACGGCGGCAGGACATGTCAGAGCCCGCGCGGCGCTCCAACACGCTCCACCGTGTTCCCAGCTGCATGGGGCCGCAGAAAGGGGGGGAGAGCTAGGAAGTGTAGAGCGGGGAGGGGGGCGATGCACAGAGCCAGGACCCCAAACATGGCCCCCCGAATACAGGCCTCCTGGGTGTCTCCGCAACGGCTTTGAGCCCGAGTACCCTGGCCATCATATCGAAACCAAGCTGACTTTAGAAATATGCAGAAATGCCAAGAATCCGGGCCGGTAGCAGGAAGTTCCTCAAGCAGGCACACACCGCCAGCAGGGGATAAGCGCTGTTGTTAGGACGCCGAAGCCGCTTTGCATTCCAGAACATTTTCGCCTTGCACGCTTCCTGCTATAAAGAGGAATGATTCCACAAGCCCCCTTTCTCGCAGAGGGACCCTAAATACCCCGCCAAGGCTGGAAGCTCTGCACGTCGGGTCGGATTGGGGCACTTCACTGGGTCACCCGTCTTTCCCATCACATGCCATGTGGTTTCTGTTATGCATAATCAGGGGAAAGTTGAGCGGAAGATTTTGCTACGTCACAGAATGAAGGCACCAGTCAGACAGTAAATGGTGGAAGTTAGGAGTAGGTAATCTGAGAGATATCCTGGGCTCTGGGGCTGTTGTTAGGTGGTGGTGGTGGGGGGGGGGGGGGTTACTGCCAACCACGACAGCAGTTAGTGGGATCAAAGAGTTAACAGGCCTCAGTTATTTACACGCCCATGCTGCCGTTTGATCAAGCCAGACCGCAACACACATTCCTGCCGGTTTGTTAAGTTTCCCTACAAGTTGCTGTTGGTGGTTCATTTCACCATGTTTTGCCGTCACTTACGTAGTCACAGTTTGGAATGGGACTCTGAAGGATCATATTTTTGGATAGCTGGTCTTCCCAACACTGTCACGTTCACCCTTCCATGGAAAAACAGGATAAGAAGAAGAACTGACTCAAATTTCTGCCCTCTGTTCACACTGACAGCAATTAAATTGCTGCCTGCATTTCTGAAAAACACTCCATCACATTTTCATTCCTGCCCGTACCCTCATAAAGGTGAGATTTATTACAAAAATCTTTTTAGAAAGGAGCATATACGCCTGCTGAAAATGCGCTGGAATGGGGGAGTCGGGAGGCTTTCACGTCTACATATCTGAGTCTGTTTAAACCGGCCTGTCTACATTGGCTGCGATCCACAAGCAAACTCTGTCGCCGAGGAGACGGGTGTCCTGTGCACCTTCTGGAGTACGTCTTTAAAAGCGCCCAGGGAAAATACTAGCACAGCCCTCAGCAGCTAGCTAAAGAAGAGCAGCCTGAGATAGTAGGAGCATTCTAAACAAAGGCAAATGTTATTTCGTCATTGTGACCTTTAAGAATGACTCAAACATCATGAGTTTAGGCAAATTTACATGGGGCAAGAATTCTTTCATTTTGAAAAACGTGTGTGTCGCTGGATTAACCTGAACAGAAACCTAAACTGTAAATAAAAGATAAAACATTCAGATACCCAGAGGGACTGTTTGCTTATTCACAACTAAATGATATCACTGTAAAAGCTTTGGAAAAATACCTGTAAAATAGAGAAAATATTACAAATATTAGAAATAAAATATTACACTGAGCTTACTGCATAAAGTTTCTATATTGATTACTTAGTATCAGTAGGAATCAACTCATGGACACAAAGACCATCAATAGTAATTTCTCAGATACTGGGGCGTTTGGGTGGCAGTTAGGGTGGTTACCAACCAATCCATGTCAGAAAGGACATTTTGACCTAGAACAGGATTTGTAAGCTACCATTTCAATTAAAAGAACCTGGATTTCATGGCGTTCTTGCTGTGTGCTGATTGGTCAGTCTCCTATAATCATGCATGTGTCACTAATGTTAATGTGAAACAGCTGGATGAGTCTTTCAATCAATAAAGACTCATACAGTCAAAGTGGAAGAAGAACTGAACTATTTAGCCAAGCACAGGACCCTTTCAGGTTTAAAGTAATTTGTAAAATGGCTGTCGACATGAGAAATATCCTCAGATACAATATGTAATAGATACAGGTCTAAATAATATTTCATGTTTGACTAGATATGATGACACATAACTTTAAAATATATATTATCATTCCTAGCTAGAGACTTTTGTTCATGATTATGGTTGCCACATGTCCCTTAAAATACGGAATCGTCCAGTTTTTGACAAAATAATCAGTCCAGTTTTTAATCAATACGGGACGCGGTTTGTCCCATATTTCAGAATTGTGATGAACGCAGAATCGTCACACCCACAGTTTGTATGAAAACGCCATTTGATTGATTAGATTCATTTGTCTTATATATAGTTAATATAGGTTATGGCTGAGTTAATAATGTATATTCTGAAGAGTTAATAGGTTATGGCTGAGTTAACAATGTATATCCTGAAGAGTAATTTAATTTAAGTGTTATGCACGTACCTTAAGTTTTGATATAAAGCGACTGATTTCATTGCCAGTTGGCGTTTATAAGTGGAAAGTTTATTAAGTTTATTTTTATGTCCATTGATAATAAAGTACTTCAAATATTAAGCATGAATCGTAACATACTTTCTTGAGACCGCGGTTTAAGTTTTGATTTCCCACCACTGGTGCGTCACTTGGCACACAGTGGTTGTAGCAAGGCCCCACAGTAGATAGTGCCTCTAGTCGATCTGGGCCGAACCTAGCCGAATCTGCTCGAGCGGAGCCGAGTCAGCACGAGCCGGACCGAGCCGACGGCGGAGCCAGCAGCCGAAGCCCTTCGTGGGGGACGGAGGGAGGAGACAGGGGGAGGTTAGCGTGCGAAGAAAATGGCGGACGCGCAGCTGCACGGCTTCTCTCCGAAAACGCCGCAGACGCCATGAGCTCCGCCAGCCTTAGCGCCCGCTTTCACTTTCGCTCGGTTGCACTTTAAGTCCGTGCGGTAAGAAGCCGGCGTGTTTGGGGCGCGCAGGGCCGGGTGAGGTGGCGTGCGGGGAGCCGGGAGCCGGCAGCCGTGCGCGACCCCCTGCACAGGAGCCTCGCTCCGTCACAGGGGCTGCCTGCCGAGCCTCCGCTTCGCCGCCGGTGCGGCGCAGGTTGGCGACGTGCAGCGGGTCACTTCCCGGCTCGGCTCGGCTCGGCTCGGGGCGCCTGCGACGGGCGGGCGGTGCGCTTAGGCGGCGCGATGCAGCCGGCTTCCCGGCACCGAACGCCGGTGCGATCCGCGGTCCGGCCGCCGATCGGTCCGTTTGCGTGCGCCTGTCCGCGGGGCGCTCGGACCGGGACTGAGCGGGCACGGGCACGCGGACGGGTGCCGGTCGGCACTATCCCTGAAGCCCGACTTGGGGTTCTGCTCGCTTCCATTTAGCGGCTCCGTAACTCGCTCGGGTCCCGGGACGCCGCGGCCGGGCGACTAGTGTCCGCAGTTAGCTAGTTAGCTGGTTAGTGGCGCCCGCCGCCTCCGCCCTGGATGCATGCCTGTCCTGCCCTTATTCGAGCTGCCGTCCTCTGGCGCTGATTAGTAATCGCCTAGTTACTTGTCGCAGGGAGTAACTATTTACCGTAAGCGAGTCCACAAGAGCGCGTGCGTTTCGGTCACAATTACTAGTGACACTGGTGAAAGTTACTCGGCTTCGATGACGGTCATTTCGGGTATTTTCATATACAGTCCTCTTTTTCCCTTTTTAAATGCGTCAATATTTGTGCAAATATCGCCTCTCACTGTCCAGATAATAATGAATAATGCCCTTAGCACCGACCATTTCAACTTAAGGACGTTTTAACAGTGATTTTTTTTTATTTCTATTTTTTTTTGTCTTTGCAGAGAATTGGAAGCTACAGCCACCAAAGAGACAGAGAAGGAGACAAAGCAGGTCAGTTTGTCCCCACTGAGCTTTGCACTGTAACCTTCACTGTGTGCCGCCTCCCCCATGGTCCACCTGACTTCACTTTGGGTCTGTGGATGAGGTGGACGTCACCGGCAAAACTCGGCTGCTGTGCCCCGACCCAGGGGCACTGCTGAGTCAGTTGCTGTGTTTATGGAGTTTAGCGAAACCAGCTGCCTGCTTTTGGCTGTCTGTGTCTATCTCTGTTGTGATACAGTATGCCGGTCTGAATAGGCAAAAAAAAAAAAACCCACAATGGCTGGTTTACCTCCAACCCCAGTGACGCCGTCAAATGGGCTCTGCAAAAGGCTTCTCTGCAGAAGTCACATAAATGCTTGAACATTGATGTAGTGCCATCAGAAAGTTCTGACACTCATTAATAAGGTACATCTCTGTTCAGACAGCACTCCTTAGATGATGAGTCAGCCTGACGAGATGTTTATGCCTTATCATTACACGTGTTTTTTTTTTATTTTTTTTAGTGTTGCTGGATTTTTGTGAGTAGGTTAGATCCTTTAGTCTGATATCGTCCTGCTTTAAATAAATGCGAACACAAGCTGACCTTTCAGTGGCCAGCAGCTGGCCGCACGCGGGGTTTTTCTGACCTTTATGGTGTTTGTGTGGTAATTCAGAACTCCAGCACCTTCCTCGAAAGTATAGAGTCATGAATGCTTACTGAGCTCCTACGCCTGGATGTGAACCTAAAACATGTTGGTCAGAATCCCGATTTAATAATTGGTCAACCCGCTTGTTTAATTTGCATAGTTTTTCCTTAAAGGCAACCTCATGGTATTTTTAAACAATTCTAAGTTCCGCCTAGCTTTTCAAATATGCCGCGATTACTTCTTGTAAATGTTGTATGGGACTGTTGCTTATTGGCAGTACTGTGTATTTAGTAGCATCGCAAACTGTCATACATTTTTGCCAAAAATCAGTGGTGTTTGTCTTCAGCCTGTAATTAAAAGATTAAATACATCTAAGTCTAGATTAGACATCTGCATCTGTCTATCAGCCTATCCTATATGCTGTGTTCATACTGACATTCTCCTTGGTGTTACTCCCAGGGGGGATCTGTGAGTTTTCTACTTTATATGCAGTTTATTTAATGTTACTTTTGTTTTACTGCATGTGTTTAATTCCAGCTCTTGCCTTTCAGTCGAGTTTGGGTAGCAGCCTGGTTGTAGTTTTGTTAAAGGTATTAATTTACATTTTGTAGTTATGCCTTTGTTAGAGAGTTTGAGCTTTATTTGAGTGTGGGTAGGTTTTAGTTAAACATAATGTTGCCCAATATATTTCCATTTCTCTTGGTAAATGCGCTATGTGCATGTAGTACTATATGGTGGCTTTGACTGGTGGAGTCACCTGTGCTCTTTGTATCAAACTCATAAACAGATGCCGTGGTCTGTACAAGGCAGCGTTGTGTTGTTAGGTGGCCATCTGGTTAAGCACTTAACTGAGAGGAGAGAGGAATGCAGGGGGTGGTGTCCGACCCCAGGGGTCTTCATTCGCCATACTCGGTGTCAGTATGTGGGGAAAGCATCGTACTGAGGACCTTATGTTTGCCTAAATGAAGACTGCTTAATTCAGCCTCTACTGACAAGTGTGAGGCAACCACTAGATGTTTGTGTTGTGGCTTTTCCAAAAAAGCTGTGAAATGGATCACTGCTTGTAGACAGAATAAATTGTTATTCAAAATGTTATGCTTTGGTCTAAGATGGCATACAGATAACTAACTTTTGGGCCTCACAATATACGACTCATTAATATTTTAGGCGCACTGCTAATCTGCTTAACAAATTGTGGACATAAGTAAACGTCCGTATAGTACCGAAATGCCAGCGTCCGGATAAATGTTTCATCCGTAATTTTAAGATCTAGTGATTATTGTAGGTGCACCTTTTAATAGAGATTAAATTGCAATGTGCAAAGTAGTGCAGCCCTACTTTGGTCCTTAAAATGTGTGCAGATAGAGGAATTTGGCTAAATTTAATGATTTAGTCAAAATGAGGCTTTTTATTATTAGCTGTAGGTCTAATGTTTACACATTAAACTCCTGTTCCATTGTAAGGTTTTGTACTTTTTCTGGCGTTTTTTAAACATGTTTGTACAATTTTAACTTCCTTGTGAATGCAAAGATTAAGGCTTGCATACTAGGGTTCTCTCTAATAGGAGCACCTCTTCAGTTCATATATCTCAGTTTATATGTGTAGAGGCGTACCGTGAAATACAGTGACACTACTTGTCTGACCGTTTCTTGTGCTCAGCAGACAAGTTTAACTCATATTTTGAAGAATCTATTTGTCATGCAGTATATTGCGGTGCAGGATTCGTTTTTTTGCTGTCATTGGTCAATAATTAACGTGTGCTGCTGGTTTAAACGGCGCATCATGAATTAATGTTGCATGTACATGTCTATCAACAGAGTAATTTGCGTTTGTCAACGTAAACTAGCATTCTAATTAAGCCCATATATGTGACACCTTATCATCTTTGCCTTATGCAGTTAGTTATTAATGGGTGTTTTGTTTTGAGGCTATTTGGTATTACTCTTGTCAAATTGGGGTGTATCTTTGTGGGACATTTTCTTGATTTGGTTGAGAATTTGGCTGTTTCTTGAAATGTTCCCACATTGGGTGGGTCCTGTCTTTAGCTTTGTCTGAGTGACAAGTCTACTTGTGCAGCTGTTATTTTTAGGTATTGGGGTATTTTGCATGTGCTTCAATGTTTGAATTCTGTTTCACAACCGTGAATTTCTCCTTCATATATGCGCAACTCTTTGCACTTCACAATGGCATGGTAGGTATTAGACATGGCCACATTTTGATGTTCGATTCCAGCATTGTAAATTTGGATATCTGCCGAGCCGATACAAATCCAAGGTTCTGAGTCTTTTTTTTTTTTTTAAACGAAACAATTAATAATGTTTTAAAACACCTTAACACAAATTCAAAAATCATACCTGTGATATAATAAGGAAGAAACATTGCACAGAGAGTGTTAGTAACACTGTTTAGTAACACTGCTGCTTTTTATCTGAATGTCCCCAGTTTTAGTAGCATTTGATGGATCAGCACCATCCAAAAAATCTTGAAGTGCAACTATATACAAAAATAAAACATAATAAGACATAAAAGCTTAGTATCTAAAGAAACATAAATAATTAATCAAAGTGCAATTTTATGCAAGAGTTCAAGAACCTCTTTGGTTTGGAAAAATACAGGAACTGCAATTTAAAATAATGCAACATAAAATAGATACAAAAAACTACACAAAATGAATTCTGATTAATCTCAGACCGGTTGTATATTTACACAGTTCTGAAAATGTTCGGATTGCCTTAAGTCCCTGGGCTGGAAGAACAACTTGAGAGTGTATGTAAATAGGGGTGGGGCCGCTTACTGATGTATCTCATGTGAAATCGATAAGTTTACTAAATTTTAAATATTGTTTTCAATATGAAACGGCCATAAGCATTCTTTGCGGCAGCCCATTATATGAAATCTTCGGTTTAGCGTAATCGATGTGTGTGCTGTGTGAGCTCTGGCGACAGGTTGTGTTAAGGCATACGTTATAAAATGCCTTGGCAGTATTTTGATGAGTCTGGGGACCGGAAGAGAGCTATTTTCATACCGTTTGAGAATTGCTCCCCATTCAGGAGACACAACAAACTTTCATTTGCAAAGGCTGCAATCTTACAATCACGCAAGAAACGCAGAACCATCAGTGTATGTGACACAAAAACTGCTTATCTTGGAGGAAAAGTTCACTGAGGTGGGTAGCCTGCTTATTAACATAGATGGGAACATCATTTAATAAATTAATCTCAGCATTAGCCCCAGGCTAACAGCCATTATTTAGAATGACTAGTTAATAACATCTAAAGTGTTAAACAAAATATTGCACAGTTCAATGGATCTGCTGTTTAAAAATTATAACATCCATAATTATCAATAAGTATAGATCAATTTTTCTAAACCAGTTATTACCTCAGGCTTATATATACACCATGATTGGAAAGCAGCCTAAATTGTAGATCAGGCCTTTGCAGCAGTCGTTTCCAGTGGATGTCCAATCAGCAGAGGAAGGATTCTGTGAAAATTCAAAATTTGATTCTACTGTTTAAGTAGAACGTAATCTTTCCCAGTTTACTTGACCATCTCAGTTACTGATTAATCTGTTAATCTACAGCGTTGTTTTGTGTGCGCGATGCACGGGGAAACTCTCGCACGTGTGCCCACACAAGCACAAACGCTGCTGTCACTGCCCGATGCGCATGTGCAAAGTTCTCTTCTTCTTATGGCTGTGTGTGATTTGACATCCGCTGGACTCAGCCCGATCGGCTAGAGTATGCGCACAAATTTAAATTTTAATACATTGTTAGATATAAAACCACAATCGCATGATGCTTAATATCCATTAGTAGACTTTGAAATAATATGACAAGTACAGCCTGCCTGCCAGGCAGATACTCCACTTTTTATTTTATGTGATATTTACTTAAATGAAGGTACACAAACTCGTTGTGGACTGAGAAGTCGTTGGAAAGAATTAAAGCTACCAAAAACAACTGTGTTTTTCTTTTATGAGACCTCTACTCTGCTTTACAGATTTGCGGTACTGTAAAACATGTACACGCAGATCGGGCATGGACGGTTGATCTGACAGTTGCAACTAGCGATGGTGGAGAGAGGCAAGAGATCAAAAGTGTGGTTGCACTTCACTAGAATCAATGTGGACAGTGCTTGGTGCCAAAAGTGTAGGTGTTATGTGTTATAAAGGCATTAAAGGCTTTGCATTCCAATAGTGTGTTTTACATTTCCGTTACCAGAAATGCTTAAAACATTGCTGCATTTTTTTGACATTAGCAAATTTGTTGAATAATAATTGTAAGTTGATTAGCAGTGTTGATTATGTTGTTAATTAGATTTTTTCTTCAAAAAGTACCAATAACGATACCGTTAAAGTACCAGACTAATAAGCAGCATCAGAAAGAGTAGTAGTACCGTTAAAATCTTGACGATACCCATCCCCATTAACGACATTCGTTCTGTGAAATGCTTTAAGTGATTTTGTTGTTGTGCAAACATCATTGTGTACTTACTATCCATAACACAGCATACTGTTTTACAGTAAACTTTTTTTTTTTATGATTGGGAAGTAGGAAGAGTACACTCTAAAACGCCATTATGCGGCGGATGACTGTACAGAAACTTTGGTTTAAGCCCCCAAATGGTTTGGAGGGTGGTGGTTCTGCATCAGTTAAGTGTGTAAAGCATTGATCCACACACACCCTGGCTTTCTTTTCAAGGTATGGTGTCAAAGGTATGATTTGTGCTCTATGTAAAGCTTGTCTTTGTCATCACTCCCCATGACACACATTAAGACACGTGTGATTGCCTGTGGTGGTGGGGTGGGGGGGGGACATATTTTGGTTCCATTGTTGAAGGAATGACTCATTTGTTAGACGAAGTGGATGGCTAGATAAACATCCCGCTAATGTCTTTCCAGCTAAGGGCAGGGCACCTAGCCTTGGGTTGGCTACCCAGTATGTGTTTTGTTTGTGTTGGGTGTAAATTTGCTTTCACTGTTAGTGCAAGTTAAAATGGTTTCAAATGGATGTTTTAGGATTTGGCATTCTTAAGAGTGCTTGAGGAATTACGCCTTGGGTTAGTTTGGAGAGTTCTGAGTACTAGATGTATAGATGTTCAATTTTCCCTTTCAAGTTGAAGGCTTCCTTCCTCCGGCAGGTGCTGAAGGAATCAAGCTAGATGTCCGCATCTAAAATTGAAGTAATTTTTTTACATCACTGCTTTCTGTTGACTGGCTGTTTTGGCTTTTGAAAGTATTATGTTTGCAAGTCTGAATATTGCTATATCAGTGTTACTGTGCAGCAGAGTAATTTGCATTAATTTTGAGTCTTCAGATTCCCGCAGTTTGCTTCTTATAGTGGGCTATCGGGATTAAATGCTGCTGCTGATGCTTTTATACCGTTGGTCATTTGAGAGAGGTTTTGAAGACTTGCGCTTTCTTTCAACTGCATGATGTGTCAGCAAGTGACTGTTGAAGGATCTGTTCTGCGGGGGAAAAATTGTCATTTGTGCATGTGTCAGATTTATTATTTTTTTTTTGAAAATGGAACTTCTGGCCGTGTGATGCAGTGTAGGGTGAAATAAAACATTTGATGTGATTGAATGTTTAAAATAAATGAAACCGCAGTTGGCAATTATACTTGTGGGTGTGAACAGTAGAAATATTTGATAGATCCCCGCAATTTTTCTGTGGAGTTCTTTGGCGCTGTCTTGCCCATACACCTTGCCGACAGAAGTAGCCATTTATAAGGGGGTAGTTCAGCAGTTGGCGATAGCCTAATCCCTTAAGGAGATTAGCTCGAGCTTCCCCGGTTTTCTAATTGCCTTCCTGCACCATTTACTTAGCGTTCTGGGGAGAGCTAGCAGGCTAAGGGGCCGGCAGCTTCTCGCCGAGCTCATGGAAATGTTTAGGCCACATTAACGCTTACGAATTCTATCCCTCAGGGATATAGTGCAAGGAAAGGAAGAGCAGTTGATAGAAGAAAGGAAAAGAAGAAAGGGTGACAAAAAGAGAGAAGCTGGTTTGAAGAAGGTAGGGGACTCCAGCCATGCTGAACAAATAAATGAAGGTTTATTATGGATTTCATGTTCAAGCATGCCTAGTCAGCTGTTAACAAAGTAGCTTAGGGCAGTGTTCGGTATATAAACTATGGCCACGTTGACCTCACTTTAAAAGTTATGTTCCTGTACCAGGCATAGCACTTAATTCCTCAAGATACTGAGGTTATTATTACAGTTAAGCTGTTTTGTTAGAGGGCAGCCTTGATTGGTCATCGGAAATTACACATAGGATAATGTACTCGATATTTATTAGCTACTTCCACCTGCTTTATTGATCTACATTTTTCTTCCATTTCAGGCTACTGAACAAAAAAATAAAGGTAGGCAGTTTGGCATTTTGATGTTTCTGATGCTTACAAGTCTGATGGTCTCTGGAATTTTTCCACTGACTAATAAGGAAATCCAGATAGCTGGGGATTTTATCTTTGACCTTGTCCTGCCTGGGTGTCAGTGGCTTAGGAGCAAAGCCAGAGTGGTAGCTCTTACACGAGTAGCTAGGCATACAGGTCGGCATGTATTGGCAGTGGGTCACTTTGTTTTCTGCTGCCACCAAATAGGCATAATTGAGCCTTTCGGTAAGGATTATACAGGTAGAGCTGTAGGTGCATCTACATTCACTGCAGTTCTTTGATTTTACAACATAACACAGACTGTCTGGGACCAAACAAACTCCCACAAGCATGATGCATTTAACGATTTGACCCTCTCAAGGTGATAAAGTCTTTTCTTCTGAATTGTGAAATCCATAATAAACACCTTATCATAGCAGTCTGCCGCAGTAATTTACAGTCTGGAGTGGTATGTTTCAACTAGAAAGAGGAATAGTTGTATTCGGCTAGTTCAACAGTGGAAGTGGTTGGGTGGTTGCTGTTAGGCGTTATTTGTAAACATGTCGCAGTTGTAATGTTCTAAAGAAGATTTAAAATATCTTAAAATGAGAAAAAGCTTATTTTGATTTTTGGAAATTTTTGTTAAGTGCTGGTAGGTAAACTTAGTTGAATTTATGTAAATTTATGTCAGTCTCTCTGCAGAATATATCTAAAGTAGATACTAAACACTGCTTGGCCGAAACTAAATAAATTAATCTGAGTAAAGTGAGTTTTTTTATATACATGTTACCGGTCTGCTGGGGGTTGTGGGTAATTTGTGCACTTTTTAAAAACGCAGTGCGTTTGCATTCCCGGGGAGGGCTCGTTTTTCGTGAAGAGACCGCTGACGTGAGAGCCCCAGCGTGAGTTTGCGTGTTCGTTTCACTCCTTGTAAAGGCTGCAAATGGACAAATGCCAATAATGCGTCCAAAGTTCTTCCCCACTCAGTCACCCTACCCTGCGACGTTTGCCTTATCTCGAGTTACACATGGCCTTGGGTGGCGTGCTCTGTGTTCAAGATGAGCCACCCTTTCAGTCAACGTAGAGGCAGTGTGAATTTGGAACGGCGAATTCAGCCGCTCTAATTATCGTTGATGCTGTCCTTTTCTTCAAAAGCAGTCTCTTACCTGGCAGTAGGGTGGATGTTTGGCCAATGAGTCATCAGGATCAAGAGCTTGTGTGTATGTGCTGGGGGAGTGGGGTACTTTTAAACACTGTAGCCCTCGATCAACCAGAGCTCACAAGGAACTATCCAGAGACCAATTGTGTTAATTAACCTGGACGTGCAGGAGGTTTCTCTGCTCACTGTTGTCATTGCAGCCTGGACAGAAGGTCTTCTAATAAGAATTGTGCCAGCTGGTGGCTTCAGATGTAAACTGTTTTGTAAAGTGGGGACTATGGCGACATCTTAATCGCCTTCGAACTTTACATATTATAAAATGGAAATTCAGTTTTAGGCAGTTATTTGCAACTATACTGCCATCTTTGAAGAAACCACAAAATGCCTTGTGTGGTATTTTTTCAGTTTTGCCGTGCCTAAGCATTGCAATTTAAAACCAGAAGATGTAGTCCACTGGCCTTATGGTAAGACGGGGAGATAAAGCTTTATAGATGGTACATTATGCCAGGGGCCATCTCTCTGCCTCACACCAGCCCTGAAGTAGTTATTTCCACTGGAAATGTGAAGGAGCTGCACTAGAAAGTACTTCTTGCATAGTTACCTGTAAGCTTTGCTGTGAACCAGCTATGAACCTGGTCATCTTTTACACTGTGCAGTTGAGGATCCCAGTTTTTCCACCTTTCTGATGCCCTTTTCATTTTCTTTGGAATTGCACCTGGCAGTTTTTCTCAAGCATGCAAAGCAAAATGTAATCAGTCTGAAACTTTTTTTTTTGTGCCAAACCTGTGCTTTTGGTCTGTTAAAAATATCAAGATGGTTGGCAGTCCTTTCTCTGTTTTGGGCTAAACTAATTTGTTGAAAAGCTGCAGTTGGGGCAGGGGCATTTTTCCAAAAGTGTGAGATGTACTCAGTTATAGGGAAACTGTAGGCTCATTGCACCACATTATAACATAGCTGCTGATCAAGGAACAACCTGGTCAGGGATGGTGCTGTACGGCAAGTAACAGCCCTAAGAGAGATGCAGGATTCAGCTGTAAATACTGGTACCCAGCATGCCTCTAAGCTGGCCCATGGAGTGGGGTGGTCGAAGAAAGGCCTGACCAAAAATCTGCACGGTGCCTTTTGTAAAGGTGCCAGCAGGGTCTGTGGTTATTGGTGAAGCCTTTGGTTGTGCCTTTCCAGGCGTGGGTGTCTTGGTGATCAGTTGACATTTTAGTTTTCCTGTATTTAACCTGTCGAACCCCCTTCAGCGTGAGTTGTTGGAATTTTTTTTAATTGCTTGCTTGTGTGACTTGTGTTTTTTTTTTTTTTTAAGCATGCGAAATATGTCTGGAGGCCCCTATATTTGCGGTTGTGCTTTTCACTGACTGCGTTTCATTCATTCTTGGCTTTATTGAGCTGCAGCAGGCTGGGGCCTGTTACCTGCTATCAACTGTTAATTTCTTGCGCTCCTTTGGCCTTTGTGAATGGTCTGGTGAGGATCTCACTTTTCCCACAGCCCCCCACCACGTTACATGCAGCAGGTCACATGTTTTCCCTGCCTTTGGGTCTCTGTGGACGAGGGTCCAGTTTAGCCTGTCTTGTCTCTCCCAATCTGGCCTTTACTACACTATTGGAACAGTGTTCTAAAAGCCACAAGCCCCAATTGGGACTTTAATCCAGGATGTTGTTTGAGTAGCCAGTATTTTGATTGGAAGTCTGACAGTGTGGGCGGGGATCCTGGGGCCCAATACCCTTCTGCTCACCCTCCAGGTCCTTCACCACTGTTCTTACTGTGTTATCAAATGGACATTGGTCCCAGTCTGCAGGTTGCATGAGGTAACCTGCACATCAGATTTAGTGCACTTTAACACGTATGTAATGTATCGCATTAACTTCAACTTTCAATTTGCACCTGACCTTAGGTGCAGATGGACCGGCTTTATTGACCTTTCTGCATTAAGCTTTGCTTTCGGTTGATTGTATCCAGGGTGTCCTGCAGAGAAGGTGGCTTGTGGTTGAACACAGGCAGTGAGAGCTGGTACAGTGCCGCGGTTAATCCTGCCTTCACAGGGGCAATGCTGTCTGCGGCATGGAACGGTGCAGCGTGATGTTAATCCCTGTATAAGGAAGCAGTGCGTTACTGTGAAAAGGCCCCGACAGGTCCTGAGTTTGGGTCAGATTTCTCAACACTGAGTTAGGACATCAGGCCATGTATGTTGATGTTGCTACAGGAGTAAACCCCCTGGTGTGGCCCAGACAGGAAGTGGCTCAGCGTGCAGACTACAGTGGGACATGGCGGGACTTTAAAATGCCTTGTATATGTGGCGGAAATCCAGTCCGGGGTGCCGCTTTCTGTGGGGCACCTTCTCAGAGGGTGCTAGCCGGCATGGGGCGGGATCCCTTTCGATTTGTGACATAGACTCTTACCCCTGCACCGTCTCTCTCTCTCTCTCTCTCTCTCTGTCGGTGAAGGAAAAATGGGAGAGCAAGCCTCTTGAAGTAAAATGACACCGTGCCTCTCCATTTTCTAATGAAATGTTCCGAGCAGGGAAGCAGCAGAAGTTTGAGTCTTCCAAAAGTGTTTTCCTGAACTGTTTGCATTGTTTTTTTTTTTTTTCCCCGCCCCATCTCTTAAAGAAATGACACTTCGGCTCCTCAAAGTCATCGGCTGGCACCTCGGTATCGTTCCTTTGACTGCACAGGTTTGTGATAAATTAGTCTTTGTTTGTCAGGGTGGGCAAGCGCCCTTTCTTTTCGCAAAATGTCGCTGGCATGCGAGGAGTAGACGAGCATATCATTAGTGCCCTGTGTAAGACTGCCCGGTGTACCTTTGGAAAGTCAGAGGTGTTTTGCAGGAGGTTTTAATAATGCCAGACCTCAGCTCTGTGGTTTTGTAGTCAAGTGTTCTTTGTACTGGAGAGCGAGCGTGTTTTGGAGAGTGGGGAGTTGGCTGCGTTTAGAGGGTAGTAGGGGCTGGGAGCTTGCTGGTGCTGGCTGGAGTTTGCCGAGCAGTGTACCCTGTTCTGCTGCAAATGGCCCCAGTCTAAGATCATTTGTGGCGCTTGGGCTGTATTAACAGCCCAAGTTAAAGGGCACATCAGACATAGCGGCCATCAGCACAGGCGATATGCTTCACAACGTAGTGTATAGAGTCTGATTATAAGCGCATGCTGATCTTGTGTTTACCCTTAGTGCTCAGGTTCTCTGAAGGTTGCTCAGGTGTTCTCTGAACAAGCTGTAGGTAGACGTGCCTTTCTGGATCTGTTTGTGCTTATTTAAAACTCGCCTCCCTCTAGTGCTGGGATGGTGCCGAACTGCTTCTTTACTGTCTGTAGCCCATTTGCTGTTCTAATTAATGGCTTCCACCTATAAAGAGTGCCTTATTAGTAGGCTTGTTAATGATTTAGCTCATGCTTAAATGATTATAATTAAAGTTGGGGTTTCGCTGGGATTTTCCTGCTCCAGATACTTATTTTATGAGGCATGGTATGGCCCGTACTTAGCGTGTTAGCCTGGCACCTTGTAACGGGCTTTGGGGCTGGTGCATGGAAGCTGGGTCTGCAGGCCCTGCAGCTGCCTGTCGACCTGAGCTCAAGCCTCAGCTTTGATTGGACGACTGGGGGTTGCCTGATGGCGGAGGGGTGGGATCGCTGCGGGCTGGCCTCAGCTTCGAACAGAAGCCTGAAATCTAGATGCATTTCCAGTGTCCTTGAACCCAGTACTGATATTCTGTGCCGGTTTTCCACCGCAAACGGGAGTCGTGTGATACTGAGGTGTCATGTTTTTGCTCTGGTATAAGCTACCGATATCAGCCTCTGATCTTTCCGACCTAAGGGTTCTTCTTGTGTGTGTGGTGCACAGGGCACAGACTCGAGTTAAAATTAAATTGCTGGAGACTATGAAGCCGAAAGCTCCTTTTCATTTGAAATCTAGCCCGGCACTGCCTGCTGCTCTCCCGTGTTTTATATCATGTGACCTAAATGCCGCTTCTCTCTCCACCTCAGTGCCAGAACATACCAAGTCCAGTTTAAGCCAGCCTCAGCCTGCCAACTCGCGGAGTGACAGGGCCCCTGTAACCAGCGGCGTCAGCAATGCCAAGCGGGCCCCCGCCAGCACTCAGCCGCGAGTCCCACTCCGACACCCGCCCCGCCAAGTTCCTCCGCCATTCCGCCAGCAGCTGCTGAAGCGAGGCCAGCCTCTTCCCCTCGCCCCCGCCGCCACACTGGGAACCCGAGCTCCTTTCGTCTCCCACCCAGCAGGTGGCGCTCAGCCTGCCGGCGAGGGGCCTCTCCAGAGGAACCAGCTCCCAGGTAATGCATTACCCCCCTTTAAGTAATAATGTAATGACACAGTTAAGATTTGAATGATATATTAGTATGGATTATTTACAAATTGTTTTGGTTGGCGTGGCAGTTTGATATTATGCTGAGTTTTTGCTTAATGTTGTGGGTCACAGGCTACCTTTTGGTAAGATGCTAGTTATTCCTTTGACTTCAGCCAAACTCCACACACACCAAAGTTTGTCTGTGTCTTGGGTGGCTTCCTGGGCCTGATGGCCTACACACTAATAGCCTGTGCATCCAGGCATCTAATATTGGCATGTGTAAGATACATAAAAGCCCCCCCCCCCCATATTTTCAGTAGACACTGGTGTAATCTGAAACATCGGCTGAGTGCAAGAGTGTTAATCACAAGAGTGAACAGGCAAAGGAAGTCTAGATTTCTGTCAAACAATCATCTTACACAGTGTGGTCAGCTTCAAAATGTGATAGTTATGGCGTTAAAATATGTAGTGGAAAACGGTTTCAAAAATCTCTGCATTCTGGGGTTGGAATTGAGCACCCGTGTTTCATAATGTCAGTATCGAGCGATTTGTCATCACAAAGGATGCAAGATGTGTATTAGAATGTAAATGTGTTGGTGTATTAGTGTGTTATGGAAGGCTGCCTGTTTAAGGCTGTAGTATCGTGGTGGTGTTGTGTCGCAAACTACATATAACAGTGTTATCAGAGAGATGCTCCATCAGTTAATACTTGGCATTACACTTGGGTCATTTTCATTGAACCATGAAGCAATTCATTTTCAGTTTAGGGTATAAAGACGTCTTGCGCTAGTCTTTTTGTTACAA
>JAODKN010000093.1:23577337-23594678 GCA_026774425.1 Petrocephalus zakoni | reverse complement strand
TTTCTTCTTGTGCTTTGACTGGTTTGTTTCGATGATTGAAAGACTCATCCAGCTGTTTCACATTAACATTAGTGACATGTATGATTATAGGAGACTGACTAATCAGCACACAGCAAAAATGCAGAGCTTAAGTGAAATCCAGGTCCTTTTAATTGAAATGGTAGTTTACAAATCCTGTCCTAGCTCAACGTGTCTGGGATCTCATGGATTATCTGGTCACCCTACATATAAACAAACTATATACATTTAAATAAACGCAAACAACTTCTGTCAATGATGGTTTTAATACTCATCCTTAACGTTACCTGAAAGCTACACTGTAAGAAAAGTCCGTAAAAATAGAGTTCAATGTACCGTATACATTTTCACAGGTGTTTCACCCTTTAATTTGAATTTCGCGATGCATTGTGGGCTAATGTCTGTCAGTTTTATTACGGATTATTTTTATTTATTTTTTTTAAATTTACAATGTCCAAGCAAAAAATTACCAGTACATCGTTTTTTTTTTCCAGATTTTTTTTTTCCAGATTTTTTTTTTCTTTTTTTTTCTCTTTACAGTATATAGCTGGTTGACAGCTCGCTATCATTACGCCGGTTCCTCACTGTGCTGTAGGCTATTCGCGTTCTTTCAAAGCAACTCTTCATAGCAAACCAGTTAAATATAGAGGTCTTTGAAAGATCAGGGACGGGTTGCACAAAACACCTTAAGTTTTCACCTTTAGTATGATACTGCCAATGACATTAAACATATTTTGCGTCTGACGAATATAAATAAAAACAAAAGCCGGATGTCCACCGGTGGCAACTTAGAAGTTGTGGAAAAGTACGGGGAAAAGAGTAGATGGAGTTATTTTTGTATCTCAATTACATTAAATGCATTAATGAATACCTTTTTCTGCACATGTCTACATATTTCTGCATTGAAAATTTGGTCGAATGACCAATATACTTCTTTTTGCTGGTACTGGTGGTGAAACCAGTGTTAGCCAGATTAAATAATGAATTATAAACATGTCGTGGGCCGTATAAATAAAATTATAAATCTACTGTCAGTCAAATCTATAATGCTAGATCAGTTGATCATGATCGTATCCAGTCGCGGATTTCTCGGGATGAGTTCATTTTCTTCATTTACTGCCATAAATGGCGTGCTGCGGTTAAGGTACAGTCAGGGGTACCTTAAGATATTCTCCTCACTTTGGTTCTTAAATTCTTTTGTGCAACCGCTAAGGGAACTTTAAGGGATTCCATAAGTATAAGACCACGATAAGGAGAAAAACTTAAATACTTACATGAACATTTTAAGGAAACTTTAAGGAGGACATTTAAGGATGTTTTGTGCAACTGACTTGATTTTAAGGAAATCTTAACTTAAGGTGTTTTGTGCAATCGGCCCCAGGATTTAAGCCGTTCTGTTCTCTCCCAGAACACTTATGAAAGTTCTGGCTGGGGTCCTGCATAGGCGGCAGCATGGGTCACGGGGCTGCCCGCAGACGTGCCTGTCTGTAAATCGGCGTACTGCACTCGGATATCGGCCGATGCCGGTACATTTAAAAATGACAGATATCGGCCGACCGACCTCTAGCTGGAATTTGTGTTGATTTAGTTTACAGCCAAATTAGTAGCTATTCTACTAATTTACAAGAAATAAGTTCTGTAGCTATAGAAAAATAACTAGTTTTATGAAATGAGGTTGTCTAAAATATTATTTGCTGGTGGAAATCCTTTTAAAACAAACACAAGAATGGCACATTTATTAAAATATTTTCATGTTTGACTAACTTAGTTATCTTCACTGAACCAAACTGGTAAAAGTACAGCCACAACAAAACCCACAACAAAACTTTGTTTAATCACCATATCTCCGCTTATAAAAGATGTTTGCTGTTCCTTTTTTCACTGCCACTTTGGATAAATATCGCCCAGAAGTATACCGAGCCATAGTATACCCAAAACGGTAGTATGTGGTGTGCTCCACTAATCGAGTTTAATAAATAAATTACAAATTACTAATTTTGGGTTTCTCAAAACGCATCTCATTAATATTTTTGTCGTACTACTGATCTCAACAAACTGTGGGCATAAATGTCCGTAAAGTACTGAAAAACTGTCACTCTGCCAAATGTTTTGCCCATCGTCTGAAGCACCTGTGATTCTTGCGCATGCTCCATCTAACCGAGATGTGATATTGCCCAGCTCTAGCTTCTACCATGTGCTCGTTAGGTTTGTTTGGATCTCATAAGGTTAATGATCGATGGATTCAGTCTGATTACTGAACTGTATTTGCCATGTCCCAAATTCTTTGGTAGTTAATGACAAAGTGCTGCTCTTAACACTGCCCAAAAATGCATGCTTGGGAATACTAGTCACGTTAAAAATTAAATGAAGCATTGTATGTCTTGGTTTATCTAATAGGCCTTGTTGTCAGTTTTGCCGTTTCCGTGATTCTCATTGGATTCCAAGAATTAACATTTGTGAGTAACTATTGCCAGCTTCGTCCAGTGCTGTGTGCCCGTTAATGCACACAAATGCTAAATATACCTCTAGGTAACATTTCAGATGTTGACATTATTACCACTAATGTACTTGTGTAGCTTTTTCTCCACCAGCATTCCCGGGCCAGTAGTTTAATAGTGTTCAGGTGGTATATGAAAAGCTTTCAGTTCATGATCTGAAAGTGTCGATGTTCTCGAATATGCTGCTAGCCATTTAACCATAAGCTGCAGTAAACGTAATGCTTGCTCATTTCAGCTGCTCCTCAGGTATAAAAGTGTTGTATAAAATGCTTGTGATGAAAATAGGGGGCTGGTAATTGGAGTGTGCTTGTGTGTAATAGCTCATGTTTACAAGGGTTAACAACTTGTCTGTGTCTATGTAGACTACCCCTCAGCTAAACATATGCCATAAACGCTTAACTCGGCTGACTCAATACTTACATATAACCAGACTCTTCACTTTAATTCCTCGATCGGTTTGCTAGTGTGGAAGCAGGGGCTTGATGCATTGATAAATTCTTGTTGCTGTGACTCAGGCCTGAATGTTGGAAAGCCATTAGCACAATGTAAGGCTGACTCGCATCTGTCTAAACAAATACCGGGACACGTTTGCCATTGTGGTTGGCACACATTAGAAGGTGACCTGTAATGGAGTATATACTAGCAGACTTTGTAATAAATGTTATTCCTAGTTTTTTTAATTTTTATACTTTTTATGCTGAGATGTTTTCCAAGCTTCTTTGCTTTATAGTCACAGAACTTTTAAAGATGCGATTAACTGTAATGTAACTGAACCTGCTTCATAGTCGGTTTTAGATATTGCTGTACTTGTACATTTTCTGTGCTAAAATCCCCAAATGAATACTGAAGAATCCCATAAACACACACAGTGGTGGCCAAAATTATTAGATCACTTGGCATATTAAAGGTTTCAGCTGTTTTTGTTGAGTAGGCCATTAAAATACCCATAAAACAAATGAAATATCTACAAAGTAAACGATAGAATAGAACCTTCATAAGGAGAATGACTGTGCTAAGTCCGAACCTCAACCCCATCAAGCACATTTGTGACGAGTTGGAAAGTAAACTGGACTGATCTATTGTACATTTAAAAGAGAGCCTTTGGCTTGAGTTGCAGAAGGCATGGGATACCATTCGTGCTGAAGTTCTCAGGAAATGTATTGACACTGTCAGAGAGATGTGCTGCTGTACAAAAGGTGGACATACCAAATATTAAAGTTAAAAGTGGATAAAAACAGTAGGTCTCCCTTCATCTGATATTTGTTGTGTGCAACTATCTGCATATTTCATGAACATAGGCTTTTCTGACGTCGAGCTAGCGGAGTTGTTTAATCTAGTCTTATGTCACACGCGTAGTCTGCTACAAGCGAATCTGAAAGCGGTATTCAGGTTTATAACTGATTTCCAATTCCGTTTATAAAGAGAAACTTGCCATTTATAATGCTTAAGTAGTCAAATTTTGGTTATAGGTTGCCAAGACAATAAAGGTGCATTGTTATATATTTTTTTTGCTTACTGCACCTATTATTATTTGAATGAATATATTAAACTTTAGTTGTATTTGCGATTTATTTATTCCTTTATTTAGTTCTATTTGAATTTATAAAGTTTAATAAGATTTTATGAAAATAAAGTTTTGCATTAAAGAAAATGATTTTTGTTTGTATCTGCTGTTCTCAGGAAAAAAAATCAGTATCGGGCAATCGCACTTACAAAAATATTGGTGAGAAAATTGCGATTGGTGCATCCCTAGAGATAGCCAATCAGATTGTAGAGGAGGTAGCTCCAATTGGTTAGTCTGACATCTGACTCAAGGTCTGATTGATTATCTCTCTGAAGCAGTCATTTTTCGTTCTGCCCTTAGAACATGTTTCTTTAAGTAAAGCTCCCATGAATGACAAATAACCTGAAAATGGAGAAATTTAGTGCATCATATTAATGATTGTGTCTGTTGAGACTTGGCGCTTTGATTACAAACTGCTCTGCTGTCTGAGATGCTCGCACATTACTAATTTGATGACTTGTGTTGGCTATGTTTTGGTGTCTGTGGGAGATTTTGAAAGATCATTACACTTTTGGTGATTTATTTTTAGTGATCGATTGTATGAACATAGCTTCATTATTGCGTGAGACTTGTTGAGATGGGTTGATCTGGCTTGGCTTCTGTCTGGCAGCCATTTTGTAGTGCGTCTCTGAAAGTGACCGGAATCCCGAAGTTTCGCAGAAGTATTTAGGCTTATTGCCATGCCAGGTTTCAGAAACAAAGGGGCCTCAGTGAATTGCCGGACGAACGGTCAAAACAAACATGGGACTGTGCTCCTTTCTTTCTCCTTTTGAAATGTTAAATGATGCAGCTTGCTGCTTAAAGATGGTAAGAGCTATGTAATGCTGCCAAGTTCAGACTCCAGCCACATAGTCTGGAATATGTCTGTGCTCTAATCATGTTTGGATACTTCAGACGTTCTGCTTGTAGATCTGTCCCCTGTAAACATACTTTCTTATTCAAATGGGTTGTTCTCATTTTAACTATGTTATGAAATTGTGGGTTCACATCTAACGTAACCTTTCTTTCCGTTTCATTCACAGATCTGATTTCTCATTATGAACATTCGCACTGGAATTCTGGTTCGTCTGGCAGTGACTCCAGCGCCGCTTGGGACAAAGTTGTAGAAAGCTGCGGCAGGAAAGTCTGGCCTACAGCTGGCAGTGAGCCAGAACTAGCCCCAGAATGTATGGATACTGACGCTGCCTCGAGCTCTGGGTCTGAGAAAAACTTCAGTATAATGGCTTCTGGGAACGGCAGTGGCGACAGCAATGGCAATGGACAAGGCAACGGACATGGTTCTCAATTTATGGTTGCAAATGGCAGCAATAATATGGACAGCGGGAGTATTAAGGGACCGTGGGCTGTGTCCCATGGGTCAATGCTAAGCACATGTCAGAGCCCAGGGGAAGGCCCCAATGGCAAATTAACCGAAAGTAGCCATGGTAAATTAAATGCATGGGGTACCATAGGTCCCTCAACCAATGGAGGTATAAATCCAAGCACTTTGAACCCAAATGCCAACCATGGTGCCTGGCCGGTTTTGGAAAACAGTGGGCATAATCAGCATGGGCCTGTGGGTAATGGGAATAGTGGCACCAGTATTCAACGTAGCACCATAGGTCAAACGCCCAGCAGTCAGAGTAACTCTAAGATGGGCATATCTGCCCATACATCCTGGGGGAGCCTCCAGGATAATGCAGAATTTGACATCAATGGTACAAGTAAGGTTTCGTTTAACGGGCAACCTCAAAACCTTAACACTGATTTGAATGGACCAAATAACACTACTAACATGATGACCTCTAGTTTACCAAACTCTACTGGTTCAATGCAGATTAATGAGCTGCCCATAGGGCAACAAGCCTGGCAGGTGAGCTCAGGAAGCTCATCTCAGCTCCAAGCCTCATCACTTTCTAATGGCACTTCAATTTCTCAGCATGGCAACGGCGAGGGAATGAGCAGCGGCTCTTACGGCACTGCATGGGGAGCTCCAAGAGACGCCAGTTACTCCGGAGACAAATGCTCTGTCCCTAAAGGTCAAGCTGTGGGTGACACTGTGAACGCAACTCTAATGCAGTCTGGAGTGAACGGATCCACTGCAAGCGCTGCTTCTTTTAATAATAATAGTGGAAGGGGGGGTCGTGTTGGAGGTTGGGACTCTGGGCCTGCGGCGCCTCAATCATTAGCCTGGGGAGGAGGAAGTGGTGTCGGACCCACAGGGATCCCTCGCCCCTGGGGCAGTGCATCGTCCTCTTCTTCGTCATCGTCCTCTTCCTCTTCGAACACTGGCATGAAGGTCTCCACCGGCGAGTGGAACTCTCTGCCTGGCAGCAATCAGCATTCCAATGACGGCATGAACGGGAACAGGAAGGGAACAAATGGATGGATGTCAATGGAAGAAGACTGTTTAGGTGAGGGCGCTGCCAGGCAAGTCACCCAAATCAGCAGTCAGGGTGGCACCTGGGGCAAGTCAACTGGTAGTGAAGGTAGTGGCGAAAGCACTGGCAGTCGCGGCGAGAGGGATACGCAGCGAAGCGCCAGCCGCAGGAAGCCAACCTCCCATGGGCTGGCGCAGACTGGGCTCTCCAGGACCGATGTAGACCCTCGTGTTCTGTCCAACAGTGGCTGGGGCCAGACACCAGTACGGCAGAACACCACATGGGACAATGTGGCATCTTCCAACTCTGACAAGAAGACTGATAATGGGACTGAGGCCTGGGGCACCTTTGGCTCCCAGGCTCCTAATTCTGGAGGATGGGGGGATGGGCCAGGCAGCAATGATGCTTCTTCAGTAACGGGTTGTGTGGAGCCAAAACCTACCTCTGGGTGGGGCAACGCCAAAGGCCAAGATGGTTGGGAGGACAGTTCCGTTGCTGGAATTGGCAAGGGCAATCCATCATGGGGGAGCAGCAAAGACAAATCCTCTACTTGGAACGATGCACAAAAGGGCAAGCAGGGATGGATGGAAAGACCGAAATCCAACCAAGGATGGGGTGGTTCTTCTAGTGCTGACTGGGGGGGAGAAGTTTCTCGTGGAAATCAGTGGGGAGAACCAGTCAAATCAGGCTCTGGTGGTTGCGATAGTGATAGTGACCGGTCAGGGTCAGGTTGGAGTGATCAAGGTAGGAATGGCCCAAGCAACACTTGGGGTGGTGGAGGAAACGTCCTCAGCAATGATGCTCCTTCTGGGTGGGGAGAGCCAACCAAGCCAAATCATCAGAAGCAAGGCTGGGGAGACCCCAGCAAAACCAGCAATCCGAGCCAGGGCTGGGGCGAACCTATGAAACCCAGCCACTCTGCTCCAGAATGGAGTGATGGCACTAAATCCTCCAAGTGCCCAGACTGGAACAAGCCTCAGGAGACCACCGCGGGGCAGACCTGGGGGAGCGTCTCCTCACAACCTGGGACCTCTGCTGCAAACAAGCCCTCAGGTTGGCTTGGGGGGCCGATGCCTGCTACCAGCAAAGATGGCGAATCTACAGGCTGGGAGGAACCCTCTCCTGAATCGATCAGACGGAAAATGGAGATTGATGATGGTACTTCAGCCTGGGGGGATCCCAATAACTATAAATATAATAGTGTGAACATGTGGAATAAGAACGGTGGAAGTGATCAGGAGGGACCTTTGACACAGCAGCAGTCTCATCCACCCAAACCGACACTTCAACCACCCTCAAGTTCCATGCCCAGCAAGGATAAAGCTAGCGGTAAGGGTTGTTCTGGTGCCTATATGATGTAGCTTTTTAGAAATGAAAGCAGATGGATTTGAATTTAATTGCAGCTGCTGGTGTAGTAAAGGTCAAAATCAGCAGTTGAATATGTAAAAGTGGGTACTTAAGAATTTTGAATCTGAGATGGTAAGTGAAAGTGAGGACAGTGCATAGGTGTGACATTTCGGTAGTGCATGAATTGCCGGCAGTGGGGTTTCTAGTTTCTATCTACAATTCTGTCCATAATTGTTCGTGATGGTTATAATGTCTTAAGTACAAATAAAATGCCAGAAAACGTAAAAAGTATTTTGAGGAGCACGTCTTGCTGAAGCGCCCCTGTGTGCATAGCCAGGGCAGGCTGATATAATTTTGGTTTGTGTATTTACCCCTGAGACGCCTCAAGTGGAACCTGAGATGCCTTTGTTATTTGCAGGGTGGGGAGAGCCTTATGGGTCAGCCCAGAAGTCATCCAGCCCAGAGTCCTCATGGGGAGAGCCGTCAGGCCCTCCAGTCTCTGTTGACAATGGTACTTCAGCCTGGGGGAAACCCATGGATACGGGGAGCAGCTGGGAAGAACCAGGCAGGCAGAATACAGGCAAAAGTGGCTGGGGAAGCACAGCAATGGGGCAGCAGCAGCAGCAGCCGCATAACTCCGGTGAGGCTGGGGAAGACACCTGCCATACGGGGTCTGTCTTGGCAGAAACTGGAGCGATGAGGTGCTGCCTTGGAAATAACGTTCTTGATTACAACTCTAGGACCCAAACCTGCGCAAAACAACTGGTGTGGTGAAGAAATGCCTTTGGCCGACGCACACCATCCCAGCTGGGAGGAAGAGGATGAAGTTGAGATTGGGATGTGGAATAACACCCCTTCCCAGGAAGTGAACCAGACTGGGAATTGGCCTTATGTGAAGAAGCCATCAAAGGTGAGGAGCCGCACTATTCACGTACCATAAGCAGTGCTTCTTAATAGTTGTTCAGCTGGTGTAGAACTACCTATTTATTTTCAGGTAAACAAAGGAGTCAACAAGCAAGATGATGCGTGGATGAATCAGTTTGTCAAGCAGTTCAACAACATGAACTTCCCTGTAAGAATTCCTGCTAAGTGTGGTGATTTTTCACTCGGTTATTAGGTACACCTGCTCGTCAGTGCAAACACAACCCGCTCCTCAAAACTGAATCATATTGCTGCAACTGAATACAGGGTCAAGCATCTCACCTATTGGAGGAGCTAAGACTCCTGATCTGAGCCATATTGAACGTGATGTTACTGCCGGTGTCCCACCTCTCAGAAATGGCAACCTTCCTGTGATCTTCACGCACACCACCGTGTCTAGAGTTTACAGAGAATTGCATGATGGAGAGATCTCATCCAGTCAGGAGCATTTCTGTAGCTGAGAGCACCTTTATAATGAGAGAGGTCAGAGGAGAATGGTGAGACTTGTGGTGGTCTTGTTATCTTTACCAAGTACAAAAATAGCAGCTCAGTACAACAGTGGTGTGCAGAATGGCCTCTCTGATCACATGGCTCATTTTCCCCCCAAGCGGTTCTGGGGGTAAATGTGAGTCATACATAACACTGCTCCGAGTAACTAATAAACCTCTGAGTGTGTGTTCTGCGTCTGCTAATTGATGGATAAGTGTCCTGCGAAATTAAGTGTAAAGAAGCCCAGATCTAGGAAAATGCAGAAAAGGAATGGATTAGATCCTGTCTGATCCTGTTTTCTTAATTATTTTTCTCGCGTTTTCACAGAGGGAGTCTACTGAAGAAATCTTAAAGAGCAATAAAATGGAAATATCTGGAGGTAATCATTGTGATTTTGTCCATCCCCATAATTGCATTATTTCGTTTTCTCACATATGAATTAACAGTGAGAGAGATTCCCAGCAAAACAAAGTTTAAAAGAACAAGATCTGAGAACACCATGCTAAACATACCTTGCATCTTGCATAACTGCAGAGGAATGGGAGATGTTTATGAATGCCATCATTACATTTTTCAAATAGTTAATAATACAACACATGCTGATTTATGGCACTTCCACGTACACGATGTGCATCAGTTCTGCTCGTTTTCCGCAGGGATGTTGGCAGACAAGCGTATGGACTTGGACAAGCATGTTCTGAATATGGATTACAATGGTGTGATTGGAAAGAGCCCTGGAGCACGCCATCACATCTCCAAAGAGTCTTCCATGGACCGAAGTCCCTATTTTGATAAGGTCAGAAGTAGACGAAACTCAAAAATATGCAATACCTTTTAACACTCAATTTTAGGCTTTCTGGAAATGGGTTGAATTTTTGCTCTTATTCTGTGTGTAAAATTTTGAAACCGTAGGCGTCGTTTAAATTTTGATTTACCGGAATCTTAAAGGAATCTTAAAAATGCAAGTGTCAGAACGAGTGGCGTGCAGAAAGGCGTGTGGGTGCCTGGTGTAGAGCGTGCCGTGCTGGCTTATATGCAAGCAGGCTGCTGCTTCGGGGCCAGGTCATTCTGTACAGGAAGCTCTGTGGCTTTCATGCACATTGGTTAGGCTGCAGAATTCTGTCACCAGGCACCCCAGGATGTTACCTTGGTGAACTGAAGGAGTGGCAGTGAAGAGGCGAAGTGGAGCAATTGGTGATCATTAGGCAACATCACCAGATTTTGATGTATCCAACATCAGAGCCTTGTGATTCCTGGCAGTTATATATAGGTTTAGTAATGGAGGGTGCAAGTCTCTCTGTGCTCAGTCGATTTTCTGCATTTACGCTGGATAAGGTATTGTTCGCGAGGTAGATCTCAGTAACATGCCATCAGACATCTCACCCAGCTGCACTGTCATGTGCATGTTCTCAGCAGTGTGGTCTCAGCAGGCTCAAGGTTATGCCTTGGATGTGAGAGTGACAGAGACCCCTCCCCCCCCAAGTAGATGGCATGTGGCAAATGTCTGCTGCTTGTGACTGTTATGGCACTTTTCCACCAAAAACCAAGGCGTACCCAAGCCGAATTTAGGAGAGACCAGTTTTCTACTGTAAATGTGTGCAATACTTAACTCCAACCTGCACTGACATGGCCCTGCTTGTAACAGAGCTGAAAGTGTGACTAAACCGAGCTGGTTAATTCACCACCATCTAATTTGGTCAAAATGCACAGAGACTAGAAAGAACAAGTGCTGGAACCATGCTGTTAACTAGTCTCACTTGGGTTTCTTTCCTTGGGTACAGCATGGTTCCTGTATGCCAGTAGAATAGCACCATTGGTCTCCAAGACCCAAAATCTTCTTGAGGATTTTCTTGAGGATTTTCTCATATTCCAGTTGTGCCACTTGTAGTATGTTGGTCCATGCATTTTGCTGGTTTCCATCTTTCTACAGTGTATGAATTGTTAACATCAGCAGAGGGGTGACCTGTGTAACTGAACAGTATGTTAAAGGGGCATTCTTGTCAAAGATCTGGCACAGGGAAACGGGGAAACCTGTAGCTACAGACTTGTCTCTGCTGCTCTCCTCCTCCTGCATACCTTGTGCCTCTAGGAGTCAGTCAGGACATATTCTGACATTTCCTGGGTGGTTGGGTCTTGCCTAATTTCCTCTGTCAGCTGGGGCAGAATAATACTGGATACTGATGGCAAACTGTGACTTAATTAAGATTACGGCAGTTACCTTAACTGGCACCATTTTGTTTCCCAGAAATCTGTTCTAGTTTTTAAATTCTGTATTTATATGTATGCCTTTTGTGTTTATCGAGCTGCCGAGCTTTTGTGAGGGTAGTGACTATGCTTTATCTGTAATTTACTGTGGGAATATTCTGTTAATGCTTATTGCTGTCATTTAATTCCCACATCATTAATGTCTGGGCAGACTGTTTATCCTGCTAAGCTAGTCTGTTAGGTATGTTTGTCAATTTCCGCCAATTTGCATGGTAGATGATATATTAATGTTGAGTAGCACAATCTAGTATCACATTTAATTTTATGGTCATTCATACGTTGTGTATTTGCAGAGAACTTCACCCTTCCCCATAATTGAGTCAATATGAGCTTTTGAAATTGAAATGGTTGGTGTGGTGTTACCAGCTTCTGAATTTCTAAGCAGCTTAGGTTACTGTAATATACCAATGTAGCATGTTAATTTTATCCATCATCAGCGGGAGCTTATTTTAAGCTGATTGCGATACCGTTGGCAATTCTGTCCACATTTCCTGTACTTCAGGGCCTTTGGTTGCATAAACTTCTCTCTGCATTCAGCAGCACAACAGTTAATATTTGTATCTCTTCTATGTCTCAGTTGCCTTCATTGCACTTGCAGACCTTACCATCCTGACTATCTTTCTCAATATTTGCTCCAGCAACAGTTTGGGCTCAAGTCGCACTTGTGTGACTGGAGGCTTGCATGCTGAGTACAGAACAGTCTTCAATTTAGTTTTCTTAATTGCCTTTGTAAGGACTGAGCTTGGTGTTCTGTGCTGCTAACCTCTAACCTTGCTGTTCTCTGTTGTGATCCCATGTCCCGGCCTTACCCTCCCTGAACCCGGGCTTCCGTCTGGCCCGTCTCCTTCCTTCCTGCTGCCGTCATGCCCGTCACTGTGCCCTTTCTACTTGCCGACTCAGTCCCTGTCTGTAGAGGATGGTGTTGTACTGGAAGAGTGGAATGTCATTCTAATCTCCCCAGACAATATGCTACCCAATCAGAGCCCTGTTTTAGTGCAAATGTCAAGCTAACAGCTGGTGTTAGATCAGCGGAGGCAGATTCACTCGCATGGTGCCCTGCAGGTCGCCGGACCCCCGTCCCCTGTGTGCGCCTCCCGCCTGGGTTGTAACCGCAGTCTGCCGCTTCCGGTGCCCTCTGACCGCTTGCTGCCCTCCTCTTTCAGAATGTTAACCCAGTGTTCAATGGCAGTAATGCAGCATCAGCACAAGCCAGAAGCTCACAGCAGCCTCCAGCACAACCTCTCAACTCATCTCAGCCTAACCTCCGCTCTCAAGTGCCTCCGCCATTGCTGTCCCCTCAGGTACCAGTAGGGCCATCTCCCACACTGACGTGCCAAACTAGCATGACGCAAAATCACGCCTGGGTGTCCAATTTTATTGTGATTTGTTTTGTAACGTTTGCTATGTATACTTTAGTTTCCCGCTGTGAGTGCAGTGTTCAGTCTGTGCTTTTAACACAGTTCTGTTTTATAAATAGCGCCAGACAGACGTTCTAGAAAGCTCTTGTGGTCTGGATGCCATGGCATGAAAGCATTCACAGAGTATGTCACGGGACTGCCCTGTCAGAGGGAGTCTCTGGGTGAATGATTCCTAGGGCTGGAACATTGCCCAGCTTTTGGCCTTTACTTGTCTCTCGGCCGAAAAAAAACCTGTTATTTCAGTGTGACAATGAGTTCTTTCTGATATACTCAAGATTTTAGCTTTCAAAGTTCAGTGAGTCAATGTATTACGTTGTAAATATCTGGTTGTAAACGGCCAGATGGCAGAGCGATTTGAACGTGGGTCTGCAGTGTTTTTTTTTTTTTTTTAACTGTTTCTTTATTTGCCCCCCTTCAGGTTCCAGCATCTTTGAAATATCCCCCAAACAACGGAGGTCTCAATCCTCTGGCTTTTGGTCCACAGCAGGTTGCCATGTTAAACCAGCTGTCACAATTAAACCAGCTCACCCAGCTCTCCCAGTTGCAAGTAAGACTTTCAGTGTGAAATATCCCTTATATCTCCGACATTCTGCGCCCCGGAATTGTTGAATACGTAGATCTGCGCACCCTGTACGTGGTCGTGGGATCAGTTGTGGTTGTTTCCTGAAGTTGACTGACGTCTCTCTGCTCCAGCGTCTCCTCCTGCAGCAGCAGAAGGTCCCGAACCAGAGGAACGTGCCCCTCAATGGCCGCCATCCACATGAGCAGCTGGTAGGGCGGCATCCCTGCTTCATTAGTCCATCCCTTTATCTGTGTTGTCGCACCCATAGCTGTCGGGCCAATTTGCCGACCGAAGCCCCCTTTGCGGTGTCTCCCACAGGGCCGGCCGCTGGGCTCCATGCAGCAGATGATGCAGCCGCCGCGTGTCCTCGATCCTTCCATGCTGAAGCAGCAGGCTTCCCCACAGCCCCCACCGCTGCTGCCTCAGTCAGGCCTCAAGTCTTACCTAGAGAACCTCATGCCCCAAAACGTCCCCGACCTGCAGAAAGAGCAGAGTGGCCTGGGCTCGTTTGGCAGCTTCCCTTTAGGTGGGTTTCTCCCCCATCCTAACTCAGGCCAGGCCGTGAAGCCCCCCGCCATGGCTGCTGTGGACATGTCAGGCAGTAATCATGGTCATAGCCTCCTAATTCCCCCCATGAGCGATGGCCGCGCCGCGTCGGGCTCGCCTGTACACCCCCAGTCAGGGAGGACGTTCCCGAGCCATGAAACAGAATCTGCAAGAGGTGAATAAAGCTTTTACTCGTCTTATCTCGTTCAGTGGGCTGACGGTTCCTCCCCGGTGCCAGGATAGCACTAGGCGCCAATCAGTGGGCGTTATGTCGAAGCATGAAATCTCGCCGGCGGTATTTCACGGCTTCCCCCTATTCTGGACTCACGCTGTAAAATCTGCTCAATGTGCTGCATCAGAGATTTAGCCTTGGGTGCGTGTGGTGCACCTGTGGATTTTTCTGGGATCAGTATGAAAGGAAACGCACCCACAAGCTTTAAAGCGGCTTTTTTGATATGTCAAGATACAGCGGTGGATATCTTCTCTTAAATTTAAACCTTGCATTCTGTTGCTATTGTGACTGGAAATGCTCACACCATTTCAAATTTGATCAGCATTTGGAATTAAAATGGACCTGCATCATATGAATGATCCGTTTCAATAATTCAGGTCTTCAATGTGTTTAGCCCAAAAATATCGTCGCTACTTGTTGTATGCATTAGAGGGATATAAATGTGCAGCACTCTCATTTAAAGTTTGTAGTTTGACTGCTCTCCAATGCGTTCTCTGGGAATGCATCATTGGTCACAGCAGTGGGGACTTCATTTTAATCAGTGTCATACTGATGTAGACCTAACTGGATGTTGGACTGGTCTCCAAAGGCGCTCACACAGCGGAATCCACATGCCTGATGTAGTTTGTTGCATGCTGGCTCTCTTGACATTGTGTTACAAAAACCCTTCTTCTCTCTCTCCAGGCTTAAACTCAAACTTGAATGTAAACAATCTGGATATTGTCAGTATTAACTACAAAGAGCCCCAGTCCCGGCTAAAGAAATGGACTGCCTTGGATATTCCCATCAACTCGCCTCTCGATCAAACCCCCAGCAAACCGGGTAGGGTTTGAGTCTAATACATTATCAATACATTTTTGTTTCCTTTATTTTCTCATTTGAGTTTGCTGTGCATTGCGACTGAGGTTCCTATAGCGACCCATCGTAGTAATTCTCAGATCCCACCGTGCTTTAGCAAGCGTGGGCAGTCTTTTCTGTATGTGGCTTTTCGGGATAACCTCTTCAAACCCAGGTGTGATGACTCTTCAGCCAGGGAGTTGCAGAGAGAACTCGCATACACAACAGCACTTTCTGGATCAGATTGCCCACCCCTAGGCTGTAGGCACTGCCATTAGCTGTGGTGATGTAGCAGCTTGACGTGATAGGAGCCACTTGTCTTTGTGAAACACAGGTGCTATTTCCTCTGGGCTGAGGCTCGAAGACCCCCCCTTCAGCCCGTACGACTTCATGAACCCCAGTGACTCTCCTGTGAGCCCCCCAGGGCCTGTAGGAGATGGTTGGCCCAGCCGTGCCAAATCGCCCCATGGCTCCAACAACGTGAACTGGCCCCCAGGTGAGCCGATCTCCCCCCTGCCTGCTTCCTCCTCTTTCTTCTCTCCAGCGGGATTGTTTTGCTTAATTAATGATTAGAATTAGTCTGAACCATCCAGTGTTCAGTGAGGGTTAAGATTGGCTGCTCTCGTTTCAAATTTAATAGAATCTGTTCCCTGTTTCACAATGATATGACGAATTAGCAGCACAGTCTGTAAGGGTACGTCAGCTCCGACTATGCTGACATGAGTTTACTTTTTGAGGCAGCCTGCTTAATTTGTGACCTCCAGGATCAGTTCGGAAGCTTTTTTTCTACGTGTAGCTGCAGAGTGTGATGTGGCATTTCTCCTGCAGAATTTCGGCCTGGTGAGCCTTGGAAAGGATACCCGAACATTGACCCAGAAACTGACCCGTACGTGACCCCTGGCAGTGTGATTAATAATCTGTCTATCAATACTGTCCGGGATGTTGATCACCTCAGGGACAGGAATAATGGTAAGTTCCCTCCTCTAACCATTTTAGAACTTATTTGGAAAGCGATGGTTTATGCATTCATCCAACTGGGTTTATTTTACATGCCATGTCAGAGGTAGAACAAGTTTAGGCCATGGGTTTTGGCTGTATTCTTGGCATTTCCTTTCTCAATCTGAAGTTAAAGTACTTAATCACAAATAGTTTTTGAACATTTCAATTGGAATACAGCCCGCCTAGGTCTGTGATATAAATGACATGAGGGAAACTACTCGCCTGTGTAATAAATATAGAATGACGCCCCCTAGGGGAAACCCAACTCTTTGATTTCTTGCTTTGGCTTGCTCATCCTCACTTAACATGTTTGCACACCTTCCAGGTGCTTCTGGGTATTTTTATCAATGAAAATGTGGGAGTTCTGACTACTCAAAGAAAAAAAAACTGTGTAGTAGCACTATGGAATGGAATGGTATGGAGCCTCTTAACCTCTAAAGGTATGACCTACTAATTCCCCAGGGTCAACCTCATCTCTGAACACCTCGCTGCCTTCAACTAGTGCCTGGTCCATTCGTGCCTCCAACTACAGTGGTTCCCTCAACAGTACAGCACAAAGCACTTCAGGTGCGTCTCCCCACCACCGACATCCCTGTCCCCTCAGGGAAGGAGCCCCCCGCTCCCTCCTTACAGTACTCATTCACTTGTCTTATTTTTCCCACATGATAGCCAGAAATAGTGACTCTAAATACACATGGTCTCCTGGTACAGTCACCAACACCTCCTTGGCTCATGAGCTGTGGAAGGTTCCCCTGCCGCCGAAAGGCATCAGCGCTCCGTCCCGCCCGCCCCCTGGCCTGACGGGCCAGAAGCCCCCTCCATCCTGGGACAGTTCACTGAGGCTGGGATGCTGGGGCGGCTCTGATTCCAGATTCACTCCTGGTGAGTGCGTGTGGGGCTCCTCATGGGGTGGGAGGTCCGAGGGGCACCAGAATGCGCCCAGTGCAACGCCTCCGAAGCCTGAAGGCTCTCTGGTAGATGTTGGTGTTTGATTATCAAGTATACCTTAAAATCAGGTGCCTCGTTTCCACACCCGAGGTGTCAGCTTATCATTATTTATTCTGTGGAAAATGACGTCATGAGCTGCCGGCCAGGTTTTATAAATTATAAACACGTTGTGTGTGTGTGTGTGTGTGTGTGTGTGTGTGTGTGTGTGTGTGTGTGTATGTATGTATGTATGTATGTGTGTGTGTGTATATATATGTATATGTGTGTGTGTGTGTGTGTGTATGTATGTATGTATGTATGTATGTATGTATGTATGTATGTATGTATGTATGTATGT
>JAODKN010000093.1:23527176-23537522 GCA_026774425.1 Petrocephalus zakoni | reverse complement strand
TTCCCAGTGGAAAACCCCCCAAAAGTGAGCTGAACTGAACCGTGTCGTGCCGTACTATGCAGTGGAAAAGTGCCATATGTGTCTATATTCTCAGTTCCTTTTGGGTTCCTACTTCAGGCTATTTGGTCTGTAAAGGTAGGATCCATTTCCCGAGCGCTCCCGGGTCTTCGCCAGTGTGCATGGTCTTTACCTGGCTTCTCTGATCTCCAGTTGACCGAGAGCAGCACACACAAGGCCCGGGGCATCTGGCACAGGGAGCAGGGCAATGACTGGGTGCTAGGATGGAAAGACGAATGTTGAAGGCCCATCTACTCAAACCACATCTCAGAGCAGATTCTGCAGCAGAACAGAGCAGAGGGCACCTTGGTGAAAGCCCAGGTGTGGAGAAGACGCCACTGTTCAGGAGAGCTTTGCTGCCACAGAGACACGGCCCACTCCCCCGCTGTCACCACACGCCACCCCGTCTCCGTGCGGACGGCCCATACGTCAACCAGGCAGTGCCCTGCAGGTGCCTGTTAACAAACGCGTACTGCATTAGGAAGCTGTGTAGGACTGCGTGACTGAGAGTAGTGTTACAGGCAGGTGGGGTGGGCTTGCCTTCAGAGTGTGCATGAGTTGCAGGACATCAGCAGGACTCTGCCCTGTAGGGGGCGCCATGACGTCCGCAGCACTCTGCCCTGTAGGGGGCGCCATGACGTCCGCAGCACTCTGCCCTGTAGGGGGCGCCATGCCTTGTGTCTCAGGCTGATCCTCCGCAGGTCCCTGGGGCAGCGATGGCTCACAGGGAAGCCATGACTGGTGTGCGGAAGGCCAGGCGGAGTCGGTGAAGTAGCTGTCCAGGTCTTGGTCTCCAGCCTCCGTTCCTGGAGAGAGCTGCAGCTGGGTGCGTGCGCATTTATCCACGCCGGCAGCCCGAAGCAGGGACTCTGGCTCTGGATGAGACTCCCCGATGGCTCTGCCCACACTGCCATCCTCATTCACAAGCGAGGGAGCCTCGCTCTCTCCAGCTTTCACACAGTTCCGGGATGGAGACAGCAGGACGGCCCCACTGGGGTTTATAGACTCAACGCTGTCCCCCTTCTGGGATGAACGTGGTGACAGAGAAGGTGCCAGATCTACCCCTGAAGGTGTCTCAGCTCCAAGACTTTTGGCCACATGCACTCTCATGGGGGAGGATGTGTCTTTGAGGGTGATTTGGGGTGTGGGGGTGTACGGGTCCTCTGCATTGCCCAGGAGGGACAAGGAATCTAGATCACTGTGGTCCAGAGATGGACTGGGGGCAGACTGGTGGCACTGAGAGGAAATACTGGCAAGGATGGAGGAGGAAAGAGTGTCTTGGAAGGAAGGCAAGAGCGTTCTAGGTGAACGACTCTGATTTGCAGACGCCTCGACCGCATGAACCCTCGGCTGTACCATGTCAGCAGGAGGGGGAGTCTGGGACTGGATTAGGGCATCTGCCTTTGGTGTCCGGCAGAGCAGAGACGGGGGTGTGCTTCCGCTGGGGGCCGCCCGGTGTCTTTGTGAGCCATGTGCTGTGGAGGGCACGGCCGGCAGGGCGACGGGACTCAAGAGGGGAGTCGAGGCCGGGCAGTTCAGTGAAGGCAGGCCGGAGTCTGTGGAGAAGGCAGGTGTGACCCCCAGAGAGGGGAAGGTGGGGCTTCCCAACAAGGGCAGAACAGGGCTCTCGATCTTCTCACTGTGAGCGAGAGGAGAAGAGCTGAGGTTAAGCACACAGGGAGATGGAGCCATACCAGCTGCAGGGGGTCTCTCAGCAAGACTCGCTTCAGCACCCCCGTCCACGTCCACGCAGTTTGCCACACCTCCTTGGTCTCCCTCCCCCATCGCCACAACCTGGGAGGAGCCCGGAGTGTTCCTAACCACGGGATTAAGTGGACTTGAACTAGAAGAGCACAGTGAAGGTTCACTGCCATTTTCCCCGTCTTCAGAGAAGTTGCGGCCAGGGGGTCTGAGCCTCGAACGCCTCTTGGCTGCAGTCGTTGCATTTTGGGCTGCACCGTTCCTTGATCTCACTTCCTCTGGGAGCCAGGGGGGGCCCTCACTGGACGGAACCTGAACGTGCCACTGGCAGTCCGTCCCGGCAAGGCTGCCGACCGGCCCTCCTGAGCTTCCGGATTCGGCTGTCTTGTGAAGGCCATCCCCCAAAAGGGTCCGGGACACCCCCTGACGGGTATTATATGGGGACTGGCGAGGCTGGCCAGTGTCTAAACTCGCCGAGGCTGATGACCGGAGCTTGTCAAGTTTGAGCATCCCAAACTCATCATCGGGAAGGTGAAAGTCTTTGACGTCGAAGCGGCAGAGGAGGGCACGCAGGTTGAAGGTACCTCCACCAGACAGGGGTGCCGTGAGACACAGGGGTGGCTGCACAGGACCAGGAGGCTGAAGCGGGAGAGACTCGCGTAGATCTTCACCTGAGTCAGACGCAGGAGAAACAAACACATAGATACAAGCAGCATACACGTAGGATACACGCAGGATACACGCAGGGTCACACCGTTTCCCAGCCATAGTGAAGGAGACTGAAAAAACAGATACATACCCGTCTGTCTCCTTTGTAAACTGTCCTCACCAAAATTAAATCCCGATATTTTCGCTCTGCCATTTATTCGAAAGATAGGGTAAAGCCTCTTGTCTGGGGCCTGGACGAGGTTTTCTGTCTGAGATATTAAATCTGCTACTCTGACAGGCCCGGCTGTTGGGGTCTGCAGGGAGGGGGCTGGCAAACTCGAGGGGCTAAAGCCCTTTCTGACGGGCCGGCCCCGGCCTCTCCCTCCCCCGGCCCTTCTACGGCGACGACCTGCATGCCTTCTGGAAACAGCACAGTCAGCATCAGCGGTCTGGCACGTTTCTGGTCCCGGAGGGTTAGGAACCTGGCTCTTGGCTCTGTCTTCAGCACCCAGCGTTTGGGGCTGAGAGGTGACCTTGGATGCTTGGCTGTCGAGGGCCAAATGCCCGGCCGCCCGGCGCCGCCGTCCTCTGCCCACCCTGCTGTGGCTCAGCTTGCTCTGAATCACGGCGCCCAGGTCCACACGGCTCTGGGCAGATGCCATCCTCCGCGTGGTCCTCACATAGTACTCCACTGGGAAAAGCAGCCCTTCGATCATAGTGCATGAGTCCAGGCAGCCCACTTCCCCTGATTTGGATGGCAGGGGTGGGGGACTTGAGCATTGCTGCCCACTGTCCTCGTCCAAAGCTGGACTGCCATCTGCTGGCCTGGAGGGGGATGGCACGGGCAGTTGTTTTGTGGCGCTAAAATTTATCTCTGGAGTTTCAGAAAGCAGCCCAGTTCGCTCTAGCAGGGGCTCTGCTAAGGACTCACACTTCTCCCTCTCTGTGGAGACAGACCTATGAAATGGTCTATCGAGTCCCCTTTCTCTTCCTCCGCATTTCCCCAGGACACCAGGACCCCAGGAGTCTGCTTCCTTGCTGCAGGTCGGAACCTCAGGCTGAGAATCTGCAGCGCTGATAGGGACCGCCGGAGAACCCGCCTTCTCGCCATCCCCCTGCCCGACGGAACTCTCCCCACTCTCGCTCCTCTGGGAGTCCAAGTGCTCCCTCTGTTCCCAGCGCTGCCGGCTCCGGCGTGATCGCAGCCGGTGCGCCGCGTGGCGGCGGTGGCCTCGGCCAGATGCCGGAAACGCAAGCCGGTCAGCCTCGCCGTCAGGCTGCCGGGCGTCAGAGAGGCAAGCAGAATCGGGAAGGTCCCCAGGGCTGGCGCACAGGCTCGAGGTTTCCGGGGGCAGACTGAACCGTACAGCCGTACCCCTGCAGCAGACATCCGAGTCGCCTGAGGTAACAGAAGCGAGGGTTTGTACCTCGGAGACACCTGCCAACACAAACGGGACTTATTTCACCACCTTGTACTTCCCACACCGTATCCTTTAATAAACACAGGACCCCCAGCCGTACTTGGATCAGACAGAGTGACAACACTCTGTTCCTCTTCTGAACAATTCTGTTCTGCAATCCTGTTCCTCACGTGTTTCCGCACAAGCTCAAAGCGCTCAGCACGCTGGGAAGACGAGGGGCAAGAACATCCAAGATTATTCTCTCAAGAACACCAAATGACCTCCTCCATATGTCCACTTTGTTTCTATTTTTTTTTAAAGGGGGAGGGGGTAGTTCCAGATCAATACCTAAATAAATGTCCGGTAATAAAAGATTCTGTATATTTTTATAATACTGTTGCAGGGTTTATGTAGCATTACAAATATTTAAATATGTGCATTCGCTCCTTCACTGAGAGGTTTAGGTCAAGCAAAAACTCACCCGTAATCTTTTAACGGTTCTGTTGTACTCTCTTCGTAGTAAAGCCAATTTTTTCCTTAACTAAAAAAATACATATACACACATATCAGTAGTTATAAGTAAGATCAGATAGTTGATAGCACACGTGTGGATATGCAGTACAAACAGAAATGCGTCGAGATATTGTTTTAAAATTTAACCCAGCATATTTGCATATAAAATAAATTTGTAGAACAAAGACACTAAAATGAAAATCACCATTTCTTTGTCATCGCTGTGTAACAAAGTGTTCAGGCTGTCCTCCATGCTCACTTGGATCTTATGAACACGATCCCACGGGCGCTGTAACACAATATACGTGACATTAATCATAACACGCAATACATGCAGTCACCAACACCACGTTTGCAGCGCAGATAGAGACACATTATTAGTAGTACACCGTAATCGGAACCACTTAACATCATTAATGGCTTTCTGTGATCATTAGACAGCTGGTAGTTAAAGCAGCGCACCGTATTTCGCGATCTAGCCCGTATTTCCCGTAGTGCCGGTCCAGGGATGCCCTGGCCCAGCTCAGTCTGGCATAACTTTGCCGGTAAGCAGTAAAAAAGGGGAATATTTAAATTAGAATGCTATTTTACATTGAATAGACAAGTAAGAGGCAAAACTAAACATCACAGTTGTTTTTATACATATCAGCCGACCTTGCTTTTCGGTACCGCTCCCTCTAGCTGTACCCAAGTTTTTTAATATTCCACCTTCTTCCCGCAACTTTCTACAAAGACATAAATAATCGAATTTAGCTAACATTTAATTTATTAAATAATGATTTCAAACTAGAAGAGTTATTTAGGTGAATATTTAGAAGATCAGTATTGAATCTTTGAAGCAACTAATCATAATATATATTAGCAGCGTGAGTAATGGGGGTAAAAATATGAGGATTCGGCGATCGACAGCCTTAGTCTGAGTAGCTTAGCGGAAGTGTTTTTGTGGAGCGGAACTGAGGGTGCGGGGTGTGCCTGTGTCTGTCGCTGGGCGGTATAACATTATTAACAGATAGCACTGTCATCGTGTGATTCATTAAAAAAATCACTTTCCGCCATGGAATTGAGCGAAATATTGTATAACAAAGCAGAATATATCGAAACGGTATGTTGGGCTTTGCTGCGTTTGGGTGACGGCTGTCAGGGGACGTTAGCTAGCTGCAGAAGCATCTCCAAGTTCGCGTGCCATCACTTGCCTAAAGATGCATTTTCTGACTTTTTTTGTTTGTCATCAACAAATGTCCATCTAAGCCCGTTGTTTTCCTTCGCAGGCGTCTGGCAATAAAGTGAGCAGACAGTCGGTGCTGTGCGGCAGCCAGAACATCGTCCTGAACGGCAAAGTGAGCGGCGAACGGCGAGCTGCGAGAACGGTGTCATTCTTAGATTCGTGGTTTAGTCCGGGTCTCGTATTTGAATTTGTATTGTTTAAATTTAATTAAGGATTAAGTCCTGTCGTGTTAGATATAGCACTCGATCTCCACGCTGCCTGTCTTTCAGACCATCGTCATGAACGACTGCATCATTCGGGGGGATCTGGCCAACGTCCGAGTGGGAAGGCAGTGTGTGATAAAGAGTCGCAGCGTCATTCGCCCCCCGTTTAAAAAGTTCAGCAAGGGGTGAGTATGTGGCCCCGCGGTGGCAGGTCAATGGGGGGAAATCATTCGTTTTAAAAAAATTGCTTTGATTTAGTGAGTAACGTGGGTTAGGCGGACTGGTTCCTATACATTACTGTTTGTGTGTGATGTAAGACAGACACAAACAGGACTACAGTTAAGATAGTTTTTTTTTTTTTTGTAAATGCACTGAATTACTCACAAGGTTTAATGTAATCACCCGATGAAGCAAAAAACAAGTAGTTCACCACTAGAGGTCAGAGTTTAGCTATGCAATAATATGGTTGTCACAGGTAATGGGAGAGATTCATTTTAAGTTGTGTGATAAATTTCGACATGTATTTTCTCAGTGGAACTTACATTTATTACCTTGCCGTTGGTTTTCTTACCTGCTGATTTTTAGTCGGTGGTGGTATAAGTATGAAACAATGTGTTAATGTTAATTTTGCAGTTTGTGGAAAATGATTAGGCTGTTTCATGCTGTTCTGTACAATGTTTGTCATGACCCAAAGCATGGAGGGGGTCATATTGCTCCAGAATAATGCAGATAATCCTAATGGATTATAGGAAGGCAGCCAGGGGGGAGGTCACAGGATTAGTTTTTACTGTGTTCCATTAGATTGCTTATGATATGGAGATCTGGCTGGGAGGAAGTTACTTAATGCAGGGGCGTTTGGTGCCACCGAGTGTCCTGAGGTCACTGTGCCCGTTTCTATGACCACCGTGTTTAAGAAGCCCAGTGGAGTATGAGCGAAGGTTAGAGACATATCAGCGAGACAGAGGATTATTTAGGGCACCTGTAAAAGCAGCAACCATTAAACTGAACACTGGTATCATGCTCGCCCCATCGGCAGTGATGTCCACTGGGTGACACTTGGGCACTGTGTGCAGACTGGCGCATTTGCATGTTCTGCCACTGTGTCTTCCGGTTTGCCATGCTGGGTCACTGCCACTGTGTCTTCCGGTTTGCCATGCTGGGTCACGTTTTCATGTTCTGTCTCTATCCTGATAGTGATCCTTTTTGGGTTATTATATATGACTTGGCAGGGCATCTTTAGTAAATAAAAATGTCTGAAATATTTGTCAGGGATTAACGGTGAGTGCAATGGATGGTCAAAACACCGGTTTGACCTGTCTGTTAAAATGAGCACACCTTTGTAAAATATTGAATTTCCTGTTTTTGTCCAATGCTGTTTCATATTTTATTTGAGGCTTGCATGTGAGTCACATAATTGCAATCTTTAGTCAATGCAATCTTCATGGTCATGCAAGCTAAGCTCTTGCAAGGCCAGGTGGAATAGATTTCAGGAGTGCAGATTTTACCATAGCATCTTACATGTTAAAATGGCAAGCTACATTTTAGAAATTGTAAATGAGACAATTGCAATCATTGCAACAGTGAACAGGAAGCCTAAAGACTTACAGGCAGCTTTATAGCGACGCCATAAGTGGTTTGCAGGACTCAACGGCAACTTGACAGAACCTAATAATTATATCCATCCATTCATTCATCTCTCCGTCTGTCTTCTAATTGTTTTTCCTTGATGTGTAGTCCGTAGCCTATCCTGAGCAATATAAGGCACAACCTTTGAAGGGGTGCTAATCCATTGCAGGGTACATATACATACATACATGCTTGCGCAATCATACATTATGGAAAATGTACAGCTGCCAGATAGCCTTACTGTATGTCTTTGGACCCCAGTGAGCCACAGTGTCAGTCAGTAATAGGAGGCAGCATGTGGCTCTGTGAGCTAAGCCTGTTATTGGAAGGTCACGGATCTCAGCCCGGCCTCTGCTGAATAGGCACGTCTGTGAGCCCTTGAGCAAGGCCCTTAACCCCCAGCTCCATGGGCACCGCTATTATTATTATTATTCTTCACATTCATGAGATCTTAAGAAGTAGCGTCACTGGCATCAGTGTCGCTACCGACCGGTGGAGCTGAGAGGTTAGCCGGTTGTCGTTTTCGGTAGTATTAGACAAAAGTATATCAGTCATCAGTATTCGGCCAGAATTTCCGCATGGGTGCAGCAGTAGTGTGTTGCTTTTGATGGGCAAGGTGCTGACGCTGTGGCCCATGCCTGGGCTCTCTTCCCCAGAGTGGCCTTCTTCCCTCTGCACATTGGCGATCACGTCTTCATCGAGGAGGACTGCGTGGTCAACGCTGCGCAGATCGGCTCCTACGTACACATCGGCAAGAACTGCGTCATCGTGAGTACTGGGGCCTGCCCCTGATGGCTAAGTCAGGGCGCCATGGAACCCGGCTCCTTGCTCAGCACGCGGCTAGTTTTATTTTCCTTCTAATTTTTAGTTTATCACTATTATTTGTATTATTATTACTATTAGTATTATTAGTATTATTATATGCAACAGTTTACTACTGTGAGCTCCTATTTTACTCAGAAGTATGAGTTGATAGGCAGACTAGCTTATAGAAAGCTTGCCATGAGTTGTACTCACTTACCTGGTATAAATCAGACTACCGTAAAGTACTACATATAACTACCTCCATGCCCTCTGAATATGTCCACCAATTTTGGCAAGAGGTCCCTGTCAAGCTGTCCCTTCTTTGGAAAGCAGTATCCCAGCATCGCCATGTCTGTGCTCACCAAGAAACAAGGGGAGATCTTTTCCCGGGACTTATCTCAGGACCTGCCTGCACCCGGCCGGCCTCTTGATAAGCCCGTGGTCACCATGAAAAGTCATTGTTCAGCTCTCCTGGCGGTTTTCCTTTGCAAGCTAATTCAGTAGGACGGGACTTGGCTGTAATTTGTTCTTGCGCGAAAAGCCCACAGAGGATAGCTGCTGATTAGGCTGCATGCATGGGGCTGCTTATCAGAGGGTATATGGTAACTTTCACCCTGACCTAAGAGCTGGTGTGCTGTGCTGATCTGTATCCCACAGGGACAGTTCCTGTAATGCTACCTGGCCCAGAGTCAACTGAGAAATACAAGCTAGTTGGTTTCGTTGCGATTTATAACACTGATAGCAGATGAGCAGATATGACTGAAACACAGGGTCTCACAGGGTCTCAATGTTACCGGTCTCAGAATCTAAAAGTATTAAAATGCCCCCTTCCCCCACACATCCTTCTATCCATCTATTTTTCAGGGAAGACGATGTGTCTTGAAGGATTGCTGTAAGATTCTGGACAACACTGTCCTTCCCCCTGAGACTGTGGTCCCTCCTTTCACTGTGTTCTCTGGATGTCCGGGTAGGTCTGAAGGGAACTCCCGTGTCAAGTTCCCCATGTCAGAATTTATGACAGCCACAAAAGTTGGACCTTTATAGATGCTTATGACAAGTTGTGTCAACTGTCATGCAGGGCTTATGTTGGTGTCATGTAGCTGTTATAGAGCACCCTTAAGTAAAGTGTAACCGAAGACTGTTGGAAGGAGATATCATATCAGCATCATAAGTGTGAAATGTCCAGCAGCCAAGACATCCAGTCTATCCTGATATTCCTGCATGCGGGTTGTAATATAAAGGTAAGCAGATATTCTGAGTGGTCCAGAGACTGACCCTCTCCCTGTCTTCTGCACTAGGCCTCTTCTCAGGAGAGCTCCCGGAATGCACGCAGGAGCTCATGATTGATGTGACCAAGAGTTACTACCAGAAGTTCCTGCCCCTCAGCCAGATTTAAGGGCCGCGTCCTTTGTCTGGACCGATATGGACTGAATGGGCAGTTGAGCATGACCTCCCCAAGGACCGTTTTTTTCCACACAGTCACACATTTTACTATGAGCTCTCAGTCTTTCTCTGTGCCCGTTTAACCTGCCCAGGAAACGGCGTCATTTCTGGCACATTCTCGTTCCATCAGCTAAAAACTGTCCGTGACGTGCATGTATGAAATGTCCCACGTCCATCTCCTGCATTCGTGCGATCGCTTCCAATAAGGCAGCCCCGTCGTCTCGTACTGGCTGTTCCTGTGCATTTCACTAGCACTTGCACTATCTTCTGCGTGTCCCAGTTTGCTCAGCTGATGGGGGTAGACGTGTCCGCCCGCATGTTTACGTGGAGATTACTCGCTCTGTGTCCTGCCAGCTCTACTGGCAGCCACCACCAGATCCTCTCGACCCTCATCTTTTGCAAAAGGGAGGACAAAAAAAAAATACACTTTGCTCCTGCCCACTGTGCTTTTTTAATTCTCTGCTTTTATTTAATATTATATTGTATTTCTGGAGGCTTCGTGCAGCATCTCGTCAAAGCAGCACTACAGTATGACCTAACACAAAGTGGCAAATGTAGAAATAAATGGGTATTGTAACATTTCGGTGTAAGGAGTTTATTTTAGTAACTTGATACCTTTGGGTACCTTGTATACTCCCATAGTATGGAGGTTAATATTCATCATTGTGGGACCCCGTTATGTGAGATGGGCAGCTTTCACGCAAGACCTAGCAGAGTTAGGGTAGT
>JAODKN010000093.1:23515663-23527076 GCA_026774425.1 Petrocephalus zakoni | reverse complement strand
GTTAATATTCATCATTGTGGGACCCCGTTATGTGAGATGGGCAGCTTTCACGCAAGACCTAGCAGAGTTAGGGTAGTTTTGATGTTTTTAAATAGTTGTCGTCATAAATTGTTAAACCGTAGTTGTTTATTTATTGTTTTATGGACGAAAAAAGGTGAGAGTCTTCTAGAAGCTTCTGGAGGCCTACTGAGAAATCTCTAGTTTTTATGGGAGCCCCAAAGCGTACGCTCGATGGCGACACGTTTGCTGATATGACCTGTCTCTGCTGTATGAAGAGGATGCGTGAGTCACACAGGAGTGGCACAGTTAACCTCTTAATGGCTCATAAGCCCTAAATGAGGGGCCTGAATGCTGATTTTAACGAAGACACACAAAGCAGATGCTTCTACTTACCTCTTACCTCTCTTCCTTGATTTATTATTATTTTTTAAATAAAACCTAACATCACATAATGGTCAGTAAACGCATAAAAGGGTGAAATGCTCTGTCCCCATGGGCTGAGGGTCTGTCACCATGGCCTGGTGTTGGTCCACTTCTGCCTTTCAAAGCAAACCGTAGACGCACAATATCACCTTTGTTTATTTTCCAGGCTAGTGCACTAATACACATTAAGCGCGGTGGCCTCGCAGATCAGCAGTAATTACCACAAAAGTTTTACAGAAATGAGGTGAGCAGCCTAATTTTTTTTCTAGCATGGATACAGCAAACAGCACATGTAATGCTAGCGTCTGTACAATTGGTCTTTGTCAGTCTGCAAGCTTACTGGAAACAGTGTATTGAATAAAAACGTATTAGATACATACAGCTTACACATTGAAGGGCACATCGTAGCTTTCAGGGACCTCGCTAATGTGAAAGGGCCAGAAAGGCTGTGGTAATTTACGACGTTATTGTAGTGATTAATCAGTCTTGCCCCGGCATGGCTGTTTGCTTAAGCCGTCCAGGTCTCGTTTCTACCAGCAAGCGGTTTATCATAAAAACCAATACAAGACAGCTGCAAAGGTACACAGAATGTGTTGCAAGCAGCACACTTGGTGTTGAAACTGTTTAGACTGCGCCTGGGGGGTTAGGACTTGGATACAAAAGTGCCTTTTATTCTCAAGGGGACCACAAGCGAGTATCACTGCTGCAAGTTACGCCTGATTGTGGGACAGGGGGAGCTGCTTTTGGCCTTGGCTGTGCAGAAACGGCGACCAGGTTAACCTGATTACCCTCAGCTTGTTCGGTAACGCTAGACTATACCTTCACCTGACACATTCATTATGCATTCATAGGACATTCATAAGCTGCATGTGCACAGCTACAGTCACCAGGCAGGGAACAACCCAGGATGGGGCACCGACCCATCGCAGGGCACACACACACCTCTGGGCAATTTGATAAGTCCAGTTAACCTCAACATGGTTTTGGACTGTAGGCGGAACCAGAGTACCCAGAGAAAACTCCACAACAGCACATGGGGGGAACATGCAAGCTCCACACATGGAGCCATGGTGGAGACTCGAACCCTGGTCCCAGAGGTGTGAGGAAACAGTGCTGCTCTACATTATGATCATATAATCATATAATGTTTATTATTAATTTATATTAAAGCACTTAAGGTATGTTATGATGGTAAGGCATACTTACATGCTGCTTATGAATGCTCCATAATGTCCCACGAATGCATTATGAATGTGCAGTGAATGTGGTGTTACCACGTCTTCTTACTGATACCTTCGTATCATCATTTCTGTTATCTCTCGAATTGTGCCAGTGTCAGCAGCTTGTAAACAGGGTAATTATTAAGGGGCCACTCTGCTCCAGCTCTCGATTCCTACAACTCGGCGTCTCCCCTAAATCATGAACTGAAAGCTCAGGTCCAAGACGAGCACAGTAGCTCAGAAAGAAGTCATTGAGGAGTTGCTAGGGGAACAGAATTAATAATGAGTTTGTAATGGGCTGTGCTCAATGGAAAGGGTGATTTGCATTAAGCTCAGGTGAATGGCAGAATGACTGTGAGCTTGGTCCTAATCCTCCTACTGCCTTCTGACACTTCCAGGGATAATATACTGAAGATGTGTACAGGTATCCAAGCCAAGTCAGAAATATTGTGTATTACTATATGACTCTGGGAAAGGTGATCCTGGATTTAATGGACGGCTACTAGGTCTATATTAAGCCGCATTCACATTTCACACACATGGACACATTGAAAGTTCCACATGCAAACTGGATGGGATTCAAAATGCACTGTAAGGTTACCCTCTGAGACAGAATGCTGGCATCTTAAAGTTACATTTTTTTTTTACACTTTTGAAAAATAAAGTTTTTACAATAATTTTTCATTGAAATGGTCAGAGTAGTGTTATAGTACTCGAGACTGGTCTTTGCAATCTTGTCTTGGAACCGACTTTATTTTGACTCGGTCTTGTCTTGGTCTCTGACATAGAGGATTCGAGATTTTATTTCAAGACCGCTCATCAAAACACCTTAGTATTTATCACAACAGCATAATATTCATCTGTTTGTTAACACAGCACGTAAAACGTCCTGCTTCAAAGTTCAAATGCAACCAGTGAGGTGTGTCTTATTTGAAAAAATGTTAGATTCGTTTCTTTGACTTGTCGGAATGTCTGCTGAAAGGCTTGGACCAGAAACGTCACATAAGATAGCAAAATGTAAAAAAATTTGGGAGCATCATTTGGTGTGCGACTCCATCCTTTTTCACTGACTATTTCCTCTGTCCAGTAGCCAGAGTTTATCATATGGATATCTGTTTCTGATCTTGACTCGGTATAATCCTACCTAGGTTTTAGTCTTGTCTTGGCCTTGGTCTTGTCTCGGTCTTGATACACTCTGGTCTTGGTAATAACTTGGTCTTGGGTTAGGTGGTCTTGGCTACATCACTAGGTCAGAGTTCTGGATTGCTAGATGAGATGGTCACTATTTGTGCAAATATCTGCTAATTTGTGTCACCCAAATTATGAGGCAAGTGTCTGCCCTCAGGATACCAGTTAATCTGTGCTAGAAGCAAATAAAAATGACAAAAAATGTGACTTTTAACATGCTTGAAACGTCAAGATGCCAAGTTTTGAGCCTCTGTTTCCCCAATAATACTATGGTTTCCACTTCCACTGTCTCTGGTGGCTTCAGGAATATTCATATCCAGGGACAGCTGATAGGAAAGCTCTATTTCATCAATGTTCTTTTTTGGAATATTTACGTCATTCACCGGGGGTTTCTGAAGGCAAGCTCTGCCCACCCTCACTGAATGAGGAGCTTGGTGATGCTGCATCCACTCTCATCTTTATTGAAGACCTGGTGGGATGACCTCAGCTCATGGATAATTCGGGTCCCTTTGGCCACAGTGACATCAGCCATTTGCCCATTACCTTGTTTTTGGGCTTCCGTGTTTACAGACGTTAGCTTGCAGGGAGTGTCAGCGTAACAGTAGACATGAATAGTAGCCGGCTGGGAACAGGAAGGTACAAACGGTGTCTTTGGTTATTTGTCAAAGTCTGTCCTGGGAAATAGTGTTATTGCACAAAGAAAAGGTTAAACTTCCTTAGCATGTTAGCTAAGTTACTATGGTATTTTCTTCAGCTGTTTTGCCCTTTCATTCAATTTAACTTGATTCTGATTGAACTTTTCTAACTTTTCTAACCTCTGAATATTTGATCTTTATTCCTAAAAATAAAAACATTCCCATCTGAATAGATTTTCCCATCAATAGCATCTTCGTGTGATAGATCCACCCTAAGTGACCTTGGGCACTGTGATACCAAAGCTAAATATTCATTATGGAAACTTCTGAACTGAAGAAGACAATTGTTTAACCCCGAGGATGTCAAATGTCATCCTGATAATTTTTTGGTTAAACACTTTTCATGTTAGAAGCAGTATATTGAAATCATACTAAGCAGTTGTCTTGACAAAATCAGTGTTTATAGGGAACTCACTATTTAACAACATGCTGCTTATGTTTTCAATGAACGTGGCACGCAATTTAGCCTAGTAATAGGGCAATGATACAGAAATTTGGTATTTTCACATTTTCTAATTCTCACATTGATGTTTCCATTTAGTTTGTGGTGTAATTTGTCATAGTTTATTTGCTTAGTTGTGTGGAAGCTAACTCTTAGCTTAGCCAGATATTTCGCAATGGCAGATACTCCATTTCTCCAGGGAGATCCGGGAGTCTCCCGGGAATTTGACAGCAGCTCCCTGACACCTGTGGATGATGAGCAATGTATCAGAAATCTGACGTTCTGCTATTCAGAAGCAGTACAATTACCCGGCAGGAAGAGGGAACAGTATTACATCCCCCCAGTATAAGGTGGGATGTATGAAATGTTTTCTCAAGCTGTGGCCAAAAGGTCCACACAAGCAGCCAAAAGATCTTTACATGGAACCTCATTCGAGACACATTTTAGAGTGGGTGGAGAAAGCAGACCTACATAGCTCAGCATTAAGGCAGTTACAGTTCACTGCGTCTTAAGGTTATGGAAAGAGAACAGCACAGAGAGACATGGGAACATGCAGGAGAACATGCAGAAATGTAGCCTCCTGTCATGCTAAATGCTACTGTCAGCCACAGCAAGAATGATTATAGAGCACAGGCTTAAAAACTCCATATCACCCATTGTCTAGATTGCTGAGTAAGTAAAGTATATGTAATGAGGTTTTAACACACTCAAAGATCATGTAACTTAGAGGATCTTCATATATAGTCTAATATTAAACTAATAAAATTTATCAAGTTTGAAGTGTGTATTTCCGGTATTTCTATATGATTTTCTCCTTTAAGCACTTTTTTTGTGATATATACGGGATGCTATGCATGAGTGTACAGCTGCTAAGGCATGTAACTGGTTAGCAAACATTAACTATTCGTGATAACTCACTGACGTTCATTTGAGGCTCGAGTGGAGTGGCTTTAACTGCGACATTCACCTTCACCTCGCATTTGGCCCAGATGTACCCCTTTGCAGAAATCTATAAAATAGCGAGGGCTATTTCGCGAGTTTGTTCCTGTCTACACCTCGACCCAGACTGCACCAGCCGGGCTGCGTGTTTGATATTGCAATCAATACGCATTATGAACAAATAAGGCTAGCAGATGCTTTGAGTGCATTTCCATGAAAAAGGGAAAACAGGTTTTTATGGCTTAACATCCCGACTCGTGCAGGATATTATGTAGTCATTTGCATTTATGACTCTAAATAACATCAGTTTATTTTCACGGGAAAAGAAACATTAGATTTTATTGTTTTATATTTTACTGGAAACTCATAAGGGTAATCTGAAAATGAAAATTTCCACACCAGCATGTTCTCTCATATTTTTCTCTACAAAGTGTCAAAATAGACTTGGTAAATGTGCTTTATGTTCTTTAAAACAGTTTTTGAAATGCTAGTTTTACGACACGCAAGGACAGCGAATTGCCCTGACAGTCTGCAAAGGACAGCCTTCACCTGGTAAAGCAGTCGCATTATATTCCCACTACTGTCGAACCCTGAGCTTCTCTGCACTCCCGAGGTCAAACAGACGACATAATCTGTGATGTGCGGAATCAGGCACATTGTGAGATGGTGAAACATGCTGACAGCAATAGGACTATGCACACACACACGGTTTCATTTGAAAAGGTACATGGTCTCTTTGATGTTGGAATAATAGGGTAATAAATGATGGAATGAACTTGCTGAAAGGCTCAAGATTTGTCGGTCAGTTCCACCCTTAGGAGCTGTCAGCTATTTGCTGTCACATTCCCCAGATCACACAGTATGATCCGCAGAAATCAGGGAAAAGGGTCATTTGCCTTTCGCTAAAGTCTTGGAGCTAAAGGCTGAACTATGTTCTCTGGACCTTTCTTGCATATTGTTCGGAGCTCCATAACTTATGCAAAACTAAATATAAAAAAATCATACAAAGCCTGCAAAGATTTAATTCAGACAAAAAAGATGCCTAAATCAGAGAGAAAGGATGGATCTCATCTATGCCAAAATTGTATAACTGGCCTTAACTGCTAATTAGGTGCAGGCAGTCCTGCTACAATGCGACTGATGCGAGGTAGCCTAGGCTTTTAAAGGGCCAGCGCCAGGTGCGGCCACTTTACTGAGTGAGCTAGCAGTCTCACTGGGGGGTGCAACAAACCCCCCCCGGAGGGCGAAGAAGGACAGGACTGACTCCTGGGGTGGGGAGCAAGTTTGTACAGGTGGTTTCGGTGGAAGGCAGTGCTCAGAGCAGGATTAAGGACATCCATCGCCGACACCCAAGTCTGTTACTCAGGGCTGTAACCTTCCCATTCAACCAGGTACTGCAGCTTCCCCCGCTGACACTTGGAATCAAGGAGAGCACAGACAGTGTAGGCCTTACCATCATCCAGCAATATGGGCCATCAGTGGAACTCAGTGGATGAGCCATGTTGTACTTGACTGTCTTCAGCAGGGAAACGAGGGTGAAATCCTGATGATGCAGGAGAGATGTAGGCAGATAATTATTGGCCCCACCTGACAGAACACGAGGAAGGGGCTGATGTACCTGGGAGCTAATTTGCGGCAGCCTGGGAGATGAGGATCCGAGTGGAAAATCAGACCCCCTGACTGGGTCAGAGAACAGGCCCCAGGTGGCAATGGTGGTTAGCTTTGTGTTTCTGCCTCCAGGACCATTTATTCAAGCACTGGTGAATCCATTGCTGCACCACATAACTCTTCTGAAACCAGAACCAGACTGCCAGAACGGAACTGGGCTTAGAGTCCCCACAGAGAACAGTGGTAGCTGATGCCCCAGAATGCACATGAATGGGGAATGGTTAGTGTCAGGCTGGGGACGTTTACCCATGGTAGATAGCAGGCTCAGTGTATGGGATGGTCGGCACAGAGCAACTGGAGGGTCTTCATCACATCCTGGTTAGTCCACTCTGTCACACCATTAGTCTCTGGATGGCAGCTGGAGGACTTGATAAGTCTGGAACAAAAGGCATGAAAGACGTTTGCCGCTAACTGTGGCACCATATCAGACACAATGTCTTCCAGAACTCTGTAGAATTGAAAGGTTCAGGTCAGGAGGATCTTGAAAAGTTCCGTGGCAGTCGGACAGGAATATCAGTTATCAGATCTGGTCAGCTACATTAAGTATCACAGTCTTCCCCTGGGACAAAGACAAGTTAGTGAGGAAGTCAAAAGCAAGTTGGGCATTGAGGTGTAGGAAGAAGCTGTACGAGACCTAAGGGTTTTTGTGTCTTTGCCTTGTATAGGGCACAGATTGGGCAAGAGAACACAAACTCTTCCACCTCCTATCTCCAGCCGGGCCACCAGCACCGTTGGGCCAGAAGCTGCAGGAGGTGGTGGAAACCCCTGGGTTCCCAGAGCTGAGGGAGGAGTACAACCACTGTATGGTGGCCGACTGAAGGCCGGAGGGAATGTAGACTTTTCTGGCGGGACAGCTGACTGGAGCAGGCTCACTGAGCTGGGCCTCAAGGATCAAGTCATCAAGGTGAGGACAGGGCAGAACTGAGGAAACAAGAGGAAGGTAACATTAAGACAGGTTCTCCATGGTCAACCGGAGGAGTGAACTGGTGAACGAGGCCATATGCCTTGATGTTCTTCACCCCGGGGAGGTACAACACCCTGAATTCAAAACAGGATAAGAAGAGGGCTTGTCACGAGTTGAGATGTTTAGTAGACATGAGACACTTGAGATTGTGATGATCAATGAATACTTCAAAGGGGTGAGCAGTGCCCTCCAGCCAATGTTGCCACTCCTTCAGAGACATCTCCTGATTGCTGAATTTGTTGTTTCATTCGTTGGGGGTCAGCTTTGGGAATTATGATGACCAAAACGACCCTTCATGAACCATTTGCTGTATTTTCTGACTCCACTAGATGGTGATCTTCGTTTACTGTGGGGCATGTTTTGAGCCCTTTTTTGATCAGAGCGCACCATCTAGTACAATCAGAAATGCAGCAAATGGTTCATGAAACCTTGTTTTAGCCATCATTAGTCCTTAGGCACAAAAACAGATTACAGTTTGCAGAGGGCCACTGAAGGCAACATGGCTACAGACAGTCTATGAAGAGCAAATGTAAGTGAAACAAAGAAACATTTCTGTGTTTTATGTAATAATTTGTCACATATTTTTAGATTTTTAGAATGTAAGACTTTGACTGTATGGATGTATAAAAATTTATATTCTTTATGTTTTGAAAACTGGTCCAAACGATTGAAAAGAACTGATTCAAAAGAATGATTCATTCACAAATTGGACATCAATGTCATTCACTTGGATAGCTGTTGCCTGATATGCAGCAGCCCAACCAGCCCATAGACATACTCAGCCCAAAAGGCATACAAGCCAACTACAAGCTAGGGCATGTTAATCTGATCTGATGAGGAACTGTTGAGGAACATGTTCCACACATGGACTGATGGATCTGCACATGCAGCTACAGCACACAATGCAAGGGGAAAATGAAGCCCACAAGCCAGTGGGAGAGGATGTGAGCAAAGGAAAAGCTAACAGATACTGGGAGCCCACAGGAGATGTTAATAGCACTGACACAAATAACGCTGGTTCTAAAATTAGGTTTGGTAGCTTTAACACTGATAACACTGAAACGAGGCAACAGCTGTTAAATTTAAAACAGCCAAGATTTCTCAGTTTAAAAAGAAGGGCACTAACTCCCAAGTATGGGACATTAAAATAGAACTGATTGTTAAAACATAAAATGAAGGTGCATCCCAATAGAAAAGTTTTCCCATTTCACATCAAACCCCTCGTTACCCATGTTGTTAACAATAGGCTCATGCAAGGAATTTTGGGAGGGCAGTCTTTGAGTAAGCATAGAGTTGTAAAGTCATTAACGTGCACCTGTCTGACTGATTGCTTCAGCCTTTACCCATCACCATAACCGTTTGTCGTCTTTGCAATTTTTTACCCAACTTTACATTTTATTATGTTGCTGTGGCGAACAGGTGTGCCCTTGGTGGGCTTTCCAGAGACAATAGGAGGCTGACTCATAGAACTCAACATAATTCATTCTGTCTGCCATCTCGATATCAGTGTCGCAGTGCAGAATGCAGTATTTCCAATAGCTGCCAGGAAACACAGCCAGTGTTATCAGCACAGACCAGAGTTAGAGCACAGCTACAAAGAGATTTTGATGAATTTCCATTAAGATTAATGACGCCAAAACAGACAAACAGTGACTAGATAGGCAAGTCGATTTTCAGAGAAATGAGTGTCCTCTAGGATGTTTCCCGTAAAGCTGTGAATCATTAAATAAGAACGGGAAAATGTACTAATGGAACCATAAATGTTAGGAAAAAGCCATATTGATAAAATTATTAATTAAATCTGAAAATATCTTTTTTTTATGTTTAATAAACTATGCCCCAATTTGACATGCAAACAAAAAAGAAAAACATTTGACTTGTGAATATAGAGATGGATCACTGAAGGTCTTGACTATATTAACTACAAACTAAGTCTTAGTTAAAAGGAAATTAGTGATTATGTACTTAGCAGTAAGCTTAGTATTAACATAAAATTTAGTTAACCATCACTTTATAGAGTAGGCTATGTAATCATTATTTACCTACTAGATGTTGGTAATTATGATTCTAATAAACCAATAAGCAGAGGTAGAAAACTCCAGGCCAAGATTATATTTCAGCCAACCAGTTGAGTTACTCTTTATGCTCAACTGGTTGGACGAAACAAAATTTTGGCCTGGATTTGCACTTTCTGAACCTTAAACTTTCCACCTAAAAAGTAGGCAGAAAAAAATGAAAAAGAGACCTTGGGACTCATTTGTTTGTTCTATTAATGTGCATACTGTATATACTGATCTCACTGTCATTCGTCATAAATTAATCATAACGGATCATTTATTTCAAGAAGTTACTATATTTATTAGTATATCTATTAATTCTATAAACCTTTGTGAACTACTAATAAATAACATCCATCCATTTTTTGCCACTTATCCTACCCCATACTCCTGGAGCACCCCCCACAGGGAACCCCCAGGGACACGGTCGTATGCCTTTTCCAAGGTCACAAAGCACATGTAGACTGTTTGGGAAAACTCCCACGAACCCTCCAGATGGCAATAGATGGTCCATTGTTCTGCGACCAGGACAGAATCCGTATTTTTCCTCGTGGATCCGAGGTTTGACCAACAGACAGACCCTCCTCTCCAGTACCCTGGCATAAACCTTCACAGAGAGGCTGAGGTGTGTGATCCCCCTGAAGTTGGAACACATCCTCCAATCCCCTTTCTTAAAGATTGGGACCCCAGTCTGCCAAACCAGAGGCACTGTCCTCAATGTCCATACAATGTTGAAGTGGCATGTCAGCTAATACAACCCCACAATATCAAGAGCTTTCAAGAACTCAGGGTGAATCTCATCCACCCCCAGAGCCCTACCACTGAGCAGTTGTTTGACTACTTCAGTGATCTCAGCCCCAAAGATGGGCAAGTCCACCTCTGAGTCTTCAAGCTCTACTTCCTCTGAGGAAGGCATATCAGTGGGATTTAAGAGATCCCCAAAATATTCCTTTCACCGCACAACTATATCCCTAGTCGAGGTCAACGGCTCCCCACCTGTGCTGTAGATAGCATGGGTGAAGCCCCCCTTCCTCCTCTTGAGTCGCCTGATGGTTTGCCAGAACCTTCTTGAGGACGACTATAAGTCCTTCTCCATAGCTTCACCAAACTCCTCCCACAGTTTTTGCTTCAGCAACTGCCAGAGCTGCTTCGTGCCTAGCCGACTGGTACCGGTCCACTGCTTCCAAAGTCCCACGAACTATCCTTCTTAAGCCTGACAGCTCTCTTTACCATTGGTGTGCACCACCGAGATTGGGGATAGCTGCCGCAACTGGCACCCACAACTAGAGGTTGACCAATATATCGGTCGGCCGATATAATGGAGCCGATATTTAGCATTTTTTAATGTATCAGCCTTGGCCGATATCCGAGTAATACGCCGATTTAGCCCAGTGTTTTTGTTGCTGTGGAACACGTGACTCATGCTGCCGCCTGTGCAGGACCCCAGCCAGAACTTTCATCAGTGTTGCCAGACGTACGATAATTTTACCCTCTGTATGATCAATAATTCCAATGATCCCATAGTGTACGGTAATTTTACCCCTTCACTTGATGGCTAAGTTATTTCATTAGCACGACAAGGTACAGATCTCTGTTTTCTTCCAGCTGCGCAGTCATACTTGGCTTGTTTATGAGCAGTCGTCTCATCCTTACCTTTTCATACATAACGCACCTTATAGAGGTATGGGCATGTGCACGGGCTACCTGAGCATTGTTTCTGACCATGTCCATCCCTTTATCACCACCATGTACCCATCCTCTGATGGCTACTTCCAGCAGGATAATGCACCATGTCACAAAGCTCGAATCATTTAAAA
>JAODKN010000093.1:23489759-23508598 GCA_026774425.1 Petrocephalus zakoni | reverse complement strand
TCCTGTAACAGGCTCACCAATGTCCTCAAACACCAAAAGCATGGACACAAACTCTGTATCACAGATGTACTATTGCAAATTATTGTTATAAATTGTGCTCTTTAGAACTTATTTTTTACCTTTCTTTAAGCATTATGTTAATAAGTTTCTTTGGAGAGGAAAATTAAACATTTATGAATCTAAGGTAATTAATTACTGATAAATTATGGTGGAACTGAGAGGTTCTTTTTGCTATTTGGAGATTCTTAGATATAATTTAATATAGGTATAGCTACTGATTTATTTTTATTGATATCACTTTATTCATCCATCCACCCATCCAGCAAATATTTATTCAATGCGGGCTTGCAGTAATCTTTGGCATCCATCCCAGGAAGGAGAGGGCACGCGGGAGGATACACCCTGAACGACGAGGCTATCTTAGGACACACATAAAGGGCATTTTACAGGCACAGATAGATAGATAGGGCCTGGAATTATGTGGCATTATTATCATCAATACAGAGATGGTGCCACGTACGTACAGGGGGAAAAAAACAAGTACCAAAGCAAACGTGGTCGAGGTTTCAGTACGCACTTCAGCGAATGACTTTCAGACGGCAAATCTCGCGTCCTCAGCCATCATGGTGCATTTTTAAATAATGTATATATGATGGATTAGATTAAATGTAATATGTCGATGATTATAACAATAATAAGCATAAACAATATTAATTATTGGGACTGTAGCAGTGACAGGTTCTGTTAGTATGGTTGTTGCCCCGAAGTCTCTTCTTATCTAATAAATGTGTTATTCCAGTGTTCCTTGCCATATACATCCTAAAAATGGTAAAAATCGCGACAACGTCGACTCCTAAGGGTCTGGGGAAATAAGTAAAAACGTGGTAAACATGTCACTTTGTTACCACTCTCCCGTCCATTTAATAAAGTTTGTTCAAATCGAAAACTGGGCATTTAAAATATCAGAGCTCCCATCGTGCTCTGCGGCCGCAGCTTGGAATTCAAACCGTAGAGCCAATCAGAACGGAGCTCGGCAAATGGGCGACCAATCAGCGCGGAGATTAACGAACGGGGCCGCGTTTGAAACGTTGCAGCTATTCAGTGACGGGGGAGCAGCGGCTGTGCGGTGTGCTGTGGGTTTTAAGTTATTTCTCCGGTTCTGTGTATTTTTAAGCGAAGAGGAGACAGACTTTTTTTTATTTTGTATACACTGTTAGTTGGCGCACAGGTGTTTAGTTCACCGGACCGCTGCAGTTAATCACGTTGTTTTTCGAGTTATGCGGTTCTGTGTCGGGATTACTGCCTAGCGAGTGTCCCGCTGCCGTGACTCTGCTCTGTGGCTTCGCCTTGTGTGGCCGCTCGGATTCCCCTCAAGTAAGGTTTAGGCGTTAATCCCCCCCGAAAATGAGCGCGGGGATCGGCAAGGTGGCGAAGCCCGCGGCGCACGCCGACCCCAAGGCGTCGGCGCCCCTGAAGGAGATCCCTGACGTCCTGGTGGACCCTCGGACCTCGAAGCGCTACGCTCGCGGGCGCTTCCTGGGCAAGGGCGGCTTCGCCAAATGCTACGAGATCACCGATCTGGACACGAAGGAGGTGTTCGCCGGCAAAGTGGTCCCCAAGTCCATGCTGCTCAAGCCCCACCAGAAGGAGAAGATGTCCATGGAGATCACCATCCACAAGTCGCTCGACCACCCCCACGTCGTGGGCTTTCACGGCTTTTTCGAGGATGAGGACTTTGTGTATGTCGTCTTGGAGATCTGCCGGAGAAGGGTGAGTGCTATTAGTGCCTGGGTTTAGGCTCGGTTACATGGCTGTATTGGAGCTTGCTTAGTGGCCTCCGATATGACAGGCGTGATTGTAATTACACGAGAGTACGTAGCTTTCCTTCTAAGCACTCCACTGTAGCGGTGGCCCAAGGTTTTTCCAGCGCTTCCTTGTAGCTCCAGCATTTTTTTTCACATGGCCAGGTCGTTTCCCATTAAAAGCAGGAAATCCTGTACATTTACTGGTTCTGTGTGAATTTGGTGTGGGAAGTTGCTTTGTCAGCCATTTAGTCTCACTTTTGCACTGAACATGGAGACCTTACATAGGGGTAACTGTTTCCTTCCAAAACTAGTCCCTGTTGGAGTTGCACAAAAGGAGGAAGGCAGTGACTGAGCCGGAGGCACGGTATTACATGAGGCAGATGATCCAGGGCTGTCAGTACCTTCACAACAACAGGGTCATCCACAGAGACCTCAAGCTGGGCAACCTCTTCCTCAATGATGACATGGAAGTGAAAATAGGTAAGGAGTAGGGCTGAAAGATTTTAATAAAATATTGAATTGAGGTTTATCTGATGAATATTGTGATTTGATTTGCAATTTTTTAAAACTCTGTATTCACTGTACACTGATGTTTTATATGTATAAACTGTAATTGAGCAGAACTGTAGATTGAAATCTGAACTGCACTATACATTAATCCAAAGACAAGAATGGAAATAAATTAATTGAATCCAAAATGTATTTATTCTAAAAATGATATAGAACGTACATCTAATAAACCACAGAACAAGTCTCTAGCAACCTGAACATAGTTAAGTTATTGTATTTTTACAGGCAGATTTTAAGTGCCGCCTTTGCAAACAGCGCTCAACCGCTTTTTTACCCTTAGTAACGTGCTTCCCATGTACACAAGGGTCAAATTAGCGGAGAACAATGACGCATAAAACTATTATCACAAAAGCTGCGACTGTGTTAAGTTAAATGAAGAAAATAAAGCAATTCCAGTAATAAAAAGATTAGGGCTCTTGTGGCTAATGCTTGGGCCCCTAATAATGACCTTTCTGTGAACAATCTCTGACCATGAAGTAGGTAGGTAATTCACTTACGACTCAGCAGCCGAACTGATGCACTGCAAATGTAACTTTCCTTGGGTTTCACAAGTCTGTTGTTTGTGGGCGTATACGCAGTCATTTTGGGCCACCTTTGATTGCTAAGCATGACTGGCATGTGAGGCGCATGGCATTTCTGATTGGTGAGACTGACTGTCACGCAAGGAGGACTGAATGAATTTGTGAAACTGTTCTCACGACAGATTTAAACCCTGGGTCAGACATGCTGTATTATGCATATCCTAAATCGCAGCCATTGCGATTTGCTAATTGCATTGTTTAAAATCATTATTTCAATTTGAAATCAATAAATCGTTCAGCCCTAGTAAGGAGATATCTGAGGATATCATGATGTCTGCCTCAGATTTCACACTTAACTTTGGAGCGGATGCATTCACGTGCTATTTGTTACTGTGCCCGTTAGAGACATTTTTGTTTCTCTCAGGTGATTTTGGCCTCGCAACAAAGATAGAGTTTGATGGCGAGAGGAAGAAGACATTGTGCGGGACGCCCAATTACATTGCACCCGAAATCCTGTGTAAGAAGGGACACAGCTTTGAGGTGGACATCTGGTCGTTGGGATGCATCCTGTAAGAATGGCCTCTCTCATTCAAGCTGATAGTTGTGACTGGAATAATCGGAAGCCTTTGTGTCTTTTCCCCCTTGTGTTCAGTCATTCATCCGAAATTACTTTGCATCTTTCTGTAGCTATACTTTACTTGTGGGGAAGCCTCCATTCGAGACATCCTGCCTGAAAGATACTTACCTCCGCATCAAGAAAAATGAGTACATGATTCCACGGGTAGGTGGCACTGTGTCCCTATAGCAACAGTCCTCACATTTTGTGTGGCTCCCACAGCCTCATGTGACACTCTCCTTCCCAGCACATCAACCCGCTGGCAGCCTCATTGATCAAGAGAATGCTAAATGCCGATCCCACCCTCCGGCCTACCATCGGCGACCTGCTATTGGACGAGTTTTTTACGTCTGGCTATGTGCCCCTGCGTTTGCCCACCACCTGTCTCACGGTGCCCCCTCGGTTTTCTATTGCCCCCAGTTCCTTAGAATCTGATCACCGTAAACCCCTCACTGCCATCAACAGAGGTGAGATCCATGAGCTGGCCTGTAGTTGGGTTTTGTACAACCATGTTTATGGGTTATATGCTTATCTTATGAAGGTTATTTGTAAACTATGGATTAAAGACCTATGTATGCCCCAACTTCCATGTGAAATCTTGATGCCAAGCTGTTTTTGAAGTGAATATTGTTGATATTAGCTTTGTTAGATTGTGATGATCCCCACGGCATATAAGTGACTGCATTCCCCATAGTTTGCTGTTCAGTGAGGTATAATATAAGTGGTTATTTCTTCATGTTTAGGAACTGACAGTCCAGTAGAAAAGATGGACCAAAAAGAAGAGCCCCAGTATCAGTCAGTATTGTCCTGCTGTTTCCCATGCACGACACTGAAGCTCCTGTGTATGTACATAGAATGCCTGATTATTGTTCATATACTTGCAGTGATGAATTGGAGTCTGCAGACTGTTACTTGTCAGACCTGTTGAAACAGCTCAACAGTGTTAACGCAGCCAAGCCCTCTGAGAGGGCGCTAATACGTCAAGGTAAGAAGATGCTTCTGTCCCTTCTCTCTCGTTAATACATGCTGAACTGTGTCTCTTAAGCTACTTGTGTGCCTCTTGTAGAAGAAGCTGAGGATCCAGCTTGTGTCCCCATCTTCTGGATAAGCAAGTGGGTGGACTACTCTGATAAATATGGCCTAGGTAAGGTTTGTTCTGTCATGGAAAAACAGGTGCTATTTTTTTTTTCCTGGAGGTGTTACATCTCACATTATCATCTGTACAGGATATCAGCTCTGTGACAACAGCGTGGGCGTGCTCTTCAATGACTCCACACGCCTCATCATGTATGACGACGGGGACCGCCTGCAGTACATTGACAAGAACTCAGAGGAGACCTATCTAAGAGTGCGGTCATACCCATCCGTGCTCACCAAAAAGGTCAGCTATAGAACACATTGAACCTTCACACTGCACTGGTTATTTTAATCTTTGTGAGGTAGTGTGTGGCTTTGTGTTTCTCCAGCTGACAGTATATAATAATCTGACCCCTGATCCCCAGATCACTCTGCTGAAGTACTTCCGTAACTACATGAGCGAGCACCTTCTGAAGGCCGGGGCTAACATCACTCCACGGGATGGAGATGAGCTGGCTCGCCTGCCTTACCTGCGCCACTGGTTCCGTACTAAGAGCGCCATCGTGCTGCACCTGAGCAACGGCACTGTGCAGATCAACTTCTTCCAGGTGAGGCTGCTTTCATCGTCGTCCTGTTCCTGACTCTGCTCGCGACTGTCTGGAAGTAGGCCGTTTGAGATTTGAAGCTAATTTGCATGTTTCTCCTGTGCAGGACCACACCAAACTGATCCTGTGCCCTCTGATGGCTGCAGTAACGTACATCGATCAGAAGAGGGAGTTCCGCACCTACAGAATGACCCAGATTGAGCAGTACGGCTGCTGCAGGGAGCTGGCCAGCCGCATGCGCTACGCTCGAACCATGGTGGAGAAGTTGATGGCTTGCAAGTCGTCAGTCGGCCGCAAAGCAGAGGCGGAGCATGTCTAGGTGCTGCCCCTCCTGCATGCCCTCTAGACATCGCTCTTCCGTGCGTTTTGTTGTTTTTATTCTTTAAAAAATTACAGGCCTTTATAATGACTCTGGGTAATATCTGGTTAAACTGTTGTCCAAAGGATTTCCTTCTGTGCCTCTCCCCCCATCGTGTGTATACTTGAACTTCAGGAATGATGATTTGTATAGTAAAAAATGGCACCTGATGTACTGTTTGATACACGCTTCCTTGGTATCCATTAACAGCCCCCTCCATATTAATCACGATGATAGGATAAGAGTCATATGTTGTTCTGTATGTGTGTTGGCTGCCTTCTGTACAAAACTCCACTGTATAAAAACCGGGGTGGGGAAAAATGTTTACGTGAGATTTTAAGTCATTCGGTATCTACCTAGTAAATAAAGATGTTTTCAGAAGTAAACTGAAGGGATTTTTCCCCACTCCCACCACCATTTAATAAAAACATTTAAATCATCAGAACACAAAGCTTTAAAATATATTTATTCCAAAACATAATACAAAAGTGTCCCTGGCGATATTGAGTCCTATGTACAAAATTTGTGCTGAAAGCTGAATTTATTGCAGATAAAAGGTGTAAAAGCCATGTTATTCAATCATTATGCTTTTTGCATTCATTTCTAGGAATGGCTTTCCAATTGAGCTGTGTTGCAGTGTTCTGGAAAGGGCTTAATTTTCCCGCTGGTATAAAAATCTATTGGTTTGGCCCGGGCTTGATTCCAGAAGCCGTCCCGGCCAGAAACTAGCTTGTGTACAGGGTCACATTTAAAATATGGTTAAATACTATTTTCTCAGTCAATGTCTTTGAACAGCACTGAAATGTTCACCTTTGAAGCAGCAGTTTTCCGTGCAAAACGCATACAAATCCAACATCTCTACCAGTGGAGACGAATGGACTCCTGGCTCTTCAAATTCTGTGCCTGTAGCTAGCTGTATGGTTCCTTAATTTAAAAATTAAATGCTTTCCACAGGGGATTGAATGCTTCTAAATTAGTTGTACAACTAAACCATTTAAAATAAAGTATTTGGATGCAAGGCAAGTAATCTAGCAGGGCAAGCCTGCCAGATTTTTATAACAAGCTTTTAAACAAAAGCTACCTTATAAGATTGGATAGCAACTCCTCTACCTTACCATCTACAGAGATGGCAGCTCTGGGATATCCTCACATCCGTGAGAAGCAGGCCACTGTTAGGCATCAAAGACCAAAAGGCTTCTTTGGTTTTCCAATGTGTAACTTCTATGGGTAGAGTGTAGTTTGACCACTAAAAATGTACGCCTATGAAACACTTCTTCAGTCGCACTTGTAAGAATGAGTAGTCTTTGGATGGTCCTCCTCTGTCCATCGCTGCCGGCCTGCCTGCCTTTACATTCAGGTTTACACTTCCCAGAGTAGTTTACACCACATGCAGTTTCCATGGCTGTGTAACTGAAAGGAGAATTCCCTTTGGCTAGAGTGTGATACATGATACTCTTGGTAGTGGGGGGGGACGATCTCAGTGTGACTTGACTGTCACCCTGTCATCGCGTTACTCCTTGAGGAACTCGGGAGATGGCGTGGGGTAGTAGGTGTGGAAGAGCCGCTCCTGAGCACAGAAGTGCAAGGCAGTGTGTGTGTGCAGGAGCAACCGTGGGAAGCGTGAGGTGAAGTAGTGCACAAAGCCTTCAGGCACTTCTCCAAGAGTCTCCTGGACTTCCAGGGGTAGCTCATGGTAGTGGTGCTTCTAATGAACACAAAGACACCATAGCTATTAAATATATGCAAGCATCCAAAGATATAAGGCATATTCTTGTGTGTAAGGACCGGTTAAACAGAAGACACTCAAGTGAGAATTACTGTTTCCAACACAATAGGCTTTTGTGATTCTTATAATGTCATATTACAAACCTTATTCCTCATGGCCCTCAGTAAATCTCGAACTGAGTTGCCCTTGTAAGTGCGGAACTTCCTGAGATCTGTGGGGACATTGGAGGCCTGGTCAATCCTGCCTCTGAACATGGTCTCCGTGTTAAGGTTGGGCACACTGCACCCACCTGTCTGCAGCGGCACGGAGATGTGCATTCTCCAATTGGTGCGGACCACCACCCTGCCTGCTGACTCCAGCCTCAGTACAAGGGGGCTGTCCGCTGGCTCCTTCTCCAGCCGGTCACTGACGTCCTGCAGGGCAGAGGTAGCTTAATTTCCCGCTTGAAGACCGACTTGCTTCACTTTAACGGGATAAGCAGCTCGCTAGCGGCTCCTGCACCTGAAAGAACTGGAGTTGCTTCTCCGGGCTCCAGAAGAAGGGGTGCTTGAGGATGCAGGAGGCAGATGGACGGGACTGTGGCTCCGGGCTGATCATCTGCTCGACCAAGTCCCTGGCTATCACATCGCCTGAGGGAGACATACCCCAAATCAGGCTTTGTAGGTTTCATTTATTTTTAAAATTGATTTCTGGTATATGACCATATTTACATTTTTAAGTTAGAGCACTAAGGGTAATTTTATAGCTTGTAATTGTGTTTTGTATGGTAGTTGGTTTTTATTAAATTGAAAATATTAACGGGAGCTACAGAAGTGAAACCAAAAACTCAATCAGCCCAACTTGTAACATATTTGTATTTGCAAAGTAGTGCTCATAAGACTATTTTTGCAATAATCTAAATCATGCAACCTTGTAGATGCTTTTAAAGATTCAGCGTGATTTTCCTTGTATCTAAAAGAGGGATGAAGTCCCTCATGAAGACTAGTCCAGAAGAGGATGCTTGACTTCAGCCAGTAATAAAGCTGTCTGGGACGTCCTCTGCACAGAAGCGTCAGGCAAAATGTTTCAGACCTTCATTCATTAAATAACTTTTGTAATGAAAAGCTGGATGCTATTTGTTTCTTTCTTATGTTCAGGGCAAGTATTGGCGCATCACCACTGGCTTGTTTATTAAGAGAATGAGTAATATACTGGTGCTCACAATGACAATCTTCCATGAAGTTGTCCAAAACGTAACTGCCAGCTAGAATGTTGGCCTGTCGATGAATGGTGTTTCCAAATGGATGCTGCCCCCTGGAGACAACATAGTAGAAAACGCATCCTGCCGAGAAGATGTCCACCGCACTCGTCTGCAGAGAACAAGGAGCAGAATGATAACCTAACGGTCAATGATGTGCTGGACCTCACGTGTGCCTTAACTGTCATAAGTTAGAACTATCCGCTACGTCATCGATGCCTTGGTGCTACAATGCCTGTCCAGCTCCAGCCTCACCGGGTTGTCCTTGGGTGGGTCGAGAAGCACTTCTGGGGCAATCCAGCCCTCGGTACCCGGAATCCCAGAGCGTAGGCTGAAGCTTTGCCGTCCAGCAGGCAGCTTCTTACACAGACCGAAGTCAGAGATCAAGGCTCGCACCTTCCCCAGCGGCCCCGGCATGGAGAGCAGGATATTCCGCGGCTTCAGGTCCCGGTGCACTGCAGAAAGTGGGGAGACAAAGCAGGGAAGGAAAAGCCCAGAGGCATCAATGGTGCAGCTGCCACGCCAAAGGCCTTCTAGACCCTCGGGGGACAAAACTCACCAATGTGGAGGGAGTGCAAGTGGCTCAGGCCACACATGGTCTGCTGTAGCAGAGTCACAGGGTCCAGGGTCAAATATGGACATTCTGGGTCCTCAACATACTGGAGACAACAGATGTACATCCTTAGTATGTTATCTGTATCACACACCAAGTTTATCACCACATTTATCTGTTCAGAAATGCACTACTTGAGATCTTATCCCGGGGGCAACGAGGTTCAAGATAGGGTACACCCTGGACAGGACTCCAGTCCATTGTAGGACACTGACAGTCACACTAAGGGGAATTCATTAGTCTCCGATTATTCAGTAACTTAGAAGTGACTCATCAAGATGAAGAACGTACCTATATGCAAGGCTAGAACCTGCAGGCAAGCTTGTCTCACCTGCTGCAATGTTGCCGCACATAGCTCGATGGCAATGTAGATAAACTGGCGGTCGCGCTCAGTACAGAAGTAGCGAATGACATTGGGGTGCTCATCCGACTCCCGGAGGAGCTGCACCTCTCGCTCCGCAAAGTCAAAGCATTCAGGTAGGATGCGCTTCACCGCCACCCTCCGGCCATCAAAGCTGCCCCTGCGTGTAGAGACGATCAGGGTAACCTACAGACAGATGGATGTGCTGGCACAGAGCTGGCAGGACTGTGAAAACTCAAGTTCCTTCAAGACAATTATGAAAAATCAAGAGGTCATTAAATGGCACAAGTAAACCGCAAGTGACAGCTTCCTACATTTGAAACTCACCGAAACACAAACGTGCCCTCTGCCCCATGTCCCAGCACCTCTGTGGGGCTGAAGGAAATCTTCCCCACCTCCATGTCGCCCACCCCAAGTCCATCTGCAGACAATGAAAATGCTGGAGTGAATCCGCCAAAATCTCCACTCTTGGGAGTCCCTCAGGTCCGACCAGGCTCGCTCACCTGGTCCTTGAGTGTTGGGGGCCAGCGTCGAGCTTTGTCGTGCAGAGCCATTCGAGAAGCTGTGTCTGCTTCCGTCACTGCTGCTGCGGGGGCCTGCTGTCTCAGTGGGTGATGGTGAGGCCTGCTGGCTCTGAAGCTGCTGCAGTCTGGACTTCAGGACCTCTTCCAGTTGCTGCTGCTGAATCTTCTCCTGCTGGGCCATGCGCTTCCGTAGCCAAGACGAAACCACACAGATGTGTTTTCATCACATGGTCATATGCAATTGAGTAGCATGAGTAGCTATGCGATTAGTTTGCTTCTGACTGTAAGTCAGAACTCACCCGTGGATAGGAGAGCACAAAAGCCAGCCAGCCCCCCACCAGCAGAGTAAGCACTGCTAGAGTGAGGGGGTCCTGGATAACGCTCTCAGGAAGAATGGCTCTCAGCGACAGGCTGCCGGCTCCAGGGGAATCCCTGTCCTCCAGAATGGGACCTCCTTCCACGTTCACTGGAAGCTGCTACAAAACAAGAAGATCTGGGTGAGAACCTGAGCATCTTTCATGGAGGTCCAGGTGCAGACGAGGACTCTTCACCTGGTGGTCTGGAGTGCGCCCCCCGGACTGCCGTGGGATAACCGCTTCACCAGAACGCCGAAGGTTCTCTGGGAAGTCCCGGAGCATAGTCGTGTGGGCCATGGGAGGCAGCTCATGGTGACCTGTTGGTGCAAATCAGCCGGTCTAGCAGGTCCACTTCTATAATTATTCTGTAGCATTTCAGTCATAAGTGACGCGTCATGTGTAACTACAGCTTAGCTTGTTATTCTAAGCTTGTAGTTAATTAGCAATAAAACTACTTCATAAACGTACATTCTGTTGCTGCTCTTTCAAACGTGGGCCACACAGATCCGCCCCGAGACCTACCGATGAGCAGCCATTGGTGGTGTATGCTATGGGTGCTTCCTGCTGGGTACTTGACATCCGTGCTGGGTGTGATGGCACACTCGCCCCGTTCTCTCACAGTCACCTCCTCGGTCGTCGGCCCCTCGATCCTGGCCAGCGTCAGACCACGAGGCTGGTATGGGAATATGATGTCACGTGGTGCCCCTGCTGCTGAGGAAATGAAACTCTTACCAACTGAAGGTTTACAGACTTACCAATATAGACACACCCTCATGCACCAGTGATGTAGAGGCATAAAAGTGGGAGTTGAGTTTTCCTACATAGAGCGTAGGTCTGAAGAAAAAGAGAAGTAGGTAAATTTATACAGTTTTTAACAACCCCACGCCACAATACAATGCAAAACAAACACGCGGGGATTTACACGAGCTGAGTCTTAGTGCTGGTCTGCTCCTTGACAAACTGGTAGCTCCACTTCATGGTGTGGATGTGCTGAGAGGTGAAGGTGAGGTAGCGGAGCGTCTCCATGGCCAGGTTGAGGTGCGGGGCTCGGCGCAGGCTGTCCTGCATCCACAGGTACACTCCCACCACAGGCGAGCCGTAGTTCTGCATCCACAGCACGTCGCCCGAATCCCGGTCCACCGTCACCATCAGCCCATCCCCGCTGGATGCAAAGTGAGCCATTTCTTTTGGTACAGGGGTTCATGGCACACAACACAAACACATGGTTTAGGTGGAGATACTCAACCCCTTTTAATGCAAACAACTCCCCAAACACCCATACAGAGAGAGAAAGCACCCACATGCTTCATGAAAGAATGTAATGTTTCCCTTCCTATCTCAACGGCTCCTCCCCAACACAATTCTGGTGGATGTCAAGCAGAGGTGTAATGGTGGGTATTCTCAGGTATATGGTGTATACAGACCTGTAAAATATTGTATTTACCGTATACCCATCTACAAATTGTCAGAAATGTGTATTAGTCAGAGAAGCGTGTACAGTCAGCCCTCCTTTATCTCGGTTAATCAGTTCCAGACTCTACCGCGATAAGTGAATTTCCGCGAAGTAGGATTCTTTATTTATAAATCAAATATTTTCGTAGTTAGAGCATAGAAAACCTGGTTACAACCTTCTAAATACGGTTTTTTAACATTATTAGAACCCTCTAGACATGAAAGAACACCCTTTAGTCACCATTACAGTCATATTACCAAATACATTAGACAAAATAAAAGAAAATAAGACATATTAGACGTTACAAATATCATATTATTATTATTGTATCCTTCTCCTGGATGGTAAGCATCTTCCTCTGGCACTTAGTTTCATCGTTAGAAGGCTTAGAAGAAGCAGCACGTTTAGGAGCCATCATGGGGCTTAGACAAAAGTTCTCAGAAATCGCAAACAAAGATGCTTCCGATGCGTAGCGATGTAGCAGCGTGTATGAGAGAAACGAGCATAGGAAGAGGATATAACTGACACAGACAACCGAGCATGCGCTGTATCAAAAACCGCGATAGCATCCCTCTGTGCAAACAATAAGCAACTTTTTCTCTGTGGACAGGCCTCTCTACTCCAGACATATCAAAGAAGCATGAGATGAGCAGCCAAAATCATGGAACTGCCTCAAGTGAGGCTCACTGATCCCATACTGTAACATTCCATGCTCACAGTCACAGAAAATGTCCAGACGTACTGTAGTTGTACTTGTCGTCGTACACGGGGGCGGAGTAGTCATTGTAGGTGGCGTTCCAGCGAAGCTCCCGTGTCTTGGTGTCATACATGGTGATCATGTATTCTAGAATCACACCAAAGTCATAGGCAAAAAGAATGTCATGTGCAAAAGTCTATTTACCTATTTACCTGACCATTACCCTTATATTTGCCCAGAAGCATACCACTTAACATCAAGATATACACAAACAAATTGTAATACAATTAAAAAAATAATTCCTTCTACTCTCCAAAAAGTTACTGATGTATTTATGGGAGGTTAGATGAACATGGTTTTGGTTCCCAAACCTCTCCTCGGGATCCGCAGCCATTCCATATATTACTTAAATTTCATCACCAGTTCAAATAATTACCTTAATTGCTTAATTAACTTAATGAAGTAACAATTTGCCAAATAAGATATGTTAGTGTTCAAGTTCAACAAAGTTTGACTTGGGTAGTAACTGGGGTGGCTTTGAGGATAGGTTTCGAAATGGAACAGTTTTACACCAACACAACATTTGGTAGCTTCTTGTACAATATTGTTGGTGCGATGATACTTTAATACGTAATAAATGTTTCAGTCCATGAAGAAGCACTTGGAGATGCCCAATGTGTTTCCAGGGTCCCTTTGTCTTCATAGAAATACTAGAGGCACAGAGATCATACAGGCAACTAAATACGGGTAGAGGGTAGGTTATACCTGTGCGGCCAATGTAGAGGAGGGGGGTAGAGGGGCAGACTGATTCAGAAGAGCCTGTGGTCAGGCTGGTCTGCTTCTCCCCCGTTTGAGGGTCCACCACGAACCATGTATCCTGCTTCTTCCCTGTAGAACACACACAGAGATGGTGACCCTCTATACAGAGGAACACGTGGCGTCCACAGACACGCGCAAAACTATACCTGTGTAGAGGATCCCATCTGAGCTCCGGCACGGAGATGACCGCACCAGTTCTGGGATGGTGAATGGCAGTTTCTGCAGAGAGACAGGGGAGATGACCCCGCCGCATTACTGCAGGCTGCACCTGCATGGGATTCTCCAATAATATCTTCACCCATAGACCCTTTTCACAGGACGTCAGGCACCTTTTTTTCTGCCTCGAAGCAGGTTATTTTTATTTCCGGTTTACACTAGTGTCGCACCAATACACTGGAACACAAGTTCGACACTAATCGAGTAAAAAAAAAAAAAAGTAAAGTTGAGAATAATCATTTCTCATGGAGGTCATGCAGTCTCTGGTGCATGTGCCACCAGTGCAGCCAGAAGATGTGAAATGAAAGGCTGACGGATTTTCCATAACGAAATGGTCAAAACTAGACAACAGCTACAAATTCTTTATCATTATATTTTATTATATTCTTTATCATAACTACAGTTATTTTTTGACCTACACTAATGCAATGGAAAACTCTTACCTTCATAATCGAACAGATACTGTTCGATGAAAAGGACCAGAAAGAACGATAACCTGCTTCTTGTCAAAGCGGAAGCTGCCATATGTCATTGTGAAAAGGGCCCGCTGACGACATGGACAGGTCCCACTCACCATTAGGCCTTCCTTCTTCTTGCCTCCCAACACATAGAGGCTCCCATCGTTGGGATCTGGCAGGAAGCCAGGTCTGAACAACAAATAATAGTCATCTAATATGACAACAACATTTGTTTTCCTTATTAACAAGCAGATCCACAGGGAGACACTACTACTGGCAGAGGCGTTACTGTACTGATGCTTGTGTGTAGCTGTGAAGGAGTTAATTAAGGGACTTACTCATCCCAGTAGACAGGAACCTGGATGATGGGCTCTGAAAAGAAGTGGTTTTTATAAGTATTCGGTATTATGGTAAATGATAATTATAAGCAGAATTCTGAACTGACCCTCTTTCAGTGTCCATTTAACCTCTCCGGTCTGCTTGCTGACTGCGTGTAGGTTCCCGTCCAGCGTGGACACGAACAGCAGGGATTCTGGGAGGGTCACCGAGCTCGCACTGTCACACTATTCACAGAGGCCGAGCGAGAGAGAGAGACAGGAATCAGTGCTTCAGATCATTACAGCCAGCATTAGACGGTGATTCAAAAAGGGTCAGATCTATGTGATCTGTTAACTTCATGAAGGTATCTGAGACCCCTCAGTCCCTGGGTAGAACCATAAGGAAAACAAGTAGCATGAAGAACAGCATGTCAGACTTGTATTCAGAAGAATAAAAATGTTTGACTAAGTGCCAGACTTAAAATGATGCAGGACAAGTGAGGAACCCTCTTTCCAAACCTGGACACCTGTTGTGAGAAAGCACAATTGCTCCACCTCACACGTGTCAGCATGAGAGGCCCCTCTCCCGCTGAAGATCAAAGCACAGGCACACACTGCCCGTCGCTATGGCTACCGTGTTGGTGCAGTGCACTTCCGTTTTGGGCGAAGACGCTTCTACTCGCACGGACGACATTTTGAGCATTTCCTATTGCACCACGATGCCTGGAGTGCAGATGTAGCCACTCAGTATATGTGGTCTGTGACCACCCTGAACAACCAGGCGCCTGGGACACGCCCCCCCCCCGCATGAAATCCATCCCGAAACCCAAATGCCTCAGAACCTGGTATCGAATGCTACGAGTCCGACTCCAGCCATCAGCAAATCAAATGTGTGAGTGAGTGCTGACCTCAGTACACAGACAACAGTGTGGTTTAAGCTTTCGCAGATGCTTATATTTGTCACATGCTTTTATAAAAAGTGATGTACAATCCAGTAAGCAGGATCAGCCAGTCCCTGGAGAGACTGGGGCTTTAGGGCCTTGCTCAAGGACATAACCCTGGGATTCAAACCTAAAGCCTCCTGAACACAGACACAGTGTCCTAAGCAGCTGGGCCACAGAGCGAAAGGAGCAACCGGAGGGAAAAAGAACGACAAAGTAGATTAATAACTGTATATAAGGTAAAAGATACAAGGAGGGACCAAATTATACAGCAAACCAGTGTGTATATAAAGGTCAGGATACAGAATGGGTTTGTATCCCAAAATGTGAGATCAACTGATGGCTGAGAGGGCACACAAGGAGACAGATACCGAAACAAATGAATGATTAAGGATTAGATAGATTGTTATTCTATTTAAAGTCAGCTGTTTATTTGGTGTAATTCACACATTACGCCCATTTTACTCTTACAACTGTGACTATTTTTGGTCCAATTAAGATCAAGTGACCATGCCTGCAGTAAAAGACAGGCTAGTTTCTTCAGCTCAAGATGGGTAATAATAACCCTGACACTGGAGAGCGCCCAGGCACATTCAAGTACTGCATAGAGTACAGTATTTTATTTAAAATTATTTTTATGTTATTTTATCTGAAGTTAATCTAACATGTTCTTTAGTGTTCTTCTGTTTGCACAGACACACACACACAGACACACACACACACACATACAGTACATACATACAGTACAGCACCAGTGCTGACATGGCAAACATATTTCTGTTTGCATCAGATGGATCTACAAGCATTACCCAACACGGTGAGCCCTGATTGGTCGCATGCAGCAAAGGCTGTTTGCTTAAAACAGGATATCCTGGACCAGACACATTAACAGTCCCCCTCCTTCTCAGGAGTGGCCGCTTGACATCTAGCAAAGCTTTCCTCAGATTCCCAGATCCACAACGGGCAGCACAGCGGGTCTCAGCTGCAGCATCCTCATTCTTTTACGCTGTCCCGAATTGTGTTCCATTATGGTGTCACTTGTCTCACTATATGTTATAGACACACTGGATGATTTTTGTACGTAAAAGTGAAATCACAAGTTCTGTGGTTATTGACAGGAAAATGCATCCATTCTGCTGCTTGGCTGGAGTGAGGTTTCTAATCTGGCAGAAATCACAGGGGAACAACTTAAAAATCAACCAAGCTTTCCACCCTGACTGAACTTTCTCTTCAACTCTTTAGCCAAACCATGGGGGGGGGGCTCTGTCCCCGTGATATTGCAAAGTATCGGTTTACGCATTTCACCCCTCGTTCTGATCCAAATGCGTGCAAGTGTCGTCTCCTGTCATCACACACAGAAAAACGACAGAAAAAAAGAAAATCTCTGTGATGGTTTTGTAGGAAACGGGATTTTCAGTAAATTGTATTTCTTCTGCTGGAGTTAGAGTAAAGGTTTGAGCTTGAAGACAGACAACAGGTGTCTAATATACAACCCCGGGGAAGGTACCGCACCCATATTTACTTACTAAAGGTTGGCAAAAGTAATCAAGTACCGGGGTGACAGTTAGATTACACTACAGGGTGTGTTTTTAGCAAACACCAAATGCTCCTTTGCTTGCCGCTTGGGCATTTTATTGGTTCACAATAAAATAAAATAAAATCATAATTAAAATAAAAATTTGTAATGTATTAAAACACTTAATGGCCAGCAAACAGTGGCCTCTCAAACTGCTAAACTGGAGGAACTCCAGTGAGCAAAGCATTATAGATACCCTGAATCATCCACATTCTTAGTATGTATTACACCTTCAGCATATATACATTGCTGATCCCAGCTACCTTTGCGTAATACAGTACTTCTGAAAAAAGGATGAATTTACACATAACCACAACGAATTTACTTGCTCTAAACCATGTCAAATGAAATAACGAGCAAATGCACAAACTTTTTACTCTTTGTTTAAAATGACCCCCAGGCACACGTTTTGTACAATATGCTTTTACACACATTATTCAACACACATACACAAGCATGCACGGTAACAGAAAGGACAACAATAACCCGTTGTTCTCCACCAGTCGCCAATGGTTCCAGCATCTCTCTTGTCCGCAAAGCTGCTGCTGGTGCATAACGGCCGACCGCAAGTAATCGAGCCCTACAGCAAGAACGTCACTTCTGCAGTAAAGCAGAATAATTGGGAATTGCACTGCGTTCACTGCTTCTGTAACGGACTACAGAAGAACAAGACACCAATTTATGTCAGCAGTGAGAAGCTCCTGCCTGAGCAACATAAGCATTCTGCATACATGTAGAATGACAAGAGCGACACCCCCATTCACTGGGCTAAATGCAACCGTCATGTTTAATTTAGGTGGGTTATACGATGAGCAAGACAATCAAGGACAACTGTAGACTTCAGTTCGCTCCTCTCGGCTCTCTAACATTATCCCGTCCGCGGTTCCATAAATAGATGGCCGCTATATATACTCCGAGTCTCACGCGGACTGTGGGGACACTTCCAGACTCAGTATGGCCAGCAGTCGCCAAGCGGTACTCCTTACCTGCCGGACGTCTCCACCAAGCAATACCAATACGGAGACCAGAAGCCACAGTCCAGTATCTTGCATTTTCCGAAACAATAATTGCTTCAGACAGTCAGTAAAATGATTTTTAAAGTTGCTACGCATGAAATCAGAAGGGTATTAATGTGTGTAAGAGTGCAGATCCTGAGTCCATGTCTCGCTACTCCGCAGGACTGCCACCGGAGAGAGGCATGTCGGCGTTTCCTTACAGTTGCCCACGCAGCACGCAGCGCCGATCACAACAATTAAGCCACATTTCCGTGTTGGGACGGAACCGCTGACGTCACTCCGGCGAAGCGGCCTGTTGACAAACGGGGGGCGGACCGCCCACCGCCCGCTGACTGACAGCGCGGCCCGCCAATGGCAGCGCGAAGCCAGCCGGGGCGGATACGCTGCGACGGAAACGGGGCGGGATTTTCAAAAGAGTTCGACGTTGTTTTGAGACACGTGTAACAACATTGTCCGCACGCCATTCTGACGGGTAATAATAGCGGAATTGTATCAGAAACGGGGAAGTCCTTCACGCCTTTGGCCCATATTTAGGTTACCTGTAGAGACAGAGTCAAGAAAAAAAATGTTTTCAAATATAATAATAATTATATAAGACACGTTCCCAAAACGGTTCTCTGAAAGTTCACAATACGATGTGAAACAATGACAGTTATGTGTATTGCATATGGTGGCCCTTACGAAATGAACTATGGTTTTGCTATGGTAACCATGAGTTTATGACTAGTAAGTAAACCATGGTAATACTATGGGTAGGAGCTTAGTAATCATAATTTCCATGAGGTACCATATAGTAAAACCATGGTTACTGTAAAAACCCAAACCCAAAACCCCAAAAACCATAGGAAACCATATATAGCAGTGATCATCAACTGGCGGCCCGCTGAGCCGTTCAAACCGGCCCGCGACTGGATTCCAAAATTGTGAGGATCAAAAAGAAAATAGTGGTCCACACTATTTAAGCAACTAAAAATAAC
>JAODKN010000093.1:23449019-23462233 GCA_026774425.1 Petrocephalus zakoni | reverse complement strand
TGCCTGCTCACCCTGCTTTGCGTCTTTCACAGCCAGGAATATGGCCCAGGTCCCCCATGAACTGGATGTAAGGGTTTGGTAGCTGTATGAATGCATACATTGAGGCCTCCATATTCAAATAATATTGTGGCTTGCACCTGTTCAGCATTTCATCTATGATTGTTTACTATCAGCAATGACATTCAATATGCTTCCAGCTCATTCTCAAACAGCGAAGTTGTATTACGCAGTTTGTTCAGGCTCTGCCTTTATGAAATAGACCCATCAACCTTCTTTTCTTTAATAACAATAAACACAAATATGGAAAAGCACATAAAGAGCAGCCCAGACGACTTCTGGCTGATGGACTTGCTGGGTGTCGACTTGGTACAGCAGCTAGCGGAGTCTTTGAGGAACATCAGGTTGGGACGTCTGCCCACATTTCTCTGCCGTGTCATAGAGTGGGCACCATCTGAGCTGGAGTGTTGGTTCAGTCCCATAAAAGTGTGACATTGTGGATGCGACTCACGAAGTATGACATGGTGAGTGTAGCCTTCAATCTGGCAACTCATACAGGCCAGCATGGAGAACTGACTCACGGATGGACTTTGGCTTTCTGCGAGCAGGTCTGTTTCTTGTTCTATAGTATTAGCATTGCATTATTCTGTATAAATGACATAGTAATGCACTACAGTCTGGGGAGATTATTGTGAAAGGCACTATATAAAAATAAACTGAACTGAAAAATAACTTTCATTCACTCATTACATGTCATGCGTCATGTCTTGAGGAACACCCCTGGTCAGGAGGTCGCGGATCAAATTACGCTCAACCGATTTTCACATAATTGACAGAGGAGTGATTGACGGCCGGTTTTTGTTTTTAAGCTGCATGGAAATGCCGGTTGCAGCAAGCTCCTGGTAAGAGGCCATGCAAACCATAAACACACCCGGCTCAGGATATTTACCTGCAGGTCATTCAACAGTCAAATGTAGTGGCCAGAGGTGGGGGCACCTGAGGGGGAGGGCAACTCCCTATGAATGTAAAATCTTAAATGGTCATTCCAAACGTGCTCTCCTGTCGCTTGTTCCAATATTAGTCACCCGTCCCTCCATCTTCCAACCACAGGAACAACACAAATTTAGACAGGCGTAAGTGAAGATCCCCAGGATCATTGTAATGCTAAACACTAAACCAGTAACCATAGATTTCATAATTCATGTGCATTTTGATAATGTAATATATAAAGCAGAGGCTACATTTAAAGATCACCTCCCAGTTGCTTGTCTAGTACCTGGATTCAAGGCATTTAAATATATCTAAAAAAAAAAAAACTTGTTTAAAAAATAAAATTGACTAAATCTGTCCAAGATGATTAACCAGGAAGGTGTATTTTCTAATCTATTAGTTTAGGATTTTTCTTCTTTTTTGACCTGGCTGAACTGAGTACAAGATGAAGGTCTCATTATTCGAGAAGGAAACTAGGACACCTCACAGGTCAAAAATCTAAGCGCATACATCTTACAGCCTAACCCATATAAGTAACTGCCAGATATTTACCCATTACATGGGGAAAAAGTCCTCAAAATGCATTACGATTTGACAGCCACTATCTGCAGCAATTATTGGTTACTTTTGCCTGTCCGCACCACACAGGTAGCATTGAGACTGATGCAAACAAAAGGCCTTTAGAGCAACATCCACACTAGCATGGATGGCTGTGCATAGAGGTGTTCATCTGCCCCCATCACTGTGCGGTCAGTCTTCACTGACACCACAGGCTGAGAGGACAGCTATTACAAAAAAAAAAACCCACATTAAGGAACTCTGAAAAACATTGACCAGCATAGTCAACTCTGCAGCACTCAAACCACAGAGAGAATCTTATGCCATCTGCTCCCTTTCATTCCCAGGGAAAACTGCATTAAGACCAGAGTCTGTGCTTCAATCAGAAGCCATGTTAATGTCAGGATCAGTCCTAATGGACCATCTGCATGAGCCCCCGCCCGTGTGTGCTTCCTCTGTGAAAGCAGCGTGAGGAGCACATACACTCCTACTAAGAGCCATGTCAGGGTCAGCAGACCAAGGACGTGCCCAGTGATAATGGAACCATTTCACTTAGCGAGCTTGACACTCAGGCCAGAAGCACCCAGACAAGCCGGAATGGATTCTGCCATGACGCACAGGAACAGCTTTAATGTTCAAATACTGGAAAAACCGGGATAAATACATCAATCAGTCAGTATTACACACTGAACATTTGATGTGCATTTATTTTAAGCCGAAATTCCCCATCAATGAAAAACCACAAGACTGTTCCACAGAACTGCATGCATTTAATAGTTACTTAAACAGATGAGGTACCATAGTAAAAACCCAAAAACAAAATTAAGGAAACTGCAAGACAAGATACAGTATTCAGGAAACACAGCAAGTTTGAATTTGGGCAAGTACCCGAAGAACTTTATTATAACCCCTTCTGGGCAACGCCACAGCATGGCAGGTACAAGGCAAGCATTCTACGGACGAGCCAATGGCGCCATCTGCCGGTGTGACGTGGAAATGAAGCTCGTCCAGATCCACAGCACTGGTAGCGCCATGAGCCTGACACGAGTGCAGGGTCTTCCCTAGACAAGTGCCACTAAATCAGCACCTAGACGCTGATGTTACCAGAATACGGCAGGGGCTAGAGCTTCATGATGAAATCAAAGGCTGCCAAGCAGTGCCGATCATGCATTAGAGATGCAGGAATGAAATCAGTCCCCAGCAGCTCACGCGGCTCCCAGGCGACACACCTAGAAGCGAGAGCACGTGCTTTATTAGCTTATCCAGGGACGACTGGGTTAGAAGTGATCAATCAGCACAAGCCTCAGATAAGATTTATAATCAAAGTACAAGAGTACTCATACGAGGTGTCAGAAAGTTTTGGAAAATTCATCATCGGCTGATCGGAGAACGATCTGTACGCTGAGCGGCACAGGGAAGGGTCTCACCTTCAGCTCCAGCACAGCCCTGGGGCGGCCAACACCGGCCGGGAGAGAACACAGGCCTCTGAAAGGGAGAGATGACAGAACAGGCGGAGGGGAAGGATGCGTTACGCCAAAGCTACCAAACCAGTCCGAATGCATGGAGTTTTACCGCCCAGAGATTTAATAATCCAGATAATGCATCCGGTAACAATTAGAGCCAACATTCAAGAAGCCAAGACATGCCAAGGCGGACGTACCTGCTGTCGGGCCTTCGGGTCCCCATGGAATCTGCATCCATAAACTTTTAAGCCAGTTAGACTTAATCCCGCACCTTCTTCGAGGATGTTTTGCAAGACTAACACGGCCAAGTCCCAGAGGGGGTCAGACCGAGGCCACGTGGAGCCCACGTGCCCGCGCGTGCCTTTCCACCCTTACAACTAATGGCCAAGCAGAAGGCTTACAGAGAACGAACCGATTCAGATGCTAGGATATAAAAGGATCTATCATTTTAGCAAGCTCAGCGAACTTCCATAAAAAGGAACTTCATCCACAGCCGTTTCGTAGGTTTATACTAAAGCAGTGTATTTGTCTGGCAATATGGGACCGAATGCGTCCGACATGCACATCGAATGAAGCCATTACGCCGTTTTCACGCATCCTGTGCGCCCAGAGAAATCGCAATCACCCCAAAACCCTAAACGCGACTTCTGTGCAAAAAGACCGAAAAACTCCCGACATAGGCTTTTATAACAACGGCCCTTTCTTAGCGGTAGTCATTTGTCCAATCAGACAAAGGGATACTGCTTTGAAACGTATTGCCCATAGGACAGTTAAACGATGAAACGGCCAATCAGAGATGGCGGCTGCGTAGAAAAACCGTGCGATAAGGCAACGAAAAAGCAGGGCTGATTATTAGTGAAATTAATAAAATCTTGCGCATAATTATCTATACTGCCAAACAATTTTTCCAGATTGAAATTTCACAAAAAAAATTGTAAACTTAATTTTGAACATTTTAACATCTTTTTCTTCCCGTGCAGCTACATGTAGTGACCATGTGACCCAAGCGAGCGCGAAGTAACGATGTTTAGCGCCGCCTAGCGTGTGGGCGGACTGATGGCGCCGGCGGCGACACCAGCGGGACTACAACCCCCAGAATGCCCCGCGTACCGCTTCCCGAAAATCTGGCCGCTCTTACGGTCGGGGGAAGATGCGGATCGCGGCGGCGGGCTGAGGTCGCCCTCCTTGGCTGGTGAGTAATCTGACAGTTCGCCTTCTCCGTCGGTCGTGAGGAGGCGGCTGGAGCTTCCCGGCACTTGGCAGCGCCACTATAACCGGACGCGGTGCGTTTCGGGGGCCGCCAGGCTGGCTAGTTAGCCGCTTAGCCGGTGCAGACTTGCAGCGGGCAGATCGGCGCGCTAGCCCCGCTAGCCGGTTAGCGTATCGCGGTCCGCGGTCCGCGGCGATCGGGCCCCCGCCGGTGGCGCCTCCTTATCGCGGTTTGCTCCGGCGGTGCGCTGGCGTCGCCGGCCGCGGGGCTTACGGTAGCCGGCCGCTGTGCGGCCAGAATCGGCCCGCGAAGCGAATAGGACCCCGCGCAGCTGACGGCTTTATCGCGGTGCGCTGCTGCGGGAGCCCCGGGCTGCTGTCGGGAGCGGTGCCGGAGGAGCGGCGGGCGGTGGGGTCACGGCGGTGCATCGTAAGCACGTATGCCCACGGCGAACACGTCAAGCGGGACGGGGCCGCTCGGTGCTGCCGGGTAACGCCAGGCGGCCGCCGGCCTAAGTCACTCGGGCTTCTGTAGGTAACGGGCTGCTGTCCCGGTTCCCTGGCTCCCACTTTGGGTTTCCTCCTGCAATCAAGGCCGTTCTCCTGAGTGGGAGTTAGTTTCAGATCTGTTCAGTTGCAGATCCAAGTGTGGAAATAGCATATGAGCATTTTGATTAATATATATCCGTTTTGTGTGTTTATTTTGTTCGGAATATATTAGTATTTCTTGTAAAGTTTGATTGAAAAAGAACAGAAAAAGATAAACAGGTGGTCACTAGCTGGGTGTGATTTTGTTGGCATGGTGTTGTCTAGTGGAGGGGTGTAGGCATGGCTGATGTGATAAGTGATCAGATTTGGGGGTTTCTGTCGCTGCCAGATTCCAGCTGTCCTTTTCTGGGAGGCTTTGCTGGACTATGAGCTCCAGTAAGACTCCTCGCTACAACCGTTTCTCTGGAGGATCAGCTGTAGCCAACACCAGTATCCCCTCTGCAGACAGCACCAACGGGGTGAGCTCGCCGGGCACGGTCTCAGAAGTCCCACGTCTCGCTGCCGGGCCAGGCATTCTCCGTGTGCCGCACCGGGCCTCGTGTACTGACTTTGCCGAGTTTTCCATCTAAACAGACGAGAATGGAGACCACATTTGGACCTGCGTTTTCAGCAGTTTCGACCATCGCTAAAGGTCAGTCTGGGAGAATGTCTGCGCTGGAATTTCCCGGAATGTCTCTCCTCTATGAGGTGTAGGTTTTCAATCATTTGGTATGTTAAACTCTAACGGGTCGCCCCTCCCCCCCCCATTTTCCAGCAGAACCTTCCGGTAGTTACAAGCAGCACCGTCGGACGCCGTCATCCTCGAGCACCTTGACCTATTCTCCACGCGACGAGGACGACAGCATGGTAAGTGTCCCCCGGGCAGAGGGCAGCCCTAGCTGGTCTATCCCTCCACCCCTGCTCACTGGTGGTGATGAAGCCCCTGGCTCGTGTTGGCTTTTCCCCATGATCTCCATTATATTACCCCAGTACTTTAGCTTATGTTTAAAACTTTGCTCCCATTTGGCATTACTTCAGAATCCCTTTTTTTTAGGTGTAACGCAGCTCTGCTGTGCTTTGCTGGCCCTTTCTGTCGCACGTCCTCCTTTCTGCTGATTAATCAGAACAAGCCGCTTGAGTGAGCCTTCCCCGGCTGCTGGGGGGGCTGGGGGGGGGGCGCTGGCTCGGCTTGCTAGGCTCGGCTTGCTAGGCTCCTGGCTTCATGCCTTGGCTCTGCCGTGCGGTTCGGTCAGCGGGTTCCTTTCACACGCGGACTGCGCCGCGCTTACACAGCACAGGAAATCATGAGGTGACATTTGTTTATAGTTGAATAGCAGGAAGCCACCCCCCCCTAATCCTCCATGGTCTGTATAGTTAAGTTGGCACCAAAAACGGCTGGAGCCAGTGAGTGTGATAAGAGATGGGGCTGAACCATCACTGGGGGTGGGGGGGGTGGTTCGATCCTTCTGGGGTATGCGGTGCATCCTGTGCGGATCCCCAAACTGAGCCATGTGTCGCACGGGGGGGTGGTGCCGTCAGTCTGACAGCTGCCCCAACATAATTTCCACCTTGTGGTTTCCATGGCGAATTCCCTAACGGGATTACCATGCTATGGATCTTTTGCTGGTCTGCCTTTGCCTTTTAAAACGCATTAGATGGGCTTGCTTTGTTTACATTTTAAACAGTTTAAGTGAAGGTGATTAATCGTCATTGACGCACCACAGCACGCGACAACGAAATGTCTCCTCTGCTTTTAACCCATGTGACATGGTGGCACAGCAGGGGGCAGCTACGTGAGCGCCCGGGGAGCAGCGCTTTGGGACAGTACCTCGCTCAGGGCACCTCAGCGATACTTGTGGGTCGGGGACTCGAACCGGCGATCTTTCGATTACACGGTTGCGTCCCCAACCACTGCAGCACTCGCCTGCCCCAAACATTCGATAGATGGTTGTCTATCTACCTTGTTCTTGCTGTAATATAATTTTCTTGTTGTCGATTGACTAGCTAATTGCGTTACTTTCGACACACGGAGCAGGTGTTTGTTTGCTTTTTTCCTCCTCGGTTTGCCTGACGGGGAATGAAATCTGCTCACAGGAGGGGTGCTCATGGGGGGGGTAATGTAATGTAAGTGAAAGGGAGTGCTGGAATTGAGAAAAGTGGGGCTTGCCGGGGAGGTGGGTAGAGCTGCCCAGTGACGCGGCGAGGAAGGGGGTCGCACTGCGAAATTATCCAGTCGCTTGGCCAACACCATGTTGTCTGCCAGTCACGGATGGTCAAGTCTTCAAAATGTGTCCTGTGTATATGTTGATCCTGGGTAGGTCGCATGGTTGGCCGCTTGTTATGTTTGTATTCATAATAAGCCCATACACTCTGAGTGACACGTTAAGGGTAGAGCTCCCCCTGCAGGTGGAGGACAGTCTCAGCCCCTCTCTCTCTCTCTCTCTCTCTCTCTCTCTCTCTCTCTCTCTGTGCGCTGTCTTCCAGCCACCCATCAGCACGCCGCGCCGCTCAGACTCAGCCATGTCTGTCCGCTCCCTGCACTCCGAGTCCAACATGTCGTTGCGCTCCACTTTCTCCCTGCACGAGGAGGAGGAGGACACGGTGAGCCCCTGCTATGTGTCACATGTGGCATGTGTGTCCCATGTGGCATGTGTAGAGGGGGGTTATTGCTTTGGGATTTAGCGTGTATGCTGTAATATGTAGTAGAGCTGGGCGGTATGACCAAAAATCTATTTCACGGTATTTTTCGAAATTATGACGGTTTCACGGTATTCGGCGGTATTTTTTTCCCCATGCATCAATGGCCGTTATCCATATTTTCCACTTCAATTATTGCAGTAGACTGGCTAGGAATAACCTATTCTACTGTCATGAGAATTATACATTGTACAAAAAATAATAATTTACATACAAGTAATACAGGTTTGCATGGCCCCAAAAAGTGATAGTTTTCAAGGGGGTGGCACTAATGAAGAGAAGGAATCGCACTGCATGACAGTTTCAGTCAAAATATATAACCTATTTATTGAACAAATTTTGCAAACAACTTAAAAACTAAAAATTTCAAGCATCCAAAGAGGCATTTAGACTTGGTAAAATATCCAGAGTTGCTTGTCAAAAGTATTGCACTGAACATGTCTTAGAAAAGGAATAAATGGTAAATATTTTTTTGTAAACCAACTATACTATTAATATAAACAATCCGGCGACAACTTTAGTTCGACAGTGTTTGCAATAAATAGTTCGCCAGACAACAGACACGGCTCCTTTTTTCAGCAAAAGTGTCTTCTGCAGCCTCCCTGTCCATTTTCAGCCCTCAGTAATCCTGCGTCCGTTTCTCTCTTTCCGAGTCGCAACTCGGACAAAAAGTCCTTCTTGTCGGAAACACGCCCCTTTTCCGAGGTTGAAGTCGGATTTGTTCGAGATTCCCCATTACGTCATTTCAACATGGCAGCTTACACAGTCATATATAATAAGTGCTTTACTGCTTCTCTCTTTTATAGATATTTCAAAATGTCTATATTATTAAATGTATTACTAGTTATGAATGTAATCGCACACGGTCTTTTATGTGAAGTAATACATGTCTTTCCATGAGCTTTCATGCTCAGATCACGACAATGACAGCGTGTTCGTGGAGGCAGCCATGTTTGTCCCGAGTTGTGTAGCTCGAACGGGAAATTGGTCGGTTGTGACTTGTCGCACCTCGGACTTCGTCGGGATAATTGAACACATCATAAGGCAGGTAATCCGTTGCATGCATGTTCAGCAGTGTACCAGTAAAAATGGTCCCCCCTTAAACAGTTTGCGCTGCACCACGTTCCGGACGTTGTTTAGACTATTTAAACCGGTATTACGGTATAAGAAAAATCCATATCATAACAAAAATAAATACCGGTTTTCGGTATGAACCGGTATACCGCCCAGCACTAGTATGTAGTATGGTAAACCTGGAGAAATTACTATGTGAAAATGCTCAGATTTTGTCATAAGCGAGACAGTTTTGCAAAACTATCATCTCTTTCAAGTATATTTTGCTCAGGATTAGGGTGTTGGGAACATCTAAATGTCGCTTGCGAAAAAAACGGTCTTGATGTCACTGGCAGCCTCCATGGCCTGATGCGGTGGAGGAGGAGCTGGACTGTACCACATCGCAGGCGGGGGGGGGTGCTCAGGGTTAATTTGTTTGGCATTCCTTGTACCGGTGCTGCATGTCTGTGACTCGGTACCTCTGACACCCCCAGGAGCCCCAGGTGTTTGCAGAGCAGCCCTCAGTCAAGCTCTGCTGTCAGCTGTGCTGCAGTGTGTTCAAGGACCCCGTCATCACCACCTGTGGGGTGAGCCGTCCCGCGCAGAAGCCCCTCCCCGTCAGTGCAGCAGACACGAGGCTTTCTCTTTCCTGTCGGGGGGGGGAGGGGGGGTGGGTTTGCTAGCCTTCTCTCTCACACGCTTTCTCCACCCCAAGGCGCTTCCTCTCCAGGCAGGTGTTCCAAAGTTCAATGTATCATAATTTGCCTGTGAGCGCGGCCCCCGGTCGATGGCGCCTTGGGAAGCCCTACCGCGCGCGTGGGCGCCACTCCTGGCTTTCCTCCGTAACCCTCCTTCTCCCCCTCTGTGTCGCAGCACACATTCTGCCGCCGGTGCGCCCTGACCTCAGGTAGGCACTTTGCCGTTTCGCTCCCAGAATCCTCAGCGTCCCGTTCTCCGGGCGGCGTGCCCCTGACTACGCGTGCGTGTGTGTGTCCCCCCCCCCCACAGAGAAGTGCCCGGTGGACACCGCCAAGCTGACCGTGGTGGTGAATAACATCGCCGTCGCCGAGCAGATCGGCGAGCTCTTCATCCACTGCAAGTACGGCTGCCGGCCGGCCGCTAGCGGCAAGCCCGGCGCCTTCGAGGTGGATCCCGTCGGCTGCCCCTTCACCATCAAGCTCAGTGCCAGGAAGTGAGCCACTGCTCGTCGTTTTATCTGAGGAATCTACAAACTGTGACATTTGATGCTTATTCAAATGTTTGGGGAGATTATCGGCTAGGAGCAGGCCGCCGTTTGCTGGCTCACATGATTTCTTACGTGCACCAATTCGTCCCTTTATCCAAGGATTGATTTTTGGAGGAATAAAGGAATTCCTCCTTTTGGGCTGTGTTTCTACCCGTTGCTGTCGTATTGCTGTAAGGCCGGCGCATTTATCGCTGTGCAGAGCGCAGATATTTAAGGCAGTTCCTCTTTGCTTCCCTCCAGGGACCACGAGGCCAGCTGCGATTACCGTCCTGTGCGCTGCCCCAACAACCCCAGCTGCCCACCCCTGCTCACCATGAACCTGGAGGCTCACTTGAAGGCCTGCGAGCACATCAAGTGTCCACACTCCAAATACGGGTATGGGCGTGGCCTGCTGGGGGAGCAGCGATTCGCCAGGAGAGTCCTATTGGGCTGAGCCTGACCCTAAGCCCCACCCTCTTTCCCTTAGGTGCACCTTCATCGGCAACCAGGACACCTATGAGGCTCATCTGGAGATGTGCAAGTTCGAGGGGTTGAAGGAGTTCCTCCAGCAGACGGACGACCGTTTCCACGAGATGCAGGTGGCGCTGGCCCAGAAGGACCAGGATATCGCCTTCCTGCGCTCCATGCTGGGCAAGCTGTCTGAGAAGCTGGACCAGCTGGAGAAGAACCTGGAACTCAAATTTGGTAACTGGCCGGAGGGCGGGGCTTGGTTTGCTCTGGGTGGGTCCATGTGTGACATCACCTCATGGTCCTGTGGTTTATTATTCAGATCACACTTTACTGTACAGCCGTACTCTACACGTGTGCGAGCACTTTTCTTCGGCTTGGCTCTCGGTGTCGTGGCTTTGGAGAGGAGAGCAGAGCGGGCGGCCGTCCCCCCGCGGCTCAGCGCGGCCCCATCGCGTTTCCAGTCTGCTGCGTGCGCCCGCGGTGCTGACACTCTCTCTGCCCGGCAGATGTGCTGGATGAGAACCAGAGCAAGCTGGGCGAGGACCTTATGGAGTTCCGGAGGGACGCCTCTATGCTCAATGTAAGCGCCCACCTCCCGCCAGGACCCTCGCCAACTTCCGCCTCGTTTGTGGACAGGCCGTTTCACGCGTGTCACTCCCTCTTGCTCTCTCTCAGGATGAACTGTCCCACATCAATGCCAGGCTGAACATGGGCATCCTTGGCTGTAAGTCCCCCTCTCCGATAGTCTCTCCGTTCCCCCTCAATATGACCATGCCCAATTTGATTTGACCACGACCCCTTCCAATTTGACCACGCCCTCCTGTATTGCAGCCTACGACCCCCAGCAGATATTTAAGTGCAAGGGTACCTTTGTGGGGCATCAGGGCCCTGTATGGTGCCTCTGTGTCTACTCCACCGGCGACCTGCTCTTCAGCGGCTCTTCGGACAAAACCATCAAGGTACGCCTCCCTCCTTACGCCCCACTCCTCCTCCGCCCTCGTCCCCCATCCTCTTGTCTCCTTACCTTCTGTGTTGCTCCTCCCTTTCCGAGGTGTGGGACACCTGCACGACATACAAGTGTCAGAAGACTCTGGAAGGCCACGACGGCATCGTGTTAGCGCTGTGCATTCAGGGGTGAGCTCCCGCCTAGAGACGCAGCCCCCACCGACCCCGGCTTTCTCAATGTTTGGTTGCTTAGCAACTCCCCCCCCATCTTTTCCAGGAACAAGCTGTACAGTGGCTCGGCCGATTGCACAATCATCGTAAGTGATCTTTCGCCAGTGGGGTATTTCCGTGGGCAGTCACGCGGAGGTCCCCCGTTCCGGCCAACTCCGCCCCCTGGTGACCGGCTCTGACCGCTCTCCTTCCCGCAGGTGTGGGACATCCAGACGCTGCAGAAGGTGAACACGATCCGCGCTCACGACAACCCCGTGTGCACGCTGGTGTCCTCGCACAACATGCTCTTCAGCGGCTCACTCAAGGCCATCAAGGTGAGGGGCGCTTTCCAGGCGACTAACTGTGAAAGGCGCTATATAAAAATAAATTGAGTTGAATTATCTGCCTATAGTGTTTGCAGTGTCAGAACGCAGGAGACTGATGCACTGAAATGCTCTGGGGCTATATTCCCTCTCATTGCTGTCGCTGGATGAAAATGCTGTTTAAGTTCAGTGAATTCCAGATGAAGGTGTTTTACTGCTGATAAGTGACTTGAAAGACCAGGTTTTTGCTTTGGCCCCTTGTCATCCTGGGCGGGCCTGCTGGATTATGTGAGATCTGAGGCATATTTATGCACATAGTGCTGGCCTGGCCTACCTGCCTGTCAGTGGGGTTTATGACGATGATGTGCTTAATGTCATGCACATACTGGTGGCCCTATAACAGCTGTAGAAGGAACTCTGAGTTGAGTACAGAATTGCCCAACCACTTCAGGGACTTTCCTCTCATGTTTTTCTCTTTAGTGCATGGGGGAAGGGGTTTAGCGTCCCTAGACAGCCTGTAGTTATTTCAGTAAAGAGTACGCCGCCTGATTGGTCATGTCAGTTGAGGGTAGGCCACCTTATTGGTCATTTCAGTAATGAGCAGGCCATGTGACTGTTGAGAATTCCCATTCATAAGACACTTAGCGATGAAGGTGCTGCCTTGCTGCAGGTTTGGGACATCATGGGCACAGAGCTCAAGCTGAAGAAGGAGCTGACAGGGCTCAACCACTGGGTCCGGGCGCTGGTTGCCTCTCAGAACCACCTGTACAGCGGATCCTACCAGACCATCAAGGTTAGACCCTGCCCCCTTCACCACCACCACCACACAGGAACCTGCTGACCCTGGGCTAAAGAGAACGTCATCATGTTAGGGGATCGCTCTGGTACACGTTTTGTCATACCCAAAGATGGTTGGTGTGAGGTCCCACGCTCATGGTGAAGGGGGCCCATCTGAAGGCAGAAGTGCCTTTCCTTCTCTGGTGGTGCTCCTAGATGAGCCCGCGCCAGCTGAGAAACTCCCCTCGCCATTCCCAGTTGTTTAATTGGGTCCCTCGGGATGCGAGATGGGAGCCAGGCGCTGTTGGGGAAGCAGCCAGTTTCACAGGTTTGCATCATCCTACTAGTGGAATACCCCCGCGCCCCCCCTGCCCCCCACCACATACTGGCTGTATGGATTGCCAGATGACATCAACACCAGCGTTGCCATAGAGACGGGCTTGATGTTCTCCAGCTGCTGAGTTGCTCAGTATTTCCAAAGCTGATAAGACCTGACGGTCCGGTGCCCCCCCGCCCCCGGGATGTGTATCTGCTGTGTTTCCCATAAACCCCCTGTGCTGCATAAGTCTTTCACAATGTGTGGTCTTCTCCACACAAACCGGTCTCCTGCCAGGGCTGACGATCCTCTCCAGAGCCCGGCAGATAGGAGACGACTGAGCATGTTCCTTTAATGCACCCTTCCGGGGGGGGGGCGGCCCCCCCCCCCCGGGGGGGGGGGGGGGCGGGGGGGGGGGGGGGGGGGCGGGGGGGGGGGGGGGGGGGGGGGGG
>JAODKN010000093.1:23422468-23432728 GCA_026774425.1 Petrocephalus zakoni | reverse complement strand
CGAGGCGGCCCTCCATGCCGTATGCTATAGGAATTACGGTGCTGAGCGAGGCGGCCCTCCATGCCGTATGCTATAGGAATTACGGTGCTGAGCGAGGCGGCCCTCCATGCCGTATGCTATAGGGATGGTGGCATTGTTGATTACGCGGAGAATGGTGATGGCTAATGGGAAGGAAACAGGGACTGGTTATAACACAGGTTCCCCCACATCGGGAGCCATTAAGGGGAACACGTGTCAGCAAGAGGGAGGGTGTGACATCAGCAGTGTCGTGATCTGATTGGACAGGAACACGCCGTGAGCGAGTGTCCGGCATGCAGGGTATTCAGGCCTCCCGCCTGCCCGGGACTGGTACGGCAGCGCGGCGCCGTGCCACAGACTCACACACACAGAGGCGACACAGAAAGCCACAGAGCCGATGGGAAGGAGACGGTGGCCACGGGCCGTGAGATGGCCGCCCCGCGGCGAGGGCGGGGGCACGCGGGGAACTGGCACATCTCCCGCCAAGCCCAAGCCTCGATTTCGTTCTTCCAAGAGGAAAAAGAAACCAGCCAGTGTGACCGGATGGTTTGGCAGGCATGGCCCGGCGGCAGGAAGGCTGGGCTTGGGCGCGAGGGCAGGTTCTGGACCCCCCTCCAGCCATGCTGACCTCTTTCAAGACCCCCAGGTGGTTTTCTGAGGGGAGGGCTCAACTGACCGAGCGCTGCGGACAGTTGGAGGTTGAAACGGGGTCACTGAAGACGGCTCGCGAGGCTCTTTCGGATGGGGTGTGAGGGAATGGTTTAAGGGAGACTGTTTCGGGGTCATCATGGGGTCAGGGGGCGTGCCTTACCTCAGGGGTCATTCTGCTAATGGTGGATATTTCATATCCGGCGTCGATGAAGTTTGGAGAGTAGACTTGCAGCTGAAACGCACTCAGCCATTGGACTACAGCTTCTGAGCTCTAGAAAAAGAAATATACGCGGCATTCCGTCACTGTCCGCATCCCACAGGTTGGAAATCTCCCGGCTTCAAGTGAGGGCGGCTCCTCTGCCAGACTTCGTAGCCTGTGACCTGCACTGGAAGCCTGCATCCCAAGGTCTTCCGCCATCTTGAGATATTATTGGCTGGTTTACTCCAAGGAATTTTCATTAAGGATTTTAAAAACGTGTATTTATGTCTTCTTCTACTGGAATGTGACAGAGAAAAATACTCTGTGGCAGCAGTGAAAAAAATTTTGCTTTCTGAAACTGGTCCAGTTTGTTCGAGACCAAACAGAATTGCCTAAAACCAAAAGTTCGCAGATCCTACAAAACAGCAGCGAGGGCTTAATTATACAGGATAGGAGAGTCTTAAAAATAGGCTGTGGTGACGATTATGTTTGGATGAAGAGTAAGCTGTTGAGGACCACAGGTGACACCTCAGATCAAGGTGATTCAACAGCCAAAGGAGGTTTATTAAGGTTAAATACAGTATCATCAATGCTGCTTCAGGAAAAAAACAGAACTTTAAAAAAGGCAGTAGGACAGAAAAACAGAAACAGCACTGAATAAAATTACCACGGTAATAAATATTTCAAGAGCAAATCTGATCCATGAGATTTTTCTGAGAGAGACTTACTCCCAAACAACTGATGTGTTCCACCACAAATTTATAATAAGCAGCACTAAATTTCCTCAGTGGCATCAGCTTTCAGTGAAAGGCACCCACAAAAAGCCATACCCGATAAGATATTTAGTAGCGACACAGTGATCCATAAAATGGTATTCCTGAGCATTAAGGTTACCGCAGATTACTGAGTGGAGTCAGAAGCACCGTCATTCAGCAAGCAAGGGAAATCTCCATCTCACAACACTGACCAACAGCATCTCCAGGGCAAGACTCGGCCGCTATTGGGTGCAGGTTAAAAAAGCAAATAAATAAAGCGAATGAGCATGGTCCAGTATGGGTAAATTATAAAAGCGGTATGTAAAAAAATGAAATGCCCCATTTCAATGTGACCTCCTAGAAGCCAGGGGGAGCCCTTTGCAAAAGCTGATACTCCAAAGGAAGCTCCAGCAGGATCAGTAACCATAGCATCACTCCCGGGCCCCTCGAGACAATCGTGGAACTGAGGTGTACAGCCAGCGTCCGACTGTGGCGAAACTTTACCCCTGGGTGAGAGCCTGCGGGTACGGCAGCATGGTCAAAAGACTCATACCTTGGAATCCGGAGGTACCTCCCCCTTCCTCTGGGGTGGCTCTCCGTACGTCTCATGGTACGGACAGCTCGAGGACCTCTGGGGACGTATGGATGGGCCTGTGAGATAGTGAGAGGGGGCGGGAGAGTGAGAGAATGAGAAGGAGAGAAGGTTAGAGGGAGGGAGAGAGAGCAGGAGAGAAAGTGGGGGAAAGGGGGGAAAGAGGGGGAGAGAGAAGGAGAGAGAGGGAGAGAGAGAGGGAGAGATGTCTGCATCAGTTGTATACAGTATATGGCTGGCTGACTGAGGTATAAGGGCCTTTTGAAAGCAGCTCAGCCGGCAAATGGGAGCGAGAGCCAGAGGCCTCATTCATCTAGCCACTTCCCAGTGAAGTAAGAATGCAGGCCGTGGGGACGGCAGTCCGCAGGTAAGTGCTGCTTCAGATGGCAGGCTGGAGGAAGCAGAGGCTGCATGTTACAGTATACATGGGGTGGGGTTGCGAGGAACCCCAGTGTCAGACTGGGGTGGGGCTGTGAGGAACCCCGAGGTGTCAGACTGGGACGTGGTGGAAGCGGGGGGGTGCTGCTATGCACTAATGTGCACATCATCTCCTCATTCTGCCATTTAGATAATCTGCACTAATCAGCAGCTTTCATCAGTGACACTTTAATAGCACAGCAATTTCAGAGAATGTAAAACCATAATTATTACGGTGAAAGTTTCCCAAGCTGGATTTTTGTTGACATGGGGGCTGAGTTTGGTTGTCGGAGGGATTTCTGCTTTTACGTAATGCTGTACGTAATGCTTTACGTCACCTTTCTTTATTAGCTGACATACACGTTACCACAAGTCCATTTAGAAATACGCTTAAAGGCAGGTGACGTGTCCCAGCTGCCTGGCGTACCTGATGGTTGATCCATAGACTTGGATTGCTCCAGTAGATGGTCCTTGGCCTTTGCTGACTGAGACAGCACTGTGGCTAAGAGCTGCGAAGCATACAAAACACAAAGTGGGTATCAGAGGTATCAAACTTAAAGGCCCACTAGCCAATGTGTAGCAAGACAGGCCTGCTGATGCCTGGACGCCGATGCTTTGAGACTACAGCCAGTCACCATTCGGATAGTCACTTCCTGGTGGCCGCTCTTGATCAACACCAGGAAGTCCCGCCTCATTTCTTGTCTGGCCCATGTCAGCCTGCAGATCCTGAAGCCTCACCTTGACGCCCTCAGCCTGTGCGTGCAGGGCGTGTACGCTGCTGCCTGCACTCTGTCCGCTCCCAGAGGAGCGTGCGCTGCCCACGCTGCCCACGCTGCCAGCACTGCCGCGCTCTGCACCTGCAGTGCAGAGGACACCCCCGGGATCAGTCCCCCTAAGGCACTGGCAGAATTACACACAGCCCGCGTACATATGACTCTCATGGGTAAGTCGCCTTTTTCAGCTACTGAGGTGCGTGTCCATGGCGATGGGGCGTGTCAGCCTGGCGGACCAATGGCAGGAAAGCTCATTACCTGCGTATGGCTTGCGTAGCACCCAGATCTCCTCACTGGTGCCAGCACTTGGGCTAGGAGAACCATGTGGGCTGGACTCTGACCCTCTGGAACCTTCAACACAAAAAGTGGCATGAGCTGCATGGGGAGGGTGTCAGGGGTATGGAAAATGCCAACCATTACAATACAAGACTCACTAAGTGAAGCTTGTACAGCCCAAACAAGCCCCTGTGTATCCACTTATGAAGACGTATACATATGCAATAAAACGCCATACTTTTATAGCTACATATTTATAAGCTGTAGTGCATTCAAATATTGCTTCTGAGGTTTCAAGGCCCTTATAACCACGACAGCGAGTTTAGAGGGTTATAAATGGCATAAAATCTTGACAAGATTATAAAAGTAGGGCATAAAATACGCCACCATCAAGTGAAACACGTGGTGTTACAGACACTCTCCTTAATCCCTGGGCAGTAATGTTCTGCTATTTGTAAGCTGATGTCTTTTTAATAATGTAATAATATTTTTTTATGCAATAATTTATATTTCTATAATGTGCAGGGCTTTCATCTTCCAAGCTAATCCGCAGTGAATGTGACAGGGGAAGGGGCTGTGTTATTTACACCCCAAACTCGTGGACCCCAATCCCCCCATGGCTGGATGACCAGCAGTATTCCATGTAATCCCAGCTGGAGAGCCTCGCGTTGAAATGCTTTTGTCACTGAAGTACTGAACACATGCCTGACCGGAGAAAGTCGGGGATGGCTTCCCATTGGTGCACGCGGACAGCTCCCTACAGGAGAGCAGCTTGTTCAGGCAGATGGGAGCCACATACACCCAGCCATAAATGCCTACCTCACCCCCATTAACCGCAATCAAAACTCAAGTATGGCTCTTTATATAGTGATGATTATTTGTGACAGACTGCATCTGCGCTGGAGGTGATAATCAGCAACACAGATACTTAAACATTACAGCAGACTGACACCTTATCCACATTGATCATCTGGATAGCAGACAGGGCTCCATGCCCATGGCTGCAAAGTTGGGCTTCGGAGTAAGGCATGAAACCCCAACTATGTCTGGGGAGCTGCGTGACCCTATACGTCTTTATCACCTCTATCTATATGTATAAATATTGGATTGGTGTAAACAATGAGCTTCTGACCAGGGGATGAATAATATACCATTATGCTAAGCAGGTTAGTAATTTGCAGTCATCTTCCTTTAAGGCAGGGGTGGGCAATCTTATCCGCAAAGGGTCGGTGTGTATGCAGGGTTTCGCTGCAACTCCCTAATTATACCACTAATTAGAGGACTGATTGGCTGAAGAATTCTCCCACCTGGGTTTGAACAGCTGACCCTGGGGTTATCCAGAAAACCTGCATACACACCGGCCCTTTGCGGATAAGATTGCCCACTCCTGCTCTAGGGATTAACAGCAGCATAATCCCACTTGGAACAACCTTCAAGATGCCGGCTCATGTCCTCAGCCCCCTGGTTCCGATGTGACAAGTCTTTCACAGCTGTTAAGCTAGTGGTCTCCACCACAGCAATGCACAATGCACCACAAAAGCTTGTTCCCCTGGTCTCTGTCAAGTTTTGACTTGATCTATCAAGATCAGCCACCTGATCTTACGTGTTGTATGTTTACAGGACCTGACTGTATATAGCATAAGAACACTGCATCGTTCTGAAGGGCCAGACACAAGCACCAGAGGGTGTGAGTGAAGATATAACAGCTGGGGGGCTGAGGGGGGACAATGAGGGACAACGATAATGGGAGCTGCTTATGCTGTGACACTACAAGTGTTTCATGAAGCAGTGTTACTAGGGGGGTCCTAGGGGGCCCCCAGATGGTCCACAGTTCTGTTCCGTTCCAGTTCCCAAGTAGGAGCAAAAACATAGACTGTCTTGGGGGTACCCGAGGATGGGTGTGAGAGACAGTGTGATGAAGTTCTGATAGCGTTCAGTCAACCCAACAGTGTCTGGTTAAGGCAGAGTTAATTGGTTAGGAGGGAGGCTAAATTTGACAGAAATTTCCTAGCTGCAGACCCCCAGGAAGCACGACACCGCAGCGGGCCGCTCGGAAATGCCGCTCACCGGGGTCCCCGGGTTCCACGCGGGAATGAGGGATTACTGCTCACGTATCCGTGAGTGTTTGGACACATGGGACCGCCATAAATATTCCATGAGGAGCACGGGGACTCGGGAAGAATGCGACCTAGTTTCCCTGAGTGCAGTGCGTGCACCTTGTGCAGAGGGACATGTAAGGCGAGACATTTCGGGAACATGGCCAGTGTGTCTGCTGCCTGCATGGCTGAGATTGCCATTTGTGTCACGGTGGGGATATAAAGTTCACTGAGCAAAAATTCTAAGGAAATAGACCAAAAAAAGAGAGAAGTATCACATTATTATTATTATAAATAACAACAACAGCAATAATAATAAATACAGCTGTTCACCACATAATGACGTTTTGGTCGAGGAGGGACCGCATATCAGTCGCCATGGTTGCCATGGTGATGTCGTAGCCTTACACATTACGCACGTGTTGGTGGTGATGCTAGTGCAAACAAGCCTACCCACTGCCAGCCGTAGTCTAGCCCACAGTTACGTACACTACATAATACTTAATGATAATAATGTTGTATGTTACCGGTTTGCCTATTTACTATGCTGTATTTTTTCATCGTTTTTTGAGGCTATACCTGATAGCCAAGGTATGCAGTAGGCTATGCCATCTAGGTTTGTGTAAGTACACTGTACGATGTTCTAGCGACGATGAAATCACCTAAAGACGCATCTATCAGAACGTATCCCTGTCGCTAGGCGACAGGTGATTTTAATGATAATAATGATGATGATGCTGATGGTGATGGTGATGAAGGCAGAATGAGGCTGTGTACCTCGTCCATACCGCGTCTCTCCCGGAGCGCTCTGGGACCTGCTATAGCCAAAAGAAGTGAACAGTGGCTGATGGGATAGGGGCGGCTGGGGTGGGGGGGGCGATGTGACATGGCAGTGAGGGTACGTGTCCCCGTCGGGCCCCCCCGCGGCTCTGCAGGGCACAGCGGGGCCACACGGCACAGCACAGAGCTGTATCATTTCATAGTGCTGGGGACAAACGATGGCACTGCCAGTACCTATGTACGATAGCGAGAAAGGAAACACACGTAAGGAAAGAAATAGCACATAAACAAACCAACAGAATTAAACAAAAAAACAATAATCTGGCAAAAAAAAAATGCTTTGTGCTGCCTGGGCTCAAGGTCTCCCCACAGCCCTGACCGGGAACTGTGGTGGGATGGATGAAAGGATGGATGGATGGATGGATGGATGGATGAAAAAGTGCAGCCATTAAGTGCTGCTTAGGAAAAGGTTAATCAGTGACTAAGCAGCTGAAATGGGACACAGCATGGGGGCAAAGAGGAGGCATGCATACGAGGTAAGTGGGTTTAGTCAGCCCTTTGTGATGCATCCTTTGTAATGACCAGCACAGGCGATGGCGGATTAATGCCAGTGAGGGCCCGGGACCTAGTACTACCCACGCCTGGCCCCCAAACCAGTGCGCAGCTCTCCTTCACGGGCAGAATGCTTCACAGGTATTTTATTTATTTAGAAACAAAATGGATAATATCCACAACAAGCCTCTGAGGTTTGGACCTACATTAGTCAGGAGGCCACATGAGTTTCCCTGTCAAAGGAACATCTGACGCTTTCTCTCTAACGACTGAGTAAGGAGGCAGAACCATGCTCTGAAGGGAAGTGGGAGAGGTTCTGCCATGACTGTGTTTGTGCCAAAGACAGTTTCCCTGTGCTTCATTCACATTCACTTCCAGGTCTCTGGTGTCTGGGTGCATTGTAGCATAAACATCATCTTCAATCTCCCTGGCAGGCCCTACGGAGGGGCAGTGAGGTTCTGGATTCCAGGTGCCGCAGTTGTTCTCTCTGGCTCCCCCCGAGCCGTGTGAGGCGTGTTCAAAAGCCGGCAAGCCAGGACCCTGCCTGCCGCTGCCTTCCGCTCCGATGCGCCGCCTGCGAGATCCCCGAGGCTCCCGCTATAATTAAAACTACTCGGCACGGGATACGCAGCATCATGGCAAGGGGATCCACATGAACCGTGCCAATCCTGACAGGCATCCCAGAGGAAACGCCAACATTCCCAGGTCTCACCGCAAGGAACGGGACCCCGCACCATCCGTCAGCTAGAGAAGGCTCCACCTCTCAGCCCGGGCAGGGAACCGTCAACAGCATTAGCAAGCAGACGTATCAGGCAGCCTCAGTGGGGGCCTATCCTCAGCCACACTGCGCGTTCTCAGGGAATATGTGGCTGCTTTAATCACCTGCATTACAAAGAGCTTCATACAGACCAAAGCTACAGGCTGAGCTTCCAAAGCGCGCGTTTCTGCTAAAGTGGGAATTCAGTCACAAAATAATCAAGGTGCGGCTAAATTTATAAAGGCGGCACCACTTTGTTCGGAGCCAGAGAGAGGAGCCTTGCTTTGGCATCTTGTGCTATGTGTGATATTCGCTAATAGACAGACGCCTCCACACGCCTACCCAGCCAACAGAGGCTCCGCATGGCCGCCAGGGCCCGGGCGAAGCTCATGGGAGTTATATTTACACAAAAAAGCTCAGAGGGCAGAACAAAAAAATGATTGGTACCAATTGATAACCAATGAAATCTTGTGTCAGATGTAAGACCACCTAATCAGATGTCTTGGTCCTGCCTCCTCTAGTTTCTTGGGCCCACCTCCTCTACAATCTGAGTGGTTATCTCTCTGAATCAATAATTTTTTGGTTCTGCCCACAGAACATTTTTGTGTAAATAAAAGCCTGGGCAGAGGGCTGCTTGGCATGGCACGGCTCTGTCGAATTGGCAGCGATGGTACCGACCACAGAACCGGCCCCATAGCGCCCTTGAATGTCACCAGCTCACCAGAGGAGCTCTGTCCTTCTGGGATGGCAGGACGAGGCCAGAGGGGGTTAAGCCCTGATGATCTATAGAGCAGTTCCCGGAAGGCTCTAGGCAGGACTGATAAAACGAGGGAATCCAGACTGGTGATCAAAGCTAAACTTCACCTGCTGTCATGAAGGCTGTTCTGCCAGCCTGATCAGCTCTCAGTGTTAATATACATTAACTGTGACCCTCACATACCGATCATGCAGAAACCTTAAGGGTCCTTATCACAAACCCTACAGCATCACCCCCATCCACTAGGTGTCGCTCAGTGGCTCTTTCCCCAAAGTCCCCTGTGAGTGAAGTTTTCATGCACCATCAGTCAGAGGAGCACATGCAAGTAAGTCCCCGTGTCCAGTGTCTCACCCAGGAATCCCTTCACGGGTGCTACCTCTCCAGCGCTAGTCCATTTATCTACCGCTGGCTAAGGACCGCCCACTCACCCACCCAGAGTCACGTGACAGCACACCTGTCCTCTTGCTGATCACCTCCACCATGTTGGACGGGAAGTAGCCAACTCTGTCATTTCCTGTGCGGTTGTCATGGATACAGCCCTTCCACCGGCCGTCGGGGTGCTGCTCCAGAACCTTAGAGAGCATAAAATTCATGCACATATTAATAAGCACATTTACATTCATTTAAAGCACTTAAATGTCATCTTTAAAGGGCACTAAAGCCAGCCATAAGCATAAAGGTAATAAAAACACAAGAAAAAGGGTATTATTCCAAAGTACTAAACTTCCAAAATTACTAGATTTTCCTTGGGTAGGGGTGGCTATCCTGTTGCTTGGTGTCTGCTGGTATGTCTTTCACACACACCAGCAGAGGGCAGAGTTGTTCATGTAGCACAGCGCCTGAGCTTTACACACAAACCTGATAAGTCTATTGCAAATAACGATCATGCTCATATATCCTACATCTTAATGCAAATTCCCTCCTAAAAAGTTATATCTGTTTCACGGTTTCAGGCACATTAACTACAATAATAGCTAATAAAAAATATTACTAGCTCCTTATCATGTGACTGTAAGACAGCTAGCAATACAGTCACATAACAAGCAAACAAACTTGCACACGAAGACGGATTAAACGGACAGCAGCTGTGACGCTGGTGTGCCGGGCGTGACGAGGGCGGGGGGCTCACCGTGATGACATCACCCGCCTTGATGTTCAGGCTTGTCAGGTCGTAGTTGTTGCAGTAATCCTTGAGAGCCCTGACCTGCAGGGCTGCAGAGGCGTCTACGGAACAGGGCGAGTCACGCACCGAGACGGGGGCATGGCAGCATGAGCCTTCTCTCTCAGCCCATATCTCTCTCGCTCCGTCTCTGTAACTCACCTCTCAGCATCTGCTTGATCTCCCTGCTGGCCTGCGTGGTGGTGAACTGGTTGACGATGTCCAGAGCAGTCTGGCTGTAGGTGTTCCGCACCCCGGCGTTGATTCCGCTCTGAGGGGATCGGAGCACAGGACATCCGGGGAGTGGTTTAACCGTGCGAATCCTTCGCTAGGCCCTTGCTAGCCCCTCCGGCCACCAACATGCCCCCCCCCACACCCCGCCCACATGCCCCACACCCCGCCCACATGCCCCATGCCCCGCCCACATGGTTCACGCCCCGAGATGCAGTGCTAGCAGCCTTTATACCATGGGCGAGAA
>JAODKN010000093.1:23401470-23416551 GCA_026774425.1 Petrocephalus zakoni | reverse complement strand
CACAGATTTTGTCTCTAACAGCTCAGATGAGAGAAAAATTTATGTCGCATGGTAGAAATGATGTGAATTGGGTCTTCTGCTATTTCTGGAGTTCTTGGCGCAGACATTTTGTTCTTGTTGCAAGTCAAAAGCCCCAAAGGTTAAGGAAGATCTCCGCAAAGCAGTAAGCTGCCTTTGCTTTAGTGTAAGCAGCTTCTTTAGGTCTGTGCCTGGTGATGTACAGAAGATTCTGATCATCTGGGACTTTCTGAGCTCTTATTCGCCTAAGAAAATGCAAACGTGGTATTCACAGTTTGATGAGCTACTAGCTAAGGTGGAAGTCAGAGCAGAGAATGTCCCCCTCACTGAAAAACACACACACACACACACCCACCCACACACACCTCTTGCTTCTTGCTTCTTGTCAAAATCCCTTGCAAAGAGCCAGATCTCGTTAGGGCACCTCTGATCTTTCTGGCATTCCAACTCTTAGCAGATATAAGACACGCGGCAGATCATACCGGCTTGCTATTGCCAAGAGGGACATGAGCTTCATCTCCAAGGCTGGCCCTGTCCTGTATTTACAAAGAGCCCCAAAATGGGGTCATATGACACAAGGCTTGCGGCAGGTGTGAAGACGACATTAATCCTGGAGCCTCGATGGGCCTTGTACCTTATTTGAACTTGAGAATATATGTATTTTTTTTCCACGGGAAAACATATCACACTGCATTTATGTGTAGAATAGCAAGCTTTTGAATTTTGAGTAGTGAGAAAATGTAAAAATGTGGTATTAGCTCCAATCTAACGCAGTAACACCAGGCACTGGATCATGTAAAAATGACCCTGTGGACAGATATCGGCAGGGTACACTAAGGACTTTGGGACCCAGGGGGGCGGTGTTACTCACCACATCGTAGTGGCCATGCTGAGCTGCCAGGTGCAGGGGTATCTGGCCCTCGTCCGACGGCCCGTTGACTGAGGATCCCGACTTCAGCAGCATTTTCATGGGCTCGGTTTTCCCCTGCCAGGCCGCATAGTGGAGTGGTCGCATCCCTGTGGGAGAAGCGCGTGCTCTGAAGAGAGGAGTCGGACACACGGGTGGTCTTCAGCATGGCGTCTCTCCATTCATGCATCTGAACCTGACTCTACTGAGGAAATTCAGCTTCAAAGCCCTTGCAAAGGTGCCCGACAGCATGATGCCAGCTGAGACTTGAAAAGACCCACAATTCCTCCTGCTCAGCCCCTGTGGCTCCCGAGATTCCCTAATGTGGCTCTAAGCTCATATTTCCACTTCTTATCAGAACAGTTGGCCAGCTAAGTTTTGAAGCACATAATTATAGTGCACATATTAATACAGGAAGTCAACAACATAATCCCAATATGGCCCATTGAGATGCCTGTTGGGCTGAGTTTTAACATGGTATGTGTGATTCCTAGGGGTCCACAGAGCAGTCTCAAAGATGCCATTATCCTCTGATTCATGTAACGTGGAAAATATTCAAGGGAGAGCCCCCCTCCCCAGGAGAGCAAAGGATATTCCAGAATATTCCTGGCCCTTAGCCACTTTTGTAATGATACATTCACGGCAGGGGGTCCCAGGCTCTGCTGGGGAGGGGGGTGGTTGGGGGGAGGTGGGGTTCCCAGATTGAAAACCCGTACATGGAGGACAGTCATGGTCACCTTTCTGATCCTTGATGTCCACAGTGGCCTGGGACTCCAGCAGCAAGGAGATGAGCTCCATGTTCCCATTGAGGGCGGCGTGATGGAGGGCAGCAAACCTGCAGCCGGAGACAGTGGAGTGACAACGTCTGCCATTCATCCCTCGCTACTGCCACACGGTGGCGGGCTGCAGTACTGCGAGAGCCTCGCCATGTCTGACAGCTCAACTGTCCATCGGCACGGAGAGAGCATGCGGGGTGGTGGGGGGCGGGGTTGGCCATATAAACCTGCAATCTTCCAGTCGCGCGCCAAGCGCCGTAAGCACCAATCCGCACGACAGCTGACACCCCCCGTGATTGACAGGATAGGCAGAGACTTAAAGAGAACGCTCCGCGGAGGGTCACAGCGGGGTTAGTGAGCAGTAGAGGTGCCAGATGCCAGTTTGCGCGGTGCCCTTCTATTAATCATTTGCTACCCACCATAAGATGAGGAAAAAATAAAGAGCAACCGTGTGGCCTACTGAACGGCACATATAAATAAAACATACAACAGCTACGGAAACAGCAGACGGATGGCGCACCGTTCCAGCAGTCCAGCATATTCTCACATTATTGATGGTGCTGCCCCACGCACCCGTGTAATCGCCCGGGCTCTCGCCCATTACGCGTCAGCCGCAGCCAAACAATCGCAGCGCTCTACCATAGTCAAGCCTTTATGTGCCAGACACCTCTACTGGGAATGGGAAATGTACAATACTCATTAACATGTGCGTCTGCCTGTGGAGGTCCGGCGGCCAGAGCACTGTCACCATTGTGGGCGATTGTGCCTTTCCAGTGGAAGCCGACGGGCGACATCCGCATTCCTGTGGCCCCTGTCCTTGCTGCCTCGTTCCACCATTACTGCTCCCGTCTAACAGATATTTCTATTTTACCGCCTTTCCGACGTGACCTTAGACTGTGCTGCTATCGCAGCTGGGGGAAAAAATAGTCATGAAAAGAGACAGTGATCTGGTTTAAATTGACTGCTAGTACTTTCCCTGCCTCAGTCTAAACAAACAGCTCAACAACGAAAAAATGCCCGGATTAAGTGTCTTTAAACTCCAGGATAATGACAATTATGGAGCGGTGATTTAAATCCGACTGGTTAATGGACAGAGTCCCACACTCACTGATTGACATCTGGACCATATTCTGTACAGAATATTTGAACAGCAGGCTGTCACTGCTCTGCACAGATGTGTCGGGACTGTTAGGAAGAGGCAGTGATGGAGCGAGTGACTGGCAGAGTGCAATATCCCTCATTTATATAGAGCACGGGAAAAACAATAACAGACGCGTCAGCTGCAGGAAGTTATGTAACTATGCACTACATGAATCTATAATGTTAAAAGTGAGACCAGAATGGAAAAACTGGATGGAAAATATTAATAAGCCGCAGTATTAAAATCACAGATTTTCCTCAGGGAAGGAAAGAGGTAAAATGCATTTTATGCTGCACCCTCCTTAGAGCAGGAGCTGAGGAGGTTATGATGGACACCCTGACTCGTCATGGTGAGGGTCAGGGAGAAGATGGAGTCTTGAGACAGGGTGAAGAACATCTCGAGTGGTGCTCCGCAGCAGAATAATCTGGGAGGATGGCTACATATTATACTGCTGATGACACTTTGGTCATAAAGTGCGTAAAGGACATGGTCAGCAACAATACAGAAGTTGGCTGTGGCATTTACATGATGTCCAACTGGTACTAAGGGGCCCAAAGTCTGCCAAGAAAATATCCCCCACAGCCCGCAGCATTACACCCCCAGCAGCAGCCTAAGTTCTCGATACAGGCAGGATGGTTCCATGCTTTCATGTTGTTTATGCCAAATTCCGACCCTGATATCTGAATGCTGCAGCAGAAGTCAAAACCAAACTGACCAGGCACCGTTTCTCCAATCTTCCATTGCCCAGTTTTGGTGAGCCTGTGTCTAGCGTAACAAGTGGTTATGTGAGTTACTGCTGCCTTTCTACCAGCTCGATCCAGTCTGGCCAGTCTTCTCTGACCTCTGCCACCTGCCACCGCTGGTTTCCTGGCCAATCTGCTGCGAACCCTGGAGACGGTTGTGCATGAAAATCAGCAGTTTCCGAAACACACCAATCCATCTGGCACCAACAACCCCACCACGTTCAAAGTCACCAAATCACCTTTCTTCCCCATTCTGATGTTTGACCCGAACATGAACTGAAGCTCCTGACCTGTATCTGCACGATTAGATATTTGCTTCAACGACCAGCTGAACAGGCGTGCCTAATAAAGTGCTCAGTGAGTATGTTGTGCTCTTCATGATAAGGCTGCAGATTGATTAAACAGAAAAACAAATGATTTATGTTCATGCTCCGCTTGCCTCCCGTGCCTCTGACGTACTTTGTTGATGTCGCCCAGCCCGTAAGGCATTACATTAGCAGCACGATACCCTGTCTGTTTCCTAATCTGCAGTTCTAGCATACGAAAAGAAGCTGGCTCAGACAGTTTCTGGTACTCCTTCTTCTTTTTGGTTCTCTTGTTATCGCGCACGATTTTCTGATCGCTCTCACAGCCCCGGATACATTTTCACGAGCAGAGGGAAATCCGAAGGACTTTCTGTGTGTAACGGCAGGCATGCCCCAAACACCACTGCAGTCTCCGTTAATGATTGTTCGGGAAATGCGAAACATAATGACTCCTCACTGGATTGTGACACACTGATGAACGCGTACTCCAGAGCCGGTAAGACGGTACACTGCTTTCATTTCCAGCATGACAGATGATAAAAGAATATATCCACACTCCGGCTAATAGAATAAAAACTCATTTGGAAGCATTTAACCCCACTATATTTACAGCTCGCTGTTACACATTTTTGATATTTTCCTTTTTATGCGAGAGATGGCCAATATGGTGGATCAGGTCACTCATCTATATTATCAGAATTTTTAAAATGTGCAAACTACTCAGATACTTGCAAAATTTTGCACCAGTTTCGTTCTTTCTAAGATATATGTGTCATTGATGCAGACCCGAGACAGCAAACGGTTCCTGCAGCAGTGCAGTATCAACGTATAAATTATTCTGCAGGCCAGAGACAAGCAGACAGGCTATCGTCAGTGATTGATGCCGGCTGATCCCCAGGCTGTTTAAGGACAGGCTTCGGGGCCCAGCAGCTGTACCTGATTCAGCCTGAGGGAGGGGGCATCGTGACCAGCCAATCAGGCAGGTCGCTGGGCCCCAGACGTCATAAACAGAAAGAGATGTGAAGTCGAGAAGACATTGGACAGAATGGAGTTAATACAGAACCAGCAAGATTTGTGGGTCTTTGAATACTGCTTCATAAAAGCAGGTTACCTTTGCACATAGGCAGTAAAAACCGATCGCTTCAGTTTAGGCCGACGACTTTGATAAACAGGCAGGTAAAAGTAAAATAGTTGAGTGATCCAGAATTGATCGCTTTGCTTCGCAATAAAGACCGAGGATGAGGTAATTCCACGGCCGTTCCTTCTCGCAGGCCTCGCACAGCTACCAAGATGGCCGACCCAGACACAGAGCGAGGCTTTGTCAGAACTGCAGGAGAGATTTCAGCATGAATGAAGGTCACAGGTCAGGTGCTCCATTCTGAATGAGTCCCAAAAGAGCAGGAGCTCTCTCATCCACTGCAGGGATGGTCCACCATTCAGAATGTACTCTTAGGAAAAGTAAAATAGCACCTCTAAATTCTGGCAAACTAAATATACACCCACGTGGCTTTTTATTGGCCATATGGGATACTACTCGTAGCAATGCTTACTAGTAGATAGACTGCAGTATAAATTTATATCATTGATCTTTGTGGCTGGCTGTATGTGCTGAAAGAAGCCTCTGCTAGTGTGAGGGTATTTAAATTCAGACAGGGACTTACTTTTGGATGTGGACCATAGGGACACGTCCCTACCAATATTGTGTGTTTAGGGGGACGGGGGCCTACAAATGCTGAAACCAAGGTCCGTGACATGTAGTATCTAAAGATGTGTAGTATATAAATTCTCTCTAAGAACATGAGAGAAAAATTAAAATTACATTAATACTTCCCTTGACACTAACATTCGCTTTTGTGTGCTGAGATATAAAGTGTTTACTCCCCTTTAGGTAAGTAAAACGCCAGACAAAAGGGCTTGTTTGTTCTGAAAAGCCCTTTGATATCCGGCATATTTGGAAGTTCCAGTTGTGAGCTCAGAAATGTATTCAGGAAAACATGCATTACATGGGGCAGTAAAATAAATTCGAGCTTAATATTAACAAGCAGGGTTGCGTATAAGATGCCTGCCAGCAAATTACTCATTTGCAGAGTGCATGACGGCAAACAACTGGGACGTGCAGTTGTATGTATACAAAAATACAAGCCTAATAATCTATGTTTAAGGTCTTCAAAGGGGTTATATTACACAGTTTTGAAAAAGCATCATTTTAGCAGGGTCACACACCCTATATTTTATTTATTTATCGTGTAGTTTCCTTTTGTCCGTTTGAGGGGGCGGTGTGGTGGGCCTCACCGACTGTGAATTCCGAAATTTGTCCGAACGGCGCTGTGAGCCGTGTTTGCAGTCGGCTGGATCTCTGCCGTGACGCAGAGGCCCAGCACTCGGGTAATGGGGGGGGGGGGGGCAGCCGAGATGCGCGCCTGGACGCGGCCCGGAAATCTAGCAGCCATGCAGAATTTAGGGTATCCAAGCCCCGTTGCCGGGGGCCTACAGAGGGCCGATTGTGGAAAGGCAGAGTGTCCCGCCAAAGCTACGAAGGTGCAGCCTGTGGCCATCACGGCCACCACAGCCTCACGCACCCCCCCCTCCACACTGACCCACTTGCATTAATAAACAGACTCACACCCCCCAGGCCTCTCCGCTGGACGGAAACGGCTCCATCATTTTTTTTCACTGACGATTACAACCTCAAATTCCTCTGTTGTAATTATTATTGAAACTAACGATGCTTGGAAGGTTCTAGAACAGGAGAAAAAGGGAGAGAATGGACCCCCCCCCCCACAAATAAATAAAACTCAAATAAAAGTAATGTGCACAAATAAACAAAACTCACTTGTAATGTATTGTTTACCAGAAGTGTTTTCATGCAAGAAATGCCCGTCTGCAATTCTGCTGAGTGGAATCTGAATTTTCCACTGATAATACATGATGACATCCACAGAAACTTAGTATGCACAAAAAAGACAATACACGTGATTAGCATTAATAGCATGCAAGGATTAACTCATTACCCTTAAAATGGTAATGAAAATGTTAGTACAAAACCAAATCCCACACATATCTTTAAAATCCAATACACACCTCCTTCTTTTTAATAATATGCAGCATATATTTTCACATTACAAAGAACACATCAAATTATAGCTAGAACAGCACTTTCACTTTGTAATATATTGCCTGGTTCATTTCTTAATAAGCTGTTATCATTTTGCTTTGAAAAAAACCTGAATCCCCCCTCTCTACAAACCCTCCTGCCAATGAGAGCCGCAGAGCGATCCCTGACAATGGCATCAGCGACTGGCGGACCTCAGACAGGTCAGTGAAGCTGAGGACAACTTGCCCAGTTAGCTATGCCAGCCCTCTGCTGCCAAAGGGCTCCCTGTCAAAGCCAGCAAACCACACAGGCCTGACTCAACACCTTAATCTGAGTCATACCCCTCAGGCTGTACTCTGGGCATTCAGTTTTTTAATTTAAAAAATCCACAGATTTTTATGAAATTGACGTCTATATTGTGGGGACTTGAAAAATGTTCCCACAAGCTGACAAGTAATAGGTTTTACCACATAGAGGAGAACCCCCCCCCCCCACACACACACACACACACATATATATATATATATATATAGGTGTGTTCACTAGGATGAAACCAAGCATCAATTTCATATGTTACTCAGGACTTCCAAGAGGGAAACATATTTCCTTAGTTAGTCCTGCAGATCCACAGTCACTGTAATAAAGTAATTTTGATTGGACAGGCTGTTTCGCATCTGCTTATGTGAAGAATTTTGATTGGCTGACCAGACTGTTCCACGGCTACTTTAACAGACCATCACAATCGGCTATCCTTGTCCTTGGGCGTGATCGATGCCTTGACCCCATGGCCAGAGGTTCGTTCAAATGTCTGAAATCCTGCTGGGAGAAAACCACATACCAGGTGGGGTATCCATCAAAGAAACAAACCCATTACAGCCCCTTGGTTTCCATTAGATATGCAGGGGCGTAAATCAGGAAATGAAAGGAGAAGCTCAGGAGTGCCGGCAGGCCAGACAGGTGACCTCCATTAACACGACCATATGGACAGTTGTGCACCGGCCCGTCATCCCTGCAGGTTACACACCCTTGGGGCAGTATCCATCGCATAGATCGCAATCTCTAATAGCTGTGACTGGTGCATCGTAGGCTAACAGAGACCAATAACACACCACTCCCTGCACATATATAATAACATCCCGTCTGTGATTGGTGCTTCGTAGCCTAACAGAAACCAATAACACACCACTCCCTGCACATATATAATAACATCCCGTCTGTGATTGTTGCATCGTAGGCTAACAGAGACCAATAACACACCACTCCCTGCACATATATAATAATATCCCGTCTGTGATTGGTGCATCGTAGCCTAACAGAAACCAATAACACACCACTCACTGCACATATATAATAACATCCTGTCTGTGATTGGTGCATCGTAGGCTAACAGAGACCAATAACACACCACTCACTGCACATATATAATAACATCTTGTCTGTGATTGCTGTATGATAGGCTACTAAGTGACAGATTTGTAAACGAAACACAACCCAATGAATTGCCTGCAGGGTCACATAAATTATCAGCATGTGGAAAGCATTTTTTTTAACGTCAGGTTTATTTTTGTCAGTGGTCGGAAACAGGAGGCAAATTCAACACTACAAAGATTGCCACAAAACCAATCTTTGATAAACAACCCTGGACTCTCCCTCTTCCAGAGAGCCCATGGACGGCTGGGCATTTTGAAACCTCATAAATTAGACTGTACTGCACTGGGTCTGTCATCTGTTTTTTTTTTGGGATCAATTAGAGAAAAGAACCCTTTTTATCTACAGGAAAAGTTAAACATTTTCAGAGTGATTATCAATCAACACCAAGTACGCTCCAAATATTCTCACCGTTAACGTGTGATAATTGACTTCATCCATCTCAGAGCCTCATAAGCCCAAACAGTCAGCATTAATATTTACACAAGGAATCAAACCATGTCAGAGCAATTCCTACACTTGGTATTTGCCCTCGGGCTATCTGTGGTGAGAATGAACTCACCGTGATAGGCAGTGATTAAATGTTGCGAGTATGAAGCCCGTTCAGACTGTGAACATCTGCACTGGGCGTCACGAAAGGCAGGGCGCAAAAGGGCGAGGGGTTTTAACACCCACTGCTATTATTATTTAAGATGTGGACATTAAAAATAAAACATTCCTGTCTGGTTTTAATTACTGGACTTGTTTCAGCTGGAAAGGCGCATTCAGTCCCTAAGTGACACGTATGGCAAGGTGACGACTTCACACCAGAGGATCACTCCAAATGGATCAGAACCAATTGTGTTAAGAACCCTGACTGCTGTAACGGAGGAGACTGAGCCCTGATGGCACGGAAAACCGGTCGCCTGTCATTCATCCCTACAGAATTCCTTTTATGTTTTTCCTTGGTCGGATCCCAAATTAACTTATGCAGGAACGTTTGAATATGGCCGCCTCTGCGCGTGTGGCGCGCACATGTGTTTTCTCTGGGTGCTCCAGATTCCTGTAGTCCAAATTCATGAAGTTTGGTGAGTTTGTGGCTCCAAATTGCCCATAGCCAATGACTGTGTGTCCTGTAATGGACTGGCATCCTGTTAAGGGTGTCCCACGGCCTGGTGCCCTGTGGGGACAGACTTCAGGCTTCCCTCACCCTGAATAGGTTTAGTGGTTAGAGGACGGATGGATATTTGAATATTGGTACATGCTCATTTCCAGTCATTTTACTGACGTCCTTCCCAATGATGAGCAGTTTCTGACACGCCCGGTCTAGCTAGCCATCGCTTAGCTTTTAATGATTCTGGAAGGTTTCCTGGTCCAAGAGACCGGCCAACCCGGACACCAGCGCAGAACATGGCCCGTTCCTTTTGTGGGGACAGCATTCTCGCCGGGCCTCGGAGCGCAGCATGGGAGCGACCTGGCAGCGCAGCCGCCGGCTCCTTCCGGGGCAGCGTGCCCGCGCCAGAGAAAGCTCCAGGATGTCAGTGACTCACTGTCTGATCAATGCAGGCTGTCTTCCAAGGAGACGTCCAAACGCAGAGCGCGGCCACGTGCAGGGCCAGAGCAGGGAAGGAGGAGACTCCATCCCAGGGCAAATAAAGGACGGGTGTGCCATTTCCGTCGATGGCCACAAGATAGATGTCTCTAAATGAGTGCTACGGATGGGTATTCACTGTGGCGCGAGTTAATTCGTTTCAATACACCTTAATAAATCGGTTTCTCTGTACACAGACGATGGTGCAATTCGCACCCTGTCCGGCGCCTCTGATCAGTCATCCGGAGGTTCAGGCTTACACCACGGACCAGATGACCTTTAGATGATCTCCGTACTTGTAAAGAGAATTTATTACTGTAAGTCGGCGATGATTAATGACAATACCACCCCTCTAAACAATGGAGGGGATGTGAAAATGTGCCGTGCGCTTGATGGTGGCCCCAATTAGCATGCATGTAGCGCCGCGTTCTCCTCAGCCGGCCCAATGAATAGTCCCATAGTCCTGTCACGCCGGCACCATGCCGTTGTGATGGAAGGTGTTATTGTTGTCAGGACAGGGTAATTGCTCTCTCCGCATGGGGAGCACTCCCTAGAACCCTGGGGTGGGCGAGCAGCGTCAGGATCCTCTGGCGCTGTGGGGAGGGCAGTCACGTTAAACAGGCTGGCTTGGCCTTCAGGGGATGGCCCTGGAGGATCGACCCACTGCTCGACGGCCTGGTCAGGACACAGGTGGTGTCTAGCCATGGGTGAACACAGCTTCCTCGACAAATAAGAGGCCCCAAGCTCACCGTCGCACCTCCCCCTGCATCACAGAAGGGGCCATGGTTAAAAAAAATGAGCCCCCAATCACAGGCAAGGGACGGGTGCCGCAAATGAGAATGCGCTTATGCAGAGCCTGCGCAAATGCAGAGCCTGTGCGAATGCAGAGCCTGTGCTAAGGCAGAGCCTGTGCTAATGCAGAGCCTACGCTACAACAGAGCCTGTGTGAACGCAGAGCCTGTGCTAGGGCAGAGCCTGTGCTAATGCAGAGCCTGCGCTACAGCAGAGCCTACGCGAATGCAAAGCCTGTGTCACTGCAGAGCCCACGCAAATACAGAGCCTGTGCTAATGCAGAGCCTGCGCGAATGCAGAGCCTGTGCTAGGGCAGAGCCTGTGCAAATGCAGAGCCTGCGCTAAGTAGGGATGGGTTTCACTAAACTTTTAACGGTACTACTACTCTTACCGGTACTGCTTATCGGTCTGGTACTTTAACTGTATTCTTATTGGTACTTTTTGAAGAAAAAAAATCTAATTAACAACATAATTAATAGCGCTTTATTTAACAAATCACTATTATTATTATTCAACAAATTTGGATTATTATTTAATAAATCTACATTAAATGTTAAATGCAAGACTAAGTTTATCTTTAAATCTTTAAATGTAATGTCTTTCCAATATGGCTGTTAGCAGATAGCATTAGGTAGAGAACTATAGGGATCCTATGTATTTTTATTGGTCTTTGTACATGCCCGTCACTGTGCTAACAAAAACTTTTTCACTTTCTTTTTGGAAACATTTATAACATTAGCTTGAATGAAGCCTCCATATTACTGAGCGATTTGAAACTGAAATTTATGAAGTTCACATTATGTTTTGGCCATTTGATTTTATGAATGCATGCACCCATAACAGCCAGCCGGCTAATATTACTTTTAATTATTAACCCACGTTCATATTTTAGATAATCGTGTGCAGAGCGGCCCAAGGCATAAGCAAACTAAGCGGCTGCTTGGGGCCTCCACGCCACCAGGGGGCCCCCAAGAGTGCTCGAAATGTCAAGATATCTTGATTTAGTCGGTGAGGGGGGCCCAAATCAAATTCTGCTTAGGGCCCCATAAAGGCTCAGGCCAGCCATGATCGTGTGTGTGCTGGCATGCATAATGTACCTGGGGCAACGACAGATGAAGCATCTGTATGACACCGTGCACATCTCCGTCTGAATGTGATGCACTTTTGATAAATGCTTAGCCAGATTGCTTGTGTTTCCTCCTTTACACGCAAAAAACCCGCTGCACTTTTGGCAAGGAGCACTGCCCGCATCGATTCTAACGAAGGGCAACCGCACTTTTGATCTTTTCACTCTCTCCGCCATCACTGGAACTCTGTGCATGCGCATGCGGATCGGACAACGGCACCAGATTTCGTGTGCGTGTGTGGGCACGCGTGCATCGCGACCCCCCCCCCCCACCCTGTGTCACCCGGATCTGCCCGGCCACTGGGTGAAGGTGGCCCCAGCTATTCTCTCTCTCCTCTCTACAATTTGCCGTCCCCAGCAATTAATTCGACCGATAACATGCTGGGACAGAAGGCAGCCGGCTGATAGGAGATAAGGGCCCTGGGGGCGGGTCGCCGTAGCCTCAGCCATGCCAAACTCACGGGTCACGGGAGTGTGGCTTAGGGACGATACGGTGAAATTACACATCTGCGATCCGGTTGGCTTTAACTAATAGAAATGTCAGGCAGTCACTGCATTCATTATAGGGAGGAGGCGAGGGCAGTATAAATCCTCTCCCCCCTGCCCAGCTTCACCCCTACCCTTGGCCTCACAGAAGACCCCCCCCCCACCAAGTCCCCACTGCTGCCCCCCTGAGGGAAGGCAGTTCACCCTTACCTTTTCACCTCCATGTCACAAGGATAACAGCCATTTCCGCAAACATATATATCACAGGACAGACGCCCCATAAATCGGGGACGCCCGCTCCCCGCTAGGCCCTCGGGGACGCTGCTAGAATGTGCTGGTAATTGGGTGTCAGGTGACCTCAAGCTCCCTGGTGATAACAGTGAAAATCCCAGGCCCGACTGAACCCATACAGCCATCAGCTCATTTCCAGTCGAGGGGGCCGGTCAGTACTGGGCACACAGTAATGGCGAAGCAAGCTGGTCTTTCTGGAAATGTTTAATTGGGTTTGTCTTTTGAATTAATGACCGCAACCCAAGGCGAAAAGGGACTGAGCAGCATTGATTTGAAACTGAAGTCTGAGCTGCCTGCATTGGCTACAGGGACTGTCTCACTCACATACACACACACACACACACACATAGACTCCCGTACCAATCTAAATGGGGATCTTCCATTCATATCTATGGGAAAACCCTAATCCCATTCACTATACTCTTAAGCTGTAACCAGCCCTAACCGTAACCATAAGTATCCAAATCAAATACTAGTCTTTTCACATTTTTATTTTTTTAATTAAAAAAATGGGGGGATCTGAAAAATGTCCCCACAAGCTAAAAAGTAACAGATTTTTTACCAAAGTGTGAGGAGATGGTTGCCATAATGTGGCAAAAACAAGCCCCCCACCACACACACACATTCAAGTGCTAAGGTGAACAGAAATGAAACAGGCATCCATAGACACACAGACATGCTCCGGGACACACAGATCTGACAGGAAGCTCCCTGGGGGGGTCCACACCCAAGGGAGAGTGTGCAGCATGTGGGTAAAAGCCGGGCGAGCCAGAGGCCTTCTTCATGGCGGGGGGCTGGGGGTGGCTCTCACTCACCCATCTGTGTCCTGAAAGTTAACGTTCACCCTCTTGGCAGATCCCAGCAGCTCTGGAGGAGGCAGACAGAAAAAGAGAGAGAGAGAGTCAGAGAAAGAGGGAGGGGGAGGTTGTAAGTTGTTTGTGCTGTGACGGGACGTAAAGTAAAACAAAATAAACATTATCTGCGGCCACGGCGGCGAAGGGACGCTCTGGAGAAGCAGCTCTCGGCATTCAAAGCGTGTTTCCTCTGTATGACACACTGTGCATTTTAAGCAGGGAGCCGGTGGCAAGGCTAAGTAGCTGAGCTGTCGTGTGTGTCTGTGTGTGTCTGTGTGTGTGTGTCTGTATACAAGACAGCAGAAGGCACAGACAAGCCTCTACCCATTACACACGTAAACAGCAAGAACAGCCCGACGGGGACTGAGACGGCATCCAGGCGGGCCGCCTCTCCTGACCCGAGTCCGGGCCGCTTGGCTAGGCTGAGTGCCATGCTTCGGTGATCACAGCACGCCCCTCCCCCACCGTCCCTGTTCTGTTACCCCACACCGGCACCAAACAACGGGCCCATTCAAAGGCCGGCATGCGGGTAGCTTCACCGCCAGCCGTGGGACGGAACCCAGCCGCCGGGTTCCCGCCAGAGCTCCCCAGAGGAAGTGAGGAGGCCTGTGTGAGCAGGACTGCAGACTCCGGATGACAAGGCCCGCTGGAGTTGTAATGGACTGATGAGCCACTCCCCCCGCAGTCGTTTTTCCTTGTGTTTGGCTCTAAATCGTGCCAGGAAAACGGAACTCCTCCAAAACAGACAGGGAAATGGATGACTTATAAGCTCCAGTACCGTAAAACTTTATGCGAGGCCGAGACTTACTCTCTCACAGGTAGCTTTTGAGAAAATGGGTTGGAGTAAGAGTGGTTACTAAGGGTGTGAATCACTGGCCACAAGGCAACTGATGTGTTCCGATTATTTAGGGAACGGTTCCATGCTTCGGATATCTTTCATTTCCACCGCGATTCAGTTAGATTATTCGATTGTCCATCGATTGTCAAACTTTCCTTAACTTCACGGATATTTTTCTCACAAATATGACCATGGCAATCTAATAACACACCATTAATGAATACAAAAAAGTAGAATCGCTGTACATAATTTATTATTATTATTATTAAACAGGGAAAGCAAGCCAGTGTCACAAAAGCCAAACACTGAACTGGGGCGACTTTCTCGAAAGTTCATACAGCCATACAAAGTAACCCTTTCACAACCCTATCCATCAGACAATCTAGTGATACTTGAAAGAAAAACTATTGCAGACTCCTCACAAATGATAACAAACACAAAAAGTTAAATATGCAGAAACAATAAATATATGCACATGGACTGGGAGAAAATCATGGTGCATATGATGCTTCTATCTAGTCCAACTTTGGAGTATCAGATGGCAAAGGATGGTGCAAGGATGAATTTGCTGGTGGCTGGTTATTGAGAGGCACCAGTCACCCTCTTAGTGATTACCAGCTAACTCCAGTGTTGATCCCCCAAACCGTGGCTGAGGAGAGGTATACCACCACACACCAAAGAACACACACTGCTGTACAGTGTGCTTTGGTCA
>JAODKN010000093.1:23375025-23387881 GCA_026774425.1 Petrocephalus zakoni | reverse complement strand
GCCCCAGCTGATTCCCTGTTATATGACACCCATGAGAGGGGCTTCAAACCTACCGCTGACCGCTATAAACCCTTTACATAAAAAAAAAACTGAAGCATTTGTACCAAAATATACATCCAATTAAATGCTCCGGAGCATTACTGGGACTCACTGGCGGGGACCCCATGATGAAAGCAGCAGACTCGGCTCTGGCCCACAGCTCTGGGGCACCAGACTTTCAAGAGGGCCATGGAATGGGAATAAAAGCTAACAGTGTTCCACAAAGCCTCCTTCTAGAAGCTTCCCTGCTAATTGAATTCATAAAGCCCCCCGGGGCTGCATCCCTCTGCAGATATCTGCACAGCGACTGGATCCACTCCAGGCTACAGCCTTCTCTCCAGCCTCCATTCAAATCGTTTTTAAATCCCATTTTAGACATTTTAGACTGTCCAGTATCAGCCTCAGCCATGGAGTATCTTCTGCATCACCTCAGCACGGCACTACTGTGAAAATCCTGTTGCCAAGCGCAGGACCTTCTGCTGTGTCACAGAGCCCTGAAGCATCACATATCCGACTGCTGTCAGCAGACAGCCAGGAAGCATCTGACAGGTGTGCGGGGGGGGGGGCTTGTATCATCCCCAAGCACTGCAGGGCTCGGTGCTATCAGGGGATTACACAGACTTAAACAGTGGTGGTGCTCGGCCCGAGAGGAGCTCCTCTCTGTGCCCGAGAGCGCCCTGGCACTTCCTGTGCACCTGCCTTTGACGGGGGAAAGCCAGTGGAATGAATCTTGCACTAAAATCAATAGCCTACAGTGTGCTGTTGGTGCCGGTAACTGAAGGCAGATATTCAGAAAGACGTCAGGAAGCAGGGCCAGCGGTCGGCAGAGCGATCACGTTTCACACTGAATGGAAACCACAGGAGGAAAACTGGGGGTGTGGGGTGGGGAATACAGAGGGCGAGGCACCCGGGAGGCATGCCTCAGTAGTCACATGGCGGCAAATTCAAGACTAGCCAAACACTGCCAAACAAAGGCCGGTGAGCAGCACAGGGGGCACAAAGCACCGCCGGGCGCACATTTCCCGGGGCTTATGTTCCGGAAGAGGCACCGCCAGTCACAATCATGGAGGCCAAAGCTTATTTTACCGTGGAAACATTGTCCAAACAGAGGGCTGGCTTCCATTATTTTCAAAGCATTGCTTTTTATAGAAAATACTGCAAAGAGTGTATTTTTCTTTAAATAACTCTAAACGGAATACATACTGAAAAGCTTAGTTCTCTGACAGCATAACTAAACACATAAATCTTGTTTTAATTGATGTATGAGGTCCTGGTCTGTCTGGCCAATTGGTTTCTTGCAGGGAAAAAGAGCACCAATCAGTAAGCGGGCAGTGTGTTTGCTTACTCTGGAGGCTCCTCCTCTAAGCTAGGGCAGCTGAGGCTCCTCCAAAGCACCCTTGTCTCCTCTCACAAAGGCTCGCCGCTTCCCATTGCATTGTGGGAGTAGGCTTCCCAATCAGGATCCTGTTTCCTTTCCCCTATGCCGCTTAGTTGATGAGCCAAGAATTAAGGCCAGGGAAACACTGGCAGCCTGCATGCTTGTGTGTTTCTGTCTGAGCCTCTGCGTGCACCCATCTACATGTAGGGGAAGGAAGGGGCACTGTGTCCAAATCAGGCGTCCCAATTTGTACGGCGGATACACACAGCTTGTGCACAATGGCATCCACTTGTACGATGACTGTTAGCAAACATGCAGTAGATTACAAGGGCTCCAGAAGAATGCGATAAATAATGAATTTGTATTTACTGTTCAAAATGTAAGCAAATATCGTTTGGAATTTTCCGGGAAGAATGCCCCATTAATTTTACAGCCATGTTCATTTTTAACAAATACCCTGAGCAAGAAATAGTTAGCATTGTCGCTCAGTGTATAATACTGTTGCCTCACACATCGAGGGTTGATGGTCTGAATCTCACCCCTGCTCTCAGTGCGCGGAGTCTGCATGGTCTACCAGCGACAAGTGGGTTCCCTTTGGCTACTGCATTATCCTCCCACAGTCCGAGGACCTGTAACTAGGTCTCTAATTGGCTCATTCTGGGCATGTGTGCTAGCATACAGGCCACAGAAAGAAGTATAGAAAGAGATGATTATGGAGAAACAGATTGACAGAACCGCCTGGGGAAAAGGAAAGGAAATCAATGAAAGAGCATACCTACTGGGGGGGCTTAGAAGCAGACAGCAGGCAGGGACACGTGACGAAAGGCTAACGCACTCGAGAGAGGTTTCGACTGTCCGCCCAGCTGCCTGCCTAACCAGAGGCCTTTGGGAAAGATCACCCGGCTGAGCGCCAGTCTCTCGCCGAGAGAGCTGCGGATGATCAGCCATCGGCTAGTCCCGGCTGAAGTGTACAGATAATGATGGGCTACCTTGGCGGTGCAGCCAGTCATTCCTGCGAAGCTGCCCTTGGTGACGGCCCGCGTCACTGACCGCACATCTGTGGCAGCGACACGGCACCTCTTACTGACCATCCATGCGAGGCAGCAAGCACCTCCAGTTACCGCCCGACTGCTCACTTACCCCACACGGTTTCCTGTAACACTTCTGGCCTTACAGAGACAAGAGGTGCCCACGGTCGTTAGCAAAAGCGGGCCTGACATTCGGCGCCGCGGTCCAGCGCCACAGCCACGCCCTGAAAAGGCGCATCCCGCGACAGCTACTGTGCTGGGCTCTGAGCGTAAACACATCTGCTACACATCTGGAGCAGAAGCAGGCACAGGCCATCAAACGCTGACGGCAGGCCCCATGGCGGCAGACAGAATCGTGCCTGGTCCCTCACTGTCTTCTCACTTATATTCTCCTGGAAAAGTGTAAAACACTTACATAAGACACATATACATGTTGACTAACAAAGAAAAAAGGGTCAGTGCCCTTTACCTTCCACAGCAAGCTTCATTATGTTGGTTTCTATTTTCAGGATCGATTCAGATTTAGTTGCTTTAAGCTAACTTCCTTATGAACAAGTTTCTGGTATAGAATTCTGGTATCGAATAGAATTTTTGCAGGATGACAGGTTGCCAAAATAAAACAGAAAATCATCTACATCAAAAGACTGACTTCACAAACATCGCAAAACGTATTTAGAATACCATATTTAAGAGAGATTAAAAAGACACATCAAAGCTTTTAGAGAGCTATTGATAAAAGATGATTCTTTGATGGTCTGTTAACACTAGTACAAACACACTAATTTAACATCAGAATATCAGAATGCCATCAACCAATTATTCTGATGAGTAGGACGGTCTTCCCCTGATGACAGAGCTGGAAAAGGTAATGTAGAGCATAAATTCCACTTGTTCATAGCAAACCTGACCCTGCAACTCATGCCTGACTCCCTAATGGAAAATCTGACGGTGTTGTGCTCTCACTGATCCCTATGGGGGGGGGGGGGCTCCAGTACATTCTGTGTGCTCCACTGTGGAGCTCCACAGATCCTGCCCTTGAGTTTTGATGAGGGCCCCGTCCTTTCCACATCCCACTATGTGTATCCTCTTGGCATGATAGCAGAACTCTGTGAAAGTGCTAGTTGGCCAGCCCACACTTAAGTACCTCCAATGCCCCTTCAGCTCACGCTACATTTGCATAGCTGGTCCTTGGGTCACCTCCCCAGGCTGCCCCGTGGCAGGCTCATCTCTGCACTGAGCTAAGGGTATTGACAGGCTCCTATTGTCTCACTGAGAAGCGGCGTTGGGCAAACAGCCAGCGTCTGCGCTCGGATCACATTCACACTTTCGCCCACGTAAAACGGAGGGGATCGACTCCCTTTGTGATTAGGGACAGTCTAGCTTTATATAGGATGTGAATCAATTCGGCATACCAAAATGTAGCAAAGGGGCTCTAATTGCGACATTAAAGATTTTATAATAGACCCGAAAATTTATTCTTGTGTGGTCTGCCAAAAGCAAAACACTGATTTCCACAGCTGTAACGGAGAAATCCTGACTTACTGCTAAACTGCTCCTGAAATTACTATAAATAGAAATTCCCCCAGGGATCAATAAAGTTCATCTTAATCTTAAATATACTGTCACTTCATTTCATCGTAGTTCATTGATGGTCTACACTGAAAAAGCCTCAGATATCATAGAGGTTGACACCATTCCATGTTATAAACGATATAGATCCAAATATAGGCCAAATGACGAAGCTGGTTGTGACCCTTCCTATAAAACGCAAAAAGGCAAAATGTAGAAATCAAGATAGCGCCATAAGTGAGTCTCACCAAGCACTTGAGCCTCTTTCGAATTTATGTCTCCACCACAGAATAAAAGCACAACGCTTCTGTCTTTCTTACCCGATTGGCATTCTAGTGCCTCTGCAAGAAATTCTGACAAATGAATAGGCACATAACTCAGAAGCGGTCGCTTCTGAGCATCGCATGGACAGAAGGCATGCAGCGAAGGTCTCTGGTAATGCTAAGCCGACTCCTACTTTAAATTAATGCTGTTTGAAAGTCCCCACCACACCAAAAACAAAAACCGCAAGGCCAAACTGCAAGGCAGAGGAATCTGCACTCTCCTCACACACCACCGTGCGCCAGATGAGTGTCCCACCCTAATGTAGTGGCTGACAGCTGCAGCGGGATCAATGTGCTCTCTCCACCTCGTATTCTTCATAATGGGTGAGCATTGATCATAGAATTACTGCAAGATTACATGGACTTCACAAGCAGCCAACTGCTTATTTCCTCATGCATACACACGGGCTGAGAGGTCAGTGCCACGGGGCGCAAGTGCTCTCTTCATTATGTTTTCTGCAGTCGAGGTTTTACAATAAAAGAACGAACAGTGCTGCATGACATTAATGAATGTGACTGTCGAGCTTGAAGCCCCCAATCTGTAGCATAATGGGAGGGTGTTTTTTGGGGGGATAGAGGAGCCTGCCAATATTGGAGAGGGTGTTTTACAGTTTTACTAATTAGTTTATTACAAATCACGAAAAGTAAAGCGGTCCTGTGGCACAGGTTTGCTGGCTATCAGCAATACAATGGCTAGAGTGTCATTGTTCAGAGAGCTTTGTAACACACAGCACGCGGCTGTTTCCTGGCAAGCACACGGGTCTCAACAGCGTGTCGGGAGCCTTGACCAAGTGAGCCTAAAGGGGGGGGGGTCAACACTTGACGCCTGCGAGCGCCTCAGTAACACATGCCACTGGCGGAGATGGCTACTCCAGCCATTGCTTTGTCTGCTGAACGTTGGGTGAAGTTTTCATCTGCGTAACCTGACAATTCATCAGCATCATGCCTGTTATTTGGCTCTTGCATCTGGCCCCAAAATAACAAATCATCAACTAGCTGCAGACATCTGGCTTGCAAGAGTGTTTAAAGAATGGATCCATGTGTTGGCTAGAAGATCCAGCCCATCAGTGACCTGCATGAGGCCTTTCTCCCCAACCCATCAGTTAAACCAGCATCACAAAAGACACCGTTTTCATCGTCTTCTTTGAAGCAGTCAAGGAGTCATATTTATTTTTTTTATCCCCTCTAGAAAAATAACTGCCAATCACCGTAAAGTGCTACGATACGGCGCGCTCGGCCGGCTGCTCCTGCCATCGATGGAGAGAACGGCCAGGCTGCCACGTCACACCCCATGAAGCCGCGGGGTCGTAGCTCAGAAGAGGGAGGTGGTGGCGCCCGTTTGCGGGCCCCAGGTCACCGTCCATCCTGTTCCACAGCCAGGAGGAAATGACAGCGGCAGCAGCCACACGGGTCACGGCCTCCCCAAGGAGGACGCAGTCTCGCCCTCCGGGCTCCATCTCCCCTGGACAGTCTGCTCAGACATACAGGCGCAACATTAACCAGCTCAGTAGCCAAGAGCGGCTAGCGAGGTGCCGGTCGGTCGTGTCGAGGACGCCTGCCCCCCGAGCCCCCCACCAGAAATATCACTCTCACGCCTGCATTTAAGTCTCCAGACCCTGAAAGACATAGAATTGGCAGCAATGACTCTCATTTCTCCCCATTTAAGCATTTTGTATGCATGTCTGACTTTGCAATTACTATATATAGCCAATTATTTTTAGACTGATGAATAACCAAATGGATTATCCCAAGGCGAAATTTTCACTTTTGGCTGAAGGATGAGCTTATTCCATACCTTGGACTCGCCACGCGTCCGTATCGCGACACTTCGGAGCATAATCGGCTAGCGGTCCCACGTTCGCAGCTACTCCGCGCACAAAGGCCTCGGCGCTGGACACCGAGCACGGACAGGAATATAATGGAAATCGCTGCGCCACAAGTGCCTTTGAAATTCAGAGGAGCGATTCTCTCTCCGGTCACCTTAAGGATAAAACTAAGAAGGCCTAGCATCAGCTGAGCAGATGCACCATTAGAGCAGAACTAAAAGTGCCCTAGAAAGGTGCCCTCCATGCTACCCTGTGGCTCAAAGCAGGCAGGAAGTGAAAAAAAAAAACCTCAAAGAAAACAGTAAGAGTCAAATGTAGCACAAGAAAGAGCCGCCTACAGAACTACAGTATGGTCAGTCACAGCTGCCAGGCGTGAAACCATCAGATCTCTGCTGTCCTGCAGTTGCTTGTTTAGCGTACAAATATACAGAATAACAGACATGGGAAAAAATGGGAGGGGGGAGAGGGAGGGAGGGCTTTGTCCAAAGTCTATTTGTGCACTTCAGAGCCAGGCTTCTCTTATTACAACTCAAATAAACAAAGTTACACAAGTAAGGATTAAAAATAAGAAACAATAAAATTACATCTGCGAAGGGTTGAGGCTTTGCTGTAAAACAGTCTAGGAGTCTTTTATTTCATTACACATTATTTGCAAAAATCGAAGCTGTGCCCATATGTTCTGCTGATCACACACAGCTCCTGATGATTCACTGGCCCCTAGACCAACGTCCAGTAGGGAAGCCTGCCGGGTACAGAAGCGATGCACCTATTGACCTGTGTACGTCTGCGCTATTATGACATCACCATCAATGCATCTGCTGCCAAATGGCCCAAAGTGAATGTGTATATCTAAGCGGTGCGCTGATGCAGAAGGTTTAGCCCGAACCAGTAATACTGATAATTAGGAATTTCTGTTTGAATTGTAGCCACTATTTCTGCTTCTTTTTGCTTATGTAAACTTGGAACTCTGGATATTTTTCTTTTGAATTATGCACGCTGGTTTTACGTATGTTGTGAGCTGCCTGTCTGCCGCTTACAGCCCATTTGCAGTAAACATAAACATAACTACCTGCTATCTGAAGGCCCGAAGAAAGTGTGGCCTCTTACTGTATCAAAACATTATAGGTCATAAACAAAAAATGCTGGCAATAATAAAAACAAAGGTATCGCCAACTTAAAATTCTGAGTAAAATTTTAATGCAGGACAGCAATATCCACCACGATTTTCAGGGTTCACTTAAAAGGGAAGTCACCAAAATGTGCTGGACCACAGCCCCCCAGGACCGGAATTACCCGTCCCTGCTCTAATACATACAACATAATTCAGGTGAAAAACTGGATTTCTTTGCTGACAATAAACCTTTTATAACCAAGTAAACTCAGTAATACTGCTCTCTCCAGTGCCTCATATGGACCAGGGAGATGGAAAACAGAGACTCGTCACTCGTTTTTATTTGCATCTGTGTCTGTGTGCATGCGACAAGACCTCTTAAATATAAAAGCTTCTGTCCAAACTCCCTACCAGAACCCTAACAATTCATGGGCAGTGAATGAAAAATTCCAGTGAAAGGATGATCCGATCTCTAAGCATCATGCAGCATAATCTGGTGTCCTTTTACCTCATAATGCACTAATGATATAATACAATAAAAGCTGCTAGTCAGCACACAAAGTCACATTCATGCCATAGCCCAAATTCGGTCCACATATTTCCCACCAAAACCCTGTATTTCCAGCTCGCCTATATTTCACTGGAAACTGAAAGACTGGTTGGCAGGGCCTTGATGCAGACTTCAAAGTGATCTTCCTAAGCCTTTGAAAGCAAAGAGCCTTCCCCAGCTTTCTGCTCAATGCACAGCTACTGATTGAGTTCTCCTGCTGCCGCCAACGCGACGAGGATGTCTAGAGTGGACCAGGAAGAAATGAATACTGGGTCACTTTCATCCCTCCATCAGTCAAGAGTGACACACTCTCTTGGAATATGCGGTTGCAAAACAATGCAGAACCAATTTAGTTTCCATCGCCACCGATGTCGTTTGCTTTCAAACAACACACTTGTGTCTATATTACAAAGGCTTTCTAATAAAAGGTAAACAGCAAATGCTAACTTGCAGAGTCCCACAATCCAGATACTGCAAACACAGTGATTATCCATTACACGTGCTAGCACTTTGGTCAGGCATCTCACACAAAACTCTTCACAAAGAGAAGGACACGAAACTCTTTCCACAACCAACACAGACGTGTCAGATTCTTTTAAACGGATTCCACTGAAGATTAATCACCCAAGGGCTGTTTCATAAAGAAACAAGCACATAAAAATTCCTCCGCCGAGGTGCAAATTGTTTTGTTTTTGAAACAAAATTCTTAGCGAGTTGTTGTGATGGCAGGACCTCCTGTTTACTCAGACGGTCAAGAAGATGGGGGCGTGCGGGGGGCTCATCTGTCTTGCCGCTTTTCTTCAGAGAGAGTTGTGGACGTGGGGGGAAGACAGTGAATATGGCGCGGGTAGTGTTGGAGGCAGCAGGCCCTGCTGGGGCCAGTCCCAATCTCATCTTTCTCTGTGTCAATCACAGCTTGAAACAACCTCATTGTGATGCAACCCCAGTGCGGAAGGGCTCTCCGGTAAGTCCTACTGCTACAAGGCAATCTTTCCATTGTTTATTCCCAGATTTGATCTAAAAGCGGGTTTGTGACTGCAGCTTAAGCGGTAGCCATGTACATTCAAAGCTGAAGTATCTGCCACACTCTAGACACAACTTCATTCAAATCCATCTTTTAGGTAACATTTGCCAGTCAGCAATTTGTCTGAATGGAACTGCTAATAAACCATCTAGCATTGCCTGTGATAAGCACATGACGACAATGATTGGTGCTCAGGGTCAGAGTAAGTGAGAGTGGACAGAATGGAGTCTATGAGCTCCTGGGACAAAAGGAACGCACGTCAGTGACAGCTCTCATCATTACTTCCCTATATGTTAAATGCCCATGCTAGCTACTGTGGAAGCCTGCAGCTCTGCCTCCCTGGTGGAGGCAACGCCGGAGCTCTGATGCAATGGATTAGGTCGATGGAGTCACTCGATTTCATACTGAGTCGAGTGAGGATGCCCACTTCGCTGAGGCCTCATGATGGTGGGCAAATTATTAATGTTTCAACTGAGCATCTTTTACAAAATCCTGAGCAGGCCATTGTAAACCATTCAGGCAAGCGAATCTAGTCTGTGTTTCAGGCACCATAAGGGAACCTAGTCTGTGTTTCAGGCAGCATAAGGGAACCTAGTCTGTTTCAGGCAGCATAAGGGAACCTAGTCTGTTTCAGGCAGCATAAGGAAGCCTAGTCTGTGTTTCAGGCAGCATAAGGGAACCTAGTCTGTGTTTTAGCCAGCATAAGGGAACCTAGTCTGTTTCAGGCAGCATAAGGAAGCCTAGTCTGTGTTTCATGCAGCATAAGGGAACCTAGTCTGTGTTTCAAGCAGCATAAGGGAACCTAGTCTGTGTTTCAGGCAGCATAAGGGAACCTAGTCTGTGTTTCAGGCAGCATAAGGGAACCTAGTCTGTTTCAGGCAGCATAAGGAAGCCTAGTCTGTGTTTCAGGCAGCATAAGGGAACCTAGTCTGTGTTTTAGCCAGCATAAGGGAACCTAGTCTGTTTCAGGCAGCATAAGGAAGCCTAGTCTGTGTTTCATGCAGCATAAGGGAACCTAGTCTGTGTTTCAAGCAGCATAAGGGAACCTAGTCTGTGTTTCAGGCAGCATAAGGGAACCTAGTCTGTGTTTCAGGCAGCATAAGGGAACCTAGTCTGTGTTTCAGCCAGCATAAGGGAACCTAGTCTGTGTTTCAGGCAGCATAAGGGAGGCATTATTTCTTGCCAGAATTCCAGAGGTGCACAGTGAAGGTGAAAACAGGCCTAAAAAAAGGCTGCACAGGTCATTAAGAGCTTTAAGGATCCTTATGTCAGAGACAAAGGGGATTTAGTGTAATTCAGGGACTGATGCTCTGCCTGCAGATCCTTCCCAACACAATGAAGTCCTCCCCACTCAACTCCGATTCTCTAGGCCTCACCCTCAACTAATGGCGTAACGGTCCTGAAACTGAGACCAAAACCACGGTGCACATGTTCAAGACATTGTGTGCTCCCCCCCCCCAAACCCCAACCCGCTGCCATCGCTGTAGCCTGTTCAGCTCTCTTTACGTTACTAATATTACAAAACTCATTTTTCATTTCACAATTAACACTATAACATTAACTACAAAACAACTATTCTATTAGCTATATATTTTGTAAATATTATACATTACACCTATTTTATTGTCTCCCAACTGCATGAGTCACATGACTATCTTGGTCCAATCTGATTACGCCTGCAGAAAAGGCTAAGTTAATTTCATTAGCTCAAGATGGATAATAACTATCATTAGTATCACAGATTTTCAGTGATTAATAAAACCCAGAATTTTTTCCCCGTTATACCTTATGTACGACCCCCCCCCCCCAAAAAAAAAACTAAATTGAGGTATGAACAGAACCAGACCGTGGAGAATCGTTACACCCCTACCCTCAACAAACACTGTGTCCTTCATTAACATCAGCAAGACTTCACACAGACTTAGAAATAAAGAGACAACAGAAGCTACAGGAATGCTTTAGTTTTAAAAAGTTCATTTATATGACTGCCTTTTAACGGCAACCAGTCAAAACAGACAGATGGGGGGTAGACAAAATAATAGAAAGACTTTGAAACTTTGAAGTAGCTAAATCAAAATCAAGCAAAGCTACAAAGCTGAGTCATAATAGACTGGATGCCAATTAGCAGAATGTGCTGGCTGTAAAAGAGGTCCGACAATCATCTCTTTGATATGTGAGCTTTCAAAGCAATATGAGGCAATTAACATGGCTGAGGCAGAACCTCATTCTTTTTGAAAAATCTGGCTTTTGCTCTTTGACATTGTCAGGCCCAAAGTGCAGGGATGATTGGGTTGAGAAAAGCAATTGACTGTTATGTTAGTAACAGTCGATTCAGTAAATAATAATGCAGGCTAGGCCACCACGGCTATCGCAATACCTGAACTACAGACATGGACTGGCTGTTATTCTCAAATTATAGCTGTCCAGATGGGCTGGGCCAACTAACTAAGGCATTAATCTTAATCTTCCGAGCTCTATTTAAGAACTTGCAAAACAAAATCATCTAGTTTTGTGACAAGTTGAAGAACATTTTTAATTTGCTTAATCAGAAAACAATGTGATCTAAAGAAACTTGAGAGTCGACTGCATGCATGGAGGTCTCTCTACTTCCTGGGATAGGCTCCAGGCTCACCCTGACCCTGCACTCGATCAGCAGTTATGGAAGATGGATGGATGGACAATGGAGTCCAAAGAGAATACCTACCTCAAGGCGTCAATGAAGAGGATGTGGTTTTGAACTGATGACATTCAAGGCATAAGATGAGGTCCTTAGCAGCTATGATGCCTTGTCTACTGCCTGGTTTCCCAACACACATTTGGCTCCAAGAAAATAACATCAGAGTGGCCAGTTCTCACGCTTCCGACGTGACACGCTTTCAGATTAACGCTCACACCAAGAAACCTTATGGCAAATCTGTATTATTCCATTACAAGCCCAAGATTACCTACATCAAAAGTGTTGTGGTAATTTGCAAATCCTACTGACGAGGACCAGCTGACCAGAGTTGGACGCTCTGTAATATTGCTGAACATTTTCAATAACTGTTTACAATGTGCTGGAACACATGACAGAAAAGGACGGCAAAAATGACAGGAACCAAAAGGTAGGAGCATGGCTCAAGCGTGTCTTGGAAGCTGGGCCTTCTCGGCTGTGCTGGCCCTGATGCTCTTTGAAATGTAAAGAGGCTCTCAGCACCCGCTGCTCTCTCATCTCACAGCCGCCTGCCTTATTTGGGGAGGATGCTGCTACAGATCTGTCACCGGCACTATCTACAGCTCGGTTTGCGGGCCGCCTTATAAGGCCTTGCAAAAGATGGCTCTGCAGCATCTAGAACCTCTGGCTCAGTGCTGAGAATCCAGCCGGACTCTCTTGGAAGCTACGGGGGCAGCAGGCAATTATCTAAACCGCTGTCTCACTCCAGGGACTGCAGTTGTTTCGAAGGGCTCCCAAGAAGCGCGGATCTTTGATATCTTTGTTATGTCTGTCTGCCGGTCTCTGAGTAGGACTGTCGGCCAGGGTCCAGAAAACCCAGAGCCGAGACTCTGAAGTCATGCATGCCTGTCTCATCATACCAGTGACACGGCTCAGTTCACGTAGGTCCCAGATGCCAGTCGCATTTGCTTGACCCCATTCTTCCAAAGATACCCTTAAATCAGGAGTTACCGTTCCTAGTCCCCAAACAGACACGCAAACCCACCCCCACCTAGCAAATAGTCTACTTGTCATAAATGAATAATGTCCGCATACAATCCTTTCACCTACTGTTTCAAGTCTAACTTGTTTCATAAAAGATTAACAATGCCACAAGCAAAGCCCTCTTTCAACATGTCAGCTGCCCCTGGCTTACCAGTACCAGACATCCCAACTTTCCCAGAACTCCCGGGAGTCTCCCGCAAATTGACAGCAGCTCCCGAACTTGCAAATGATGCACAAAGTCCTGGAAATCTGTCATTCCGCTAGTCAGTGTTGTTAAAATTGCGCTCCCACCTGCCCACTCTCACCATAGT
>JAODKN010000093.1:23347248-23368011 GCA_026774425.1 Petrocephalus zakoni | reverse complement strand
GCATAAGCCTGTAGTAAAGAGAGACGCGGCATAAGAGCATAAGCCTGTAGTAAAGAGAGACGCGGCATAAGAGCATAGGCCTGTAGTAAGGAGAGACGCAACATAAGAGCATAAGCCTGTAGTAAAGAGAGACGCGGCATAAGAGCATAAGCCTGTAGTAAAGAGAGACGCGGCATAAGAGCATAAGCCTGTAGTAAAGAGAGACGCGTCATAAGCCTGTAGTAAAGAGAGACACGGCATAAGAGCATAGGCCTGTAGTAAGGAGAGACGCAGCATAAGAGCATAGGTGAGAGAGCCGCTAAGCAGCTACATGCCAAGACCCAGGTTTCGGATGCTAAGGGTGCCCCTCTTAGAATGGTTCTGTGATGGAGTATAAGGCGAGAGCAGGTGGTGCTTTAGACTGGGGCAGTGGTGGCATAATGATTAGAGAAATGAATCCCAGACCTGCAAGGCACCACTGAGGTATCCTGAGCAAGTTACTGCTCCCTGGGCACTGAATTAGCTGCCCACTGCTATGTCACAATGTCACATATGGGTAAAATGCAGAGGACACATTTTGTTCTTGTGTGCTGTGGTGTTAATCACTCTCATTTAATTTCATAAGGCATTCAATAAACCACGTATAATATGATTAAGGGCAGTGTGTAGCTCAATGTCAGGTTAGGGACCTGTACCCATGTATGGAAGGTAATGGGTTCAAATCCTGAGCCTGCTAGAGAAATCATATCATTTTGGGGCCCTCCAAGGGTGCTGGGCGCAGGTTAACCCTGTGCTCTGGCCCCAAAACTGTGTTGTCTCCAGAGAGCGAGATGGAGTTCGTTGAAAACCATAGAATTCCTATGGACATTGCCGCAAAGGCTAAGAGAGTATAATGTCTCAGAAAGTGCTAACAGAACCAAGCGGTCACGTGACGGCCCAAATTCACGCCGTTTACCCTCTGTGCAAAGAGGAGGCCACTAAGCCAGCAGACGCACCAAAGAGGTGCGTCTCCCCAATGGCCAGCGTGCACAGAGGTGGGGGGGCTGATTTTCCTTTTCCAGCTTGAGTTCACAGCCCCAGGAACACCAATCTGATTACCAAGACTGTGTGTGACCACAACACAGTCGGTGCGAGTGCTTTCTGTCACGGCCAGACCCCTCATCTGGAAAAGATCCCACGCTGGCTTTGCTCTTTTACAACATTTTCAAATGCCCCTTTCCAGAGTGCCTCTTAAAACCAGTATATTGCGACATGTCTCAGAGCCTGCATAAAATAACCATTATTGTTCTTCTGATTTCTAACCATAAAGTTGTTTTGACCTCGCAGTGATTCCCAGGAAAACATGTTTGCCGCTATTGTGCCAGTCTGATTTGTTTGTGTGAAAGACAGTTCCTAAAAAATCTCCAAAAACTGAAATGTGCATTAAGGACAACACCGGTACTCTGACTCGGGGTAGTGGATAGATGCCACGGACCTCAGCACCAACATCAGCCAATCAGCAGTCCCATTTTGTACCCGGAGCCAGGACACACAGACTGTGACACCAAAAGGGGACCATTGTTGAATAAGTGATGTAGTAATGCTTAACTTGGTTCGGCTGTTTTGAAAGGTGCTTTATAAAAATAAATCTGATTGAACGGAACTAAAAATTGAATTGAACAAAAACGAATCAGGACTATACTCCTTATTTACAGGGACTGAACTCAGATGGAGCCCGTCTGTGTGACGGAGTCCAATAGCCCAGTGATGAATGGGCAGTTCCCTGCCGTCCCGCAGGGGGGATTGGGCCCAGACGGGGGCAGGGGGGGCAGTATCATCTGAATCACAATATATCTCATCCTCAGCAGTAAAGGAAGCCCACGGGCGTCTCCTAGCATGGAGCTCCTGGGACAACTACCCCCCCCATGCGGAGTGCAGCCTGGAGAGGAGGGGCTGGTGTCTGCAGGAAGCCGTGCGAGGTCTACCGGGCACACAGTGAGCAGGACGCCGGCCATGCCAAGGAAAACAGGAAACGGCCGAGTTCCCCCCAAAAAAAAACCTTGGCAGGCTGCTCTGCCATTTTACCTCATATCTATCCATCCATCCTCCATAAGCGTTTGGTTTATAGGGTCATGGTGAGCCTGGAGTCCATCCCAGGAAGCATAAGGCAGGGAACACCCTGGATGGGATACCAGTTGCACACTTACAACCAAGGGCCGGATTCACACTGCTAACCCTGGAGGTGTGAGCCAACACTGCCACCCGTCAAGGCACTTTACTTAATACCCGTATAATAATTTCCAATAACCTATTATTAAGAATTACTCTGGATGTATTTAATAAGATCCCTGCACAAGCTCCATGGGGCACCATGTGCCATAAAAGCACAACATTAAATTCTGTTAGTGCGATAAAGTGCCACAGGACCTCCAACACAGAACATCTTTGTCCAGGCCCCTGGAAGGGTCCCCTCTCCTGCCTTCTCAGTCTGTTCCTGACCCTGTAGGAAAAACCTGGGGTGGAATTTCCATTCTGGTCGCGATGCTAAGAGAATCTGACACCAAATGGGAGGAACTCTTCCAGCGTACAAAGCCCTCATTGCCTGAAGTGAGTCCCGCTGCCCAGCCATAGAACACAGAATCCCAAAGGCTCCTAAATAAAGCCATATGTGCCCTATACATCAGGGGCCTGCCTAACTGGCCTCGTATAGCCTAGATAGACTGCGCCACAGCTCAACGTGCAGTGCAGATTAATTATATGAACAAAAGGACAATTTCAATGAACGACACACAGTGGGCAGGGTCGAACCGGCAATAATCCCATAATGTGTATTCTGGGAGACGACACAGACGTCTGAGAGTCAATCAAGGCCTCAAGCTAAGAGCAGGGTTAAATAAATTCAATTAAGGAGACAACGGAACCTTCTTTTTCATTACAGCACTCCATAAAGTTGAATGCCGTCAGCTTTTACTGCACCAAACTACATAATAGCTCTTCTAGGTTTGGTGCTACCTGAACCCAGGAAACACCGTAGGGAAGTAGGCATGATGTCACCTGGAGAGGAAAACCTGTAGTGTAGCTGTTTTTTCCCCCACCATCACCAGAAGACAGAGGTGTCCCGCTATGAATGGCCGGGCACTGGCAAAGGACCTTTCCACACACACTTATGTCATCAAGCTGCATTCCTCCCTAGCTTTGTAGGACAAGCAGGCAGTGCTGTGGTGTCTCATCCCCCGACCCCATTTGCATGGTGCCCTGGTCAGGAGAGCAGAGCGCAATAAACGAGCCATTGATTCGGTTAATAAAGCACAGAAGCGGCACAGAGGTCTCTCACCGAGTATTTCGAGGTAATATCTCCTGAAAATCTGTGGATTGTTCTAGGAAGAGACATCAATGGATGGAAAATAACGGTCTGTAAAATCTGGGTGCTCGTATCAATTGCATCTGGTTTCCATTCACATATAGAGAGGAATTCTACCCAAAAGTAAATCAGGCCTATTCTGTTCTTCAGCAGACATCACGGCCAGAAGGAGTTGTGTTACAAGCACCTGCAGTTTGTTTCCTGAAAAGAATTCATCCATGGATGCTTCCAGAAGATATTTCTGTTATAATTTGAAATGGAGATCCATCTAAAGAGCATTTTATATACACACCCTGTGTTTCTGTATTTTACTGATCTCAGTGTCAACAGCAGTCACAGGTAGCCCTTCTGACATTTGACGTCTTTAATAATTCTCTGTTACCCAGGAACCACAGTCCTATCACAATGTAAAGAGCATTCTAGATAGTGCCCACTTGGAATTTTATTAAAAAGGATAAGACTCCAGCAAAGACATTATTCTTACATTCAAAAATTAAATAAGTGCTATCTGGTACAGCTTCCCATACAGTGATAATGGACAAAATACAACATGAACAGAAGTCAATAGAATTCCCTCGTAATAAACTGTAACTCTAATGTAGTTAATATAACTCCATTCTAAACATTGATTACATCAGTAATCAAATTATATGATGCCTTCAAAGATCCCCAAGTCTCTTAACAAAAGCCCCACACACTTTGATAAAATATTACACAACACTCATGGGAGAGAACAGTGTTAGCATAGGGGAGATGACGGTATAAAATTCAAGGTGACCCTGTCTCTGGATTGGCATTCAGCGCACAGGCAAACAGCCGTCTGTTTGAATGGTTCACAAATCCACTGAGTGTAAGTCGGGATAATTTCGTCTCCCTCGTTCTTGCACAGTACCATTACGGCTATTTAAAGCACAGGGTCGATGGCTGCATGGTACAGCACAGGTTTCCCTTCATCCATCCATCTTTTATAGCCTTTTATCCAGCACAGGGTCACTCTTAGCCTGGGGCCTATCCCAGGAAAGATGGGGCACAAGGCTGGGGACAGTCTGTATGGGGCGGCAGCCCACCGCGGGGCACACACGCACACACTCAGGGCTATTTAGAGACACTAATTAAATGGCGAGTTTGTGAGAGGTTGCGAGAGTAAACCCATGCGCAGAAGGCTAAGGATAGGACTGACACCCCCAATGCAGGAAGTGCCAGTAAATAATGAATGTTGACAGTGCTGACCATGTGGCTTGCTGTGGACCCCGACAGCACCCCACCATACTGGAAAGGCTGAGCACAACAGCAGTGTAAACCCCCACCTTGGGTATCATCATTATCAGCCCATAATTATTCAGGGTTATCCTCTGACAACTGCTGTGTTCTCTGCTATTAAATTTGCATTTTAAAAAATGTCTCTGGTTTTTAAATTGTCAGACTCACATATAAATGGAAGGGGAAATGGTAGCCCGGATGAGGTCTACTGACTGTGAGCCCTCGGCGATGGCTGTGAATTTGTGGCCTGTGACCTCTTGCAGCGCCTATGAGAATCATTGCTGACTACATCAGAGTCAATACAAATACTAGGGGTGTAATGATTCTCCAAATTCACACTTTGGTTCAGACCTGGGTGAAAAAGAAAACATGTATTATTTATTATTATTATTGGTTATTGGTTGTTAATATTATTTATTAATGAAACTAGCCCTGGTTTTATCGCAGGTGTGATCCGATTCGACCAAAACAGTCATGTGTAATGTACAGCTTGCCCTAACTTTAAAATGGGAAAATGTATTTTGTGATTTGCATGTGTTATGGTCTTAATTGTGAAATGAAAAATGAAAAATGAGTTCTGTAACATTATTAACACAATGAGAGCTCAACAGACTACACCTGCAGTGGCAGCTGCAGGTGGGGGGTGGACTGGTGGAGGGTGGAGGGGGGGTGGGGGGGTGGATATCACAGTTCTGTCTTCCAGAACCACCACACAGGATCGTGGACATTTGTACTGCAGTTTCAGACTCTGTTCCAGAACTGTTACACAGTTAACAAATGTGTATCTGACAAAAGTCAGATTCGTAAGTGCGAGCCAAGCGTTTCCCACACACGTATGCCAGAATAAGATCTGCAGTAACGAGCACGGATATTGGAAATGCAGCCAACGCAACTTTGGAGTAATCAAGAAATAACTGATGTATAATAAAGGCATAATAAAGATGGGGAACTAAGAACGAGCCATACAAAGGATGGAGCGACCACACTGAAAGGCAAAAAAACTGATTATGCAGGAATCTGGGATAAGTTTATCGAAGCTGCCTTAAAGTGACCATATCAGGTAATCCAGTCACAAAACTACAATAATGCTGCTGACCCAAGGGACACGGGGAAGTCGGGCTGATAATAGCCTTATGAGCGCTATGTCCTCTGAGACATTTTCCCTGAGCCACCGAAGGAAGACGGAATCTTTCGTTACTTTGGGCCTGGGTGCAGAACAATGTCAAAGTGTGCCTACAGGTATGCTGTACTGGAGGTGTGAGAGAAAACAGAGAAGACCCTACGCTCTCTCTCTCTCTCTCTCTCTCTCTCTCTCTCGCAGTCTCTTTCAGCCCAATCCCCACGGGACTGTCAAACCAAGCTGCAGGACCTTGGCCAACCACAGCACACAGTGCTCAGTGCAACACCTGCTTTCACCACTTCTCCTTGAGCAGCAATTCCGCCCGGCGCAAGGTCACCCGGCGCCCATGTGCGGAGCAGAACTGCCCTACGATAAACTCATAAACAGCTCTTCGCCATTACTGTAAATTGTTTTGAAGTTTCTGGTAATGGAACGCAGGCAAGAATGCCAAGTATTGGGGGGGGGGGGGGCATTATACATTTGTCCTCTCAGAGAAAGAATCTGCTTCATATCGATGGGCCAGATATCAGTCTCTAAGAAGCTCATCAGATATGCTGAAATAATGCATGTAGAAGTTGAAATAATTGTGTTAGGGTGTTGAGCTGGAAGTCAAATCACACTTCTAAGAATGGAAAGAAGAACAGCTTATTTAATACGCCTTACACTGTGACTTTGAGAAAGACGCCATCATTTTTATGGTGAGAAGAACAAATTCAGTTGCTGCCAGCAGCAAGCTGTGGATCCGTCACTTTCATTAATCACTGCTTTTTAGCACAGGACAGAATGCACAAAAGCCTGGAATGGTCATCCGGCAGTGCTGATCACCAGCGCCCTGAGAAGGACAGTTTACCTCATCAAGGCCACCCTTGATATTGTTTAAGAAGAGTCACTGGTCTCCAGAGATCACTGCTTCACTCAGTGCACACTTTCCTACTCGTCGGACTCAAGGTAACTTCCTCAGAAGGATCACCATTCCAAAATGGCAGGTCCTGACAAGATTATATAATTTTCTGTATACTTCAAGTCATTATTGAGAGGTTATGTGCACTAAGAGTGGTAGAGGAATCATGCATAAACCTGCGGGAAAACGAAAAATGCTGTGTGGTTTCAGAAACCCACGCAGTTAAACTCCTACTGAGGCAGTAAGACAATGCCTGAGAATCCATGCTCAAATGACTCTTGCCAGGCTACCTCTGACAGCACTCATGTTGGGAGCCTCTTCCCCAGGAGTGGATGACAGGAACTCTGAACGCCACACTGAGAGCGACTGTATTGGGAACGGACCTTCGCAGAGGGAGCGGGCTTTTGGGTTCCGCTGCAGAATTTACAGCAAGCTCCACGTACACCATTAAATGAGCGAAGCAGACCAAGTGACTCATAAGAAAAGCTGGGAGTTCGTTTATAAGTGACATACAAACACAGGTACGCAAGGTTGCCTGGGGAAACAAAGGAAATGCACTTAAGACTCCAACAGCACATAATAACTCGTGCAGAGTGAAATGCTGGGGTTTTTGAAGACATTTCAGCACAAAGCATTCCATAAGGGTCAGAAAACTCAGACCAGATGGGCAATACGCTCAGAAAACGAGAGAAACAGCTCTAATATAGATTGTCAGTGAGAGATAATAGAAGCCACACATTTCCTTTCCTCAGTACAACACATGATATTCCCAGTCCAAAGCTCTGGCCTCCCTCTAAGCCCAGTGCAACCTCAAGGTGGCAACACTCTGCAGACTGACTTTAAATTACTTGAAGGCAACGACATGAATTATTCAGGGGGTACCTCTATCCCCAGGCCAGCCCTTTCTGAAAATCCATTAGGGAAGTGATCAACACCAGACCTCACCACTTCACTGAGCGCTCTTAGGTTTCCAAGGCAACCCATTATGGCCATCAAGGTGCTCACACAGAATGGTGAACACATGTATATAGTTAGTGTAATGTCCAGTGGCCAGCAAAGTGGTTGCAAACTTGACTAGTGACTTCCTCTTTGATTTTTACCTGAGATCTTTATTCTGATAGCTTGAGTTCCCTTATCCTCCTATTTATACTTTGAGTGATACTTTATTTAAGGGTGCTCTATGACAGCTACATGACACCAACATAAGCCCTTCATGACAGCCGACATAACTTGTCATAAGCATCTATAAAGGTTTGTTCCAACATTTGAGGCTGTCATAACTACTGACATAGGAAACACCTGTGTCAAGTTCCCTCAGATGTGTCAAAATGTCCCTCAGATTTTACCATAAACTCCTGGTAATTCCTATTAAGGATGTGCAATTAATCGGATTTATATTTCGATATCGATCTCGGCTCCAAACGATCATAAAAAAACACTTTAATAATCGACACAAACGATTATTAAATCATTTTGCCGCATTACGCTCTGCGAGTATACTCTTGTCTTGCGTTCCGAATGACGCGCGCACGCGCACTTCCTCCTCTTCCGAAGGCTAAACTCCGATTTAAAAAGTCAGCGCGAGGAAATATGGCAGAAGGAGGACAGGATCAGCAGCAGCGTTTAGTCAGCAAGAAAAGTAAAGTAAGTTCACTGATGCGGGAACACTTAGGATTTTAAGACACAGCCGTGGATCAAAAACATTATGCGCAAGCTTTGCTACTCGGCGGTGTCTGTGCCATTCAGCAACACGGCGAATCTCTTTAACCAGCTAAAACACCGAGTGATTTACGACCAACTAATACAGAAAGAGAAACGGCAAAGCAACAAACCCGCATCGACGTCCTTCGCAACACATTCATCAATAAAAGACGCGCTCTGTAGTGCCGCTTATTTATTTTTTTATTTGTTTTTATGTTTTTTACATTTAATGTATATTTTTATATTTCATTTTTAATTTAGTACTTTGTTTCAAGAGATTGTGGAACTATATTGCTGATTTTATTTGCTTGTCTTTACTAATTTATATAATATTTGAAAATTATACTTACAGTTTTTTTAAGGGAAAGTTCAACAGGAATGTATCAGTGAAAATTTCATGTTTGCTTCTTTATCTGCAGTAAATAAAATGTGTTTCCAGAGTCAATGAGCAATATGAGTAACCATGTTAAATAATCATGACTTAAGTATTGACCAAAATAATCATGATTATGATTTTTTCCATAATTGAGCAGCCCTAATTCCCATACAACACTTTTTTCCAACTCGGTCTTCAGGGACCACTTTGCTTTTGCAGCAAAAATGTGGACTGCCTGTCGGTCCCAGAGGACTGAGCTGAGAAACACTGCCTTAAAGACATATGCGATCTACATTTTAGAATAACGGTCTTCCTTTCGAAGAAGAGCCTGCTTCATATAGCAGGATGTAAGACATTGTATTATCTCCCGAATGCAGCCCGGGAGCTCAGAGGAACCACAGCGGGTCTGTTACTGAATCATTCTTCCGACCCAGCAGGCACTGCTCAGTAGTAGCTGTGACTGACTAACAACAGAACTGTTTATGGTTCTCTATTCACAGTTTTTTCTTTCATTCCAGAGAAGCAGCAGCTAAATTCACCCTCCAGATAAGGATACCTGATTACAGCCACAGTCTACCAGATAACATATTTCCTAGCAGTCTATCTTCCTCTATGCAGTGGGTCAAACCCAGATGTTCACCATCTCCATGGAAACCAGCTGCTGTTTCAGTGGCTGGTCACTCTTACTTCGGCCAATAAGAAAAGAGCTGCGGCTTAGCTAATGGCCTGCCTAGTGATCCCTGCCTCGTGTCCTTGTCCGAGTTCACACACACGTACATGTTAGCCTCCTACATCCTGCCTGAGATTGTGGCACCAAAATCACATGGAACAAAGCAGCGGCCTTCCAGAGCAGTGCTCATTCGTGCAGTTGCCATCCGACATTCCAGCCCAGCTGCGAATCCATATTCAGATATGAAAATACTGGCACTTAAGCCTCATATTTGTTTTTTCCCCGGGATTCAAAAGTCGACGACGAGCTTCATGTTTCCACCCACCGTTATCCGCCTGGCATCCTGGCCAATGGGAAAGCCTAATGACGCTCCGGAGAGGGGAGCAGGGATGGAAGCTCCTGGCCTGTCCGCACGCACGTCTCAGCCGACGACACACCCCCACCCCCCCATGCCTGCTCCGGCAAAAGATAGACATTTGGACGGCGGTGGCATTTGCTGCAGATGAACGCCGCTTTGTCACCTCTGGGTCTCAGGACATCAAGTTTCACAGATTTGTGTTTTTGGGTCATCCAGGAATGGGGGAAGGAGGCGGAGAGGCCCGCAGGAAGCTGAGTGCGGGGGACGAGGGCCAGGCCCCGGTTAAGCCATCATAAAAAAGACACCTGACGCAAGTGCAAAAACACGAGAGAATCTGGGCAGCTGGCATCTTGTTGCTGGGGACCAACTGCTCCCCGAAATGCGGCTCTTCAGCTTGGCGGCGATGTGCGCCGGAGTCGTGCAGCGGCGACAGGACGAGGTGGTGTTCCCAGCGCCCGTCACCGTGTTCCAGACAGCCACGCTGCCGCCCCGGCAGGATGGCCCGCCGGCCTCCTCGCACACGCTGTCTCCTCAAATCTCCTCTCCCGGGCGCAACCTTGGGATGTGGCTGGCGGAGGTCACTGCTGACGGAGAGCGTGGCCCGTGCCGTACGTGTGCTCAGGCCCGGAGCAGACGCTGAGTAAGCCCACGCTGAGGCTCCACGTGCCGGCCTATTCTGCGTCGTTTACGTGGCGAAATGCAATGGAAGTGACACCAAGATGAAAGTTAGGCTTGGGCTTAATTGTGCTCGCTACAGCAGTCTCTAGTCAGCTTTAGCAATGGCCGATCTGCAACGTTCTGCCAATTAAAGAAAACAAATCACTTGCTCATTTTCAAAAGAGTGAAAATAACTAGAATCCCGCAGTTTATTTCAGCAGAAGCTAAACTTACAGTGTTATCCAAGGCGACGTTTCTTCTCAGAAATGTACTCCTCACATTTTAAACTGAAAATTCAGATGCTGTAGGATAGTTTTTCTAAAACAAACAAGACACCAGCTGATGCCAGGGGTCATGACCGTGTTGCAGGGTTAGTAAACTGCAGTAAAGCAGCTTTTAGTCCCTCCATGACTCCCGGACCCAGATTCCACCATCTGTTCTGTAATTCAGTCATTTGACAACCCAACAGGAACCATCATTGCCTGGGTCTTTCACTTTTATCCTGGCCAGTTTGGAGTCTGGATGTGCACACATATTATTTTTACTACTGTGAAGGAACCAAGGACTTCCATATTTCCTAGTTCCAGAGGTCTTAAGTCGGATATTAGAAGAATATTGTTTATAATGACCTTCCCTGGCTCCATGTGACCCTGTAGTGGGCAGGTGAAGGGATGGATGACCTTCATCAGAGCGCAGATGCACTGGGGCCAAGTCACTGACAGTGAGGAGACTCTAAATGATTTTTGACCATAATTTGGAGATAAACTGGCCTGGAGACTCTGCTTACACTTGGCTGCTGCTTTGACATTCTCCACCTGACCCCGGCTACAAATGGGACACTTCATACTGTAAGCGGCGTTCAGCTTTTAGGAAATACAATACCCACTGTGGATGTCCTGTTACGGCCTCAATGCAAATCACCATAACCCCTGTGACAGATCTGTAATCCACTCTGTTCATGAGCAGCCTTAATCTCACAAAGCAAAAGCACTGACCAATGGAAAATGACATCATATGCCAGAAGAAACGGCAGCTTTCCACAATGCTTTTCCCTAACAGGTGTGTGTCGGTATGTAAGTTATGTATATATTACGTTGTGGGGACCAAATATCCCCACAATATGAAAAAAAACCTGTTATTTTGGTGTTGTGGGGTCAATTTTTTCAGTCCTCACAAGGGCAACTCAGTTTTATAAAAATTTGTAACTGCAGTCAAAAAGCTAAAAATGTTTGGTTATTTATGGTTGTCATTGTTGGGATTAAGGTTAATGGACTGTCCCCACAAAGGTATGAATACAAACGTATGTGTTTGTGTATGTGTGTGGATCAGGCATATATCACATCATGGGGACCAAATGTCATAATAAATGATAACAACCTGTTATTTTGACATTGGGGGACCATTTTTTCAGTCCCAAAATGGGGAAACTCAATTTTAGTATTATGTAAAAAACCAAAAATGCCAGAAGTCTTATATTTTGTTTGGTTACATATGGTTAACATTAGAGGTAGGTAAGGATTAGGGTTAGCTATTAGGGTTACGGTCATAGGAATGAAAGGGGAGTCCCCACAAAGATATAAATACCTAATCTGTGTGTGTGTCTGTGTGTGGGGGGCAAGAATTTCAGTCCCTCAGGCCTGAAATCTGACAGGTGCTGGAATAGCGATTCAATTAACTTCCTGACAGGGCAGATAACCCACACCACGGCTTTCCGTCAGATCCAGCCGACGTCTCAATAACACCTACGTCTCACTTCCTCTATCCACATGTTTCATAACAATAATACACGTACATGCCAATAAAGAAACACATAGGGTGAAGCGATTACCCTACACTATCACCAAGTAAGGCTACACACAGCAACAACCCTTCAAAAATATTAATGTCTGGAAAAAAAAAATTCTTTAAGTGTTAGTCTCTCTATTATTGACCATTATTGGGTAGCACTTCTGTCTAAAGTATCTTACAGCCTACCTTTTTCTACGATTACAGATTAAAAATCCAATGAAGGGGAGGCTCCTCCCACTCAAGCTCGCCGACGCCTTTAATCATGATGCTACCTGCTCTCACACTTCTTACTAATAATTTTAACAGCCATCGGAGGCAGCACGCTGGCTCAGTGGACAGCACTGTGACCTCACACCTCCAGATAGCTGTGTCTGTGATTGTGTGTATCGATGAGATGTGATTGAGTGTATCCATGAGTTTCATCCAAAGACATGCATTTAGGCTAACTGGCATCTCTAAATAGCCTGGAATTCACAACAGTGTGTGTGTGAGTGTGCACGTGCCGTGCGACAGACTGGGTCCAGGGTGCCCCCTCAGCTTGTGCTCTGTGCTGGCAGGGATAAGCACCAGGCCCCCCTTTGACCCTGACCTTGATAAGCAGTTGTAAGATGAATGAATGGAGGTGTAACATTGTCACCTCTGCCTCCTGCCCCAGTAATGAGGCTCTGAAGCCAGACACCACAGCTGACATCAGTTCCCAGCATCCTCCTTGTGGGTGGAGCCATCCACTATGGAAGGCTGTGCAATGTCCACTGAGCACAGCTGGAGCCTAGCTGCATTCAGCAGAGGATGAGTAGGGCATAAGCTGCCTGAGTAGGCATCCCATCATCTTCTCACTGCCTAACCTGTCCCAGGGCCCGTGTAGGTAATAACTATTAAATCTGTGAACATTTCTAATACAGTCACTAGTCTTGTGTTTCCCAGGGATTGTAACAACATGTCATCTGCAATGTTTCTGTACATATGCAAAGCAGCAGCTGTCACACCCGACGACCTTGACTCGGACCTGGAAACATTTTTTCTGATTTGGCCACGAAGTACCCGAGTGTCCCGTATAACCAAAACGTCGTCGGCCTGATAGGGCAGCTCTCTGCCCCGACCCCCACGTGACCTCGGTCAGCCGGCTAGGGGGACAGGTCACATTCACGAGGTGCCTGCAGGTGGCGCTGTATGCAATGGCAGCTGCCCTCATTGCCAGCCAGTCTCACGCTGACTGAAATCAGACTGTTTGACACGCTGCTATCCGCCATGGGCAAAATACTGTCAATGTCGGCGTAATTATTTGGGTTACCGCTGAGGCTAATTGTCAATACTGTTACCATTAGAATCAATCTGGACCCAGGAATCAGAGAAAGTTCTGGCACGGGTACAGTCACCACGGCAGGAGGAGGGGAAATCCCGTTCTGCACATAACCCTCGGTTCCACCCCTTGGAGATTCTGCCAAATTAGAGTTGAACATAATGGGAGGCACACCTATTAGGATCAGAGAGGTGTATGGGAAAGGATCTGAGCACGGCCATTTTTATCTCCGTTATTTACAAATATGGGAAATTCATGCAGCATGTAGCTGTGATCCAATCTGCTTAGAATGACCACGGCTGAATGACCAAGTGCCATCGCTTCCCCTCACATGGTGACAACAGCATCAGTCTCCTTACAGACCTGAATTAGGGGGTTCGCAGTTTCTAGACTCTGCTTTGCCTGACACATTAAATATGCACTGACTTGAGGTTTTAAATAAACTCCCACAGTCACACAATTCATAGAGAAAAGGTCGGGCCTCTATGAAATCAATGCTTCCAGCACGATGGGGCCAGCGATTCACAAGGGGATGACCCGCTGGATCTTGTGGGGCTGTACTGGAAACCAGCAGGGAGAATGAGACCCTCTCGTGAGTTTGTAAATGTTCAGTGATGTGCATGCATCCCTGAGCTGAATTATACTGTCATTTCAGAAGCATTTTTTTATGCTAGAACATGTAGAGAAGCTCATTTGGGAAAGAGATGCTCTGCACTTTCTGCCAGCAGACCCGACTCCATCGAGACTCTGCGAACTGGTGAATAAAGGGACCTCGAAATGAAATCAAAACGCGAGACGCATCCAAAACAGGCAGGCGCCCAAACTCTCATTAAGGAGGAGCTGTCTTGCAGAAAAACACTTTCCAAAAGCACCTGGCTATCAGGTGGGTAAAAGGGTAAGACGGCTAGCTTTAATATCCAGGCCTGGGTAAGATTCCAGCTTAGCCAGAATGCTAAGTTCAAGCAGCCAGACAGGGAGGTCAGCCCCGCACCACAGGTGACACCTGCACCAAAGACCACCACCTGGGTCTGGTCTGTTCACGTTTACATTCCATGCCAGTCATCTCCACAGAAGGGACACCATGAGGCCAAAGGAGAGCCATGGGGCCTAATTGCTATGCAATTATCACTCTGGGTCCTTGCTGATAGAAGTTCACTGGTCTCTCCTCCTACTGAAGGCCAGGTTTTACCTTGCCCAAAAAAACCACCTTCTAATGTACAGCTAAATCATTTGTTGGAAGACTGTACCATGTTTAACTATAAAAATATAGAACAATTAGTAGTTTTAGATCCTTAATATAAAACCATGCAAGGCTAGAGAAATGCCACACAAATCATTAAGTCAGGAAGAATAAGTCATATCATAATTATACATTTTTATCTTTATAATTGACCTCAGCCTGACATTTGAGAAAGAATGCTGGTATGCATGTTGAATGTGATGAATATAACGGGTTTGGCATTTTGCCAGGTTAAAACCTGAGGTTTACAACATACTCCAATGTTCCTGAGAGAATCCTCAGATCGGTACTTGGGGAATTTCCATTAAAATGCATGTTTAACGGTCTCTGGCCATGCAGACGATTAATCGAACACACATGTAATCGTAATTTAATAAAGTAATAAAATCCTAATTGACCGGACATGGACGACATTCCTTTTGCCGTTTCTCGGCGTTCAGCCTACACTAGTTCAGTGGTAGATTACAGTCGGGAATTATTCTCGGGGTACGTGGGTAGATCGATATAACGTTTCACTGTAGTATTACTTTTCGCCACACTGAAAGCCACGTCCAAATAATGACATAAAATCGATTTTTGAAGGACACCTTACACATAAAAAAACAGTAATTGTCAACTTTCGATGTGGATTGTGTTTTAGTAAGATATAAATGTTTACTGTTGTTTCTTTTATATATTTATCCCAAATAACTATTTTCTCCCCCTTTTCCACCTGTCATTTATTAAAAACCAGTGTGCCGATTTGTACCAGTTTCTGGTAATATCTCTGGTAATGTCACGCTATAGCATTGTAGTGAATTATAGTATTTATAGTAGTATTTATTTTAATTACACAACATTGCCAAATAAACGTAAAGCATGAGAAAATTCACAGCGATAGCATGTATTAAATGCAGAGACCACTTGCATCAAAGCAATATTTTCTTGAAAATGTCACTTACTTGCTTTTCCCGGTCTGGGCCTCTGCAAGAGCTTCTGCACGGTGAGAAGGTCTTCAGTCTTCACTGCTTGGAGTAATTCCTGATCTTTCCCCATCTCGCTCTTTTTTCCCCCCAATGTATTTTTATTTATTTATTTTTTCACATCCAAAGCATCCTCCGGGAAGGTTTTATGGTTCCACCCCGCTACTGCTGACCACTCTCAGGGAAATTCATCGGCAATTCGCATGGCTTGGTTTATCTGCTCTCCGGGGGGTGGGGAAGACGCTCGCTCGCCGAGAACCTGGCACACACTTGTATGGAGATGGCACCGCAGAAATGATCCAAAATCAGGAGGGTGACAAGGTCCGCACCGGGCGTCATGAATCAGACACAGATCCAGCCAAAAGCATGCGAATACACTGTTTTACGCGAGACCATACTTTGCACAGGGATCGCAGCATATACTCGTATAAATAAAAAAGAAATATTAATGGCATTAAGATATCCTCTACAGAAGATCAATTCTAACAGCGCAAAGCGATCACATTTTCAATCGGCATGAAGTATCCTGCTTTTTCATCGGAATGAAATTGCAGCAAAGCCAATACCAGGTCTCTGCTTGCGATCAGCAGCGCGTCGCCCGCCGGTCCGGATCTTTTGGAGGCAGCATCGGGTAAACAGAAGCCAGCTGTGCCATAGCTCAATAGAGTCAGCAGCCCCCAGCCCCCACCCCCCTCTCGGAGCCGCGGCTGCTGTTTAGAGTAGCTCCATAGTATGCAAGTAGGTTAGTAAGCCTAAATGGCTGCGGCGCATCCAGGAGGCGGACCCGAGAGTCGGGACCATCCAGCCTCCTCCTCCCTCCGCGCAGGACAGACGGGAAATAGAAAAGGCGTATAACCCTGAGCTTTATTAGCGCACGGATGTCAGGGGCGCGCAAGGTGCGTGTGGAATACGAATAGATTGCATCGGAAGATACTGATGCGACGAACACGCAGTTCATTTAACTTTTTAGACCGCGTCCAACCGGTACTGTCAATTGCAATGCATCACAGAAGTCATGAACGTAAAATGATTTTATAACATCTCATGACAGTGACAGTGTTTCACCTGGAAACTATTAAACTGCGCAGTTTGTAGCGGAATAATGCAGTATAGTGTGTTTAAGGTATGGGATTAATCGAGGCCGCTTTTTTTGTCTTAGATTGTATTCTTGTTTTCTGAAGACAGTTATTACTCCAAAGGTGTTAATGATCGTACACGAGCTCTGTCATTAGTGACGAGCCCCCCCCGATGCTCTGGTCAGGCTGTGCTTCACGGCTACACTCCAAACCCTACCGGGAGCTGATGGGTTTACATTGATATTCGGACTATATATTATCACCCAATGTTCTCTACAATCCTGGTGCAATTACCACCCACTTAAATGGATTTGTACCCATTTTAAGCATTTTCAAACAATTTTTATTTCATGCTTTATCACTGGTTAATGATATATGCCGTATACCATAATGAGTAAATGATAAAAATAGCCTGGCCTGGTCATTCTGTGGATAATCCCCTTAGCTCACAGCTCTGGAGCGGCATTTCTCCACAGTATGCATTTGGACTGTCCAACCAATTAGTGAGTCTGAAATGACAAAATAATAATAATAATAATAATAATAATAATAGTTATTAGCCATAGACTCGGGATCCAACATGGCCTAGGCTGGATTGCTGAGCTAAAAGCGCAGACACAATCTCTATGTGTTTAATTTGATTTCCTTCTGGCAAGTTAAAAACAAAAAACAAATAAATAAAATTAAGAGAACTAAACAACACCCTGAAATTATTATGATCATGATTATTATGGGATGGCAGAAGGTGTAGCACTAATGCCTCACACCTCCAGGGTTTGGGGATTTGCACTAATAAATACATGCCATGATTCTGCAGCTTAGAAAACACTGTATGACAGTAGGGTACATTCAGCTGGTGCAGACATGACCTGCAGAATCAAGCTGCTGGGGTCCGTGTCTTTATTCCATCCAGATGCCAACATCCAGGGATGTTTTGACATCTGGCATTCCGGTCAAGTCAGCAAAATTTATCAGTCCCCCAGTCTAATCATGGGTATATACATCTGGTGGGCCCGTCTGGTGAAGTCCAGGGCCCATTTGTAATGTTAGTCCAGCCCTGGTTTTATGTAGAAAGGTGGCAGTCTGGTGAGCAGAACTGTGTTGTCTAGTAACTTTGTGAGTGTATAGATGGGCCATTTCCCAGGAGCCAAAGCAAGTTGCACACAGGCGCTTACGTGCACCACCTATCTTCTTGGGTGGGGCCGCGCATCTACTCATCACTCAAAAACCTCTGTATCCTTGGAGGCTGTTTCCATAGCAACCCCTGACACTTTCATAAACCGCCGGTCCTAACAGCCAGAATGTGCCGTCTCCTTTCCTCACACTTACATCAAAAAGCTACTGGAAGAGAAGTGGCTGCCGGCTGAATAAATTAGGGGACGTTCGCCTCGCTCGCTCTCTCTCGATATTCAGTTTTGCGGGAGCGTAAATGAAGGCCTCCGCTGCAGTGAGCCTTTACCATGCAGCCAGTGCTGTCAACACTCGATGGTGATTCAGCTGGGCCCCCTCTGTCAGGTGATGAGATGCGAAGCCCCAGATATTAGCCTGCTGAGGATTGAGGGCTTTATTCTGTGCAGAAAAAAGATTAGAGAGGAGAGCCATCAGCGTCATACAAGGGCCACCATCCACTCCAGAGTATAAAAGCTTATACGTGCTGCATAAAGAACATTTATAAAAGAAAAATGCATTCAGCAGGATGGTACATAACCATACTTATCTTAGATACCTGCATTTTCAGTGACCAGACAAAGAGTAACAGGATGATTTCAGTTTTCCTGCTACTACTCCGATGCTTGATGTGGCCAATTAAAAATAAATAGCAATACAACTCATTAGACAGCCGGATTAACTTTTACTCTAATCAGCAGTAATGCCTGCTTTGTTTAAGTACTGAGGTAACATTATCACAGGCTGGTTAAAAGCATATTAAAATCAGTTTGAACAAAAACACTGAATTAATATGAATCACATAGTAAATGTTTATAATAAAGAAACTCCACTAGCTTCTGTAATGCGTTTAGTATTACACTACATGCATTAAAATAAGTCTCTTATCTCAATATTTATGTGTATTCCAATGCACTCTAACTAAAAGCAGTTTTGAGTTTTAAACGAAGCAATCAAAATGTACTTTTATAGGCCAGTGATACATTTCTAATGGCTCTGAGACCCGTTTCTCCTCGTCTGAGCTGCAGGAGTGCCTGCAGCGTGTCAGAGGGGCTGCACCCTGGACAGGAGGCCAGGGCACCACAGGGCCCACACACTCGCACACTAAATCATACACTCGGGACAATGTCCTAAGTGCATATATTTATACTGCAGGAGGAAAATAGCACCCATGCAAAGCAGAGGGGGGAGTCAAACCCAAAACCCTGCAGGTCCTAAATGCGACCCAGCGAGCCACTGGCGGCAAATCGCTCCATCGCATAATTAATATGTGCCCTACAATTTTTAATTATATAGTCTGTTTGCATAATCATATTGAACATATTAAATTATATGATTAATTAAGTGAATATAATTAAACTTCAAGGCTTTAGGATACTACAATATTGGGAACGGTTAATTTTATTTAAAACGACCAGGACATTCAAAGCACTTCAGTGTCCAGTAATGGCGTTACACACTCACGTTCCCAGCAAATGTTCTCCGACAGGCCCCCTTCACCACCAAGTCATTATCTGGGTAATATACGATACACAGTACTCATATCAAGCCCTACATTCGCATTCAACAGGAAAAAACACAATGGCTGATTAAATTAGTGTAAATTAATGTAAATCATTCCTGATGACATTCAGCATTGCTGAGGCCCAGTGGCTTCCCATATGCCTGTTGGCCATGCAATTTTCCATTGTGAATGCCTGACAAATGGTGCCAAATATCCATTGGCCTAATAAGGGTTACCCTGTGAGCTCCTTACCACAGGAAATGAGTTATCACTCACTAATCTGCCAAAGGGGTCTTATATTTTTAAAGGTAGGCCATGTTCAAAGTCATATTGCCTGTCATATTCTCCTTCACATGAGCTACGGGCCCCCTGCAAGCCCAAGTACAAACACTCGCCTCTACCCAGCTCAGAAGCCCCCCAAATGACGGCCCAGCACAGTCATGCCCCGCCAGCCACCGCCCTGAGATTCCGGGGCTTCCCGCGTGTGCATCAGTGCAGCATTCTGCAGCGCACCAGGCCCAGCCCTGAGAGAGATGCAATCCAGAGAACACCACGTCGTAGAGCTCGTCGATTCCTCTCCCTTACACTTTGTCCAGGGAGCATGTTGATAAAGTGCCAGCTCGGGTTCCGGTGCTGATCCAGCCAGCCCATGGCACCCAGGGCTTAACCACTCCGGACAGTCCACGTTTTTGCTCCCTCCCAGCTCCCAGACAATCAGGAACACCGAATACCTGGCACAGGTATAGGTACAGGTTTATTCTGTTACTTTTGCTTTGCAAAGGTTTTAAAAAGGGTTGCACTTTAGAAAACCCACTTTATTTACGTATATAGATTGCTAATTTTTAAAATAAACATTTATATATGGTATTTACCTTCTGCTGCTGTTTCTTGGGTTGATAGTGACACATTCAATGCAGTGTCACACAAATAATAATTTAATGAAAGATTCTGTTTTTAGCCAAACAGCTGTGACCACGAGAGCAACAAACTAACACCCCCTCTCATTCACACCTCCCGGGGAGGTGCTGCCAGCTGTGTAGCCAGGCGAGCCTACCTTGGAGTAAGCCCTGTCAGAACTGACAGGTGGGATCCCCTAGTGGCAGGGATCTGCTATTACAGGGTCCATCGGTGGCAGGGTTGTGTATGTAACAACCTCCATTCTGGGTTACGTGCAGGGGCGTATCGAGGTTTTTAAAAGTGTGTGTGTGTGTATGTGTGTGTGTTGAAATGATCAAAGCCAAGTTATAATATAATTATAATTACGGTTAATTATATTTCTTGCAATTATACATTATCTTTACATCTACACTGTGCAAATATAAGGAGTCTATCTTGCCCTGCCTTTTCCTTCTATGCATTCTAAT
>JAODKN010000093.1:23303116-23324625 GCA_026774425.1 Petrocephalus zakoni | reverse complement strand
GGTATTCCCGCGGTGGAGCTGGAAGAGGTGGCTGGTGAGAGGGAGGTCTGGGCATCCCAGCTTAGACTGCTGCCCCCCCCGACCTGGCCCTGGATAAGAGGCACATGATGGATGGATGGAGGACTAAAATCTGTAGAAGCATTTAACAATCCGATTCAATCTGCATTGCAATCCAAAAGCCGGTTCATGTTCCTCTCTTTACATTCATCACTGGTTTTCTTCTTAAAGTAGCCATCCATAACGTAGTGCTTCACTGAGTTATAAAAGTGAGCGAGCATGCATGTAAATCAGAGACGTGTCAGGAGACTCATGGCAGAGGAAAATGGCTTTGATAATTCATAAGAATTTCATACGGGATCTTTATACATTAAAATAACCAAAAATGTACCGAAGAATACCTTTAGGAAATGTCAAAGCACTGTACCTGTTAGTGTGCACGAGGGGAGGGCGTCTCAGAGGGAAGACAGAAATATAATGAGCACAACTGGAGAATTATGGAATCTGGCCGCATCCTGGGGTCACTAAGCCCGAATATGCAATTAGACGCCAGTTCCCAGAATAAGCCTTTATTGAGAGGAGTCCAACAGCGTTTGGAAGTCACTAAACTGCACTGGCATGTGGACACAACCAGATGGGACCTGGGAGATGTGGCAGGGGATATAAGCAGAGCTCTGTGGCCGTGCGTGCCAGCCAATGCTTTGGGATGGCAGTGGAATGCACATACAGAGAGGGACGGCATATCTCCTCTTATGGGTCTGTTCTCCATCCACCGGCCTACAAACCTGACTGCCCATCAGGCGGCTATACGGTAGCTACCGGTGGACAGGCATCATTCCCCAAGCAGCACCATTGCTGTGACCAATTGGCCTCAAAATCAACATGTCTTCAAATGGCCATCCTTATCTGTTAAACTGAAGGCCATTAATTTAAATGAGGGGGGCAGTCTTTGACAAGACTGAAGGATCTGATGATTTGGATAATACCCCCACCAGCTGGGTGTGCAGCGCATCCTCAAAAATTAGAATATAGCTCACTGCTTTTATTATTTTTATTTTCTTTGTTTGTTTAATAATAGAAACGCCTTAGTCTGTCCTTAATAACTCGGTTCCTGAATATGGGAGTTTAAGACTGAAATCTCTGCGTCGCTGTGTTGCCCCCCCCAGATCGGAGCCTCCCTTTTCGCCAGCAGCGAGGGATCGGGACTTTTCATCGGCCTCGCTGGCACAGGGGCGGCGGGAGGCATCGCGGTGGCCGGCTTTGAGTGGAATGTGAGTGCGCCTGCGCCGGCTGGATTAGCGCAGCGACCCCGGCTTTCACGCCTTTATTATGTGTGAGCGCATGTAGCCGGGAGGGACCTCACCCCCCCCCTCTCCTGTGCAGCTTATCATGTCATACCAACTAAAGTAACAGGTCGGAGCCATATCTTCCCCGCAACCTGCAAAATCCACCTACCCCTCCCATTTTTGGCTACGGGCCGGTTTCGCACCACCGGCAGCTGTGAAGGTCCATGGCTGCCACGAACTCGGTTTAATTGAGCGTTGGGTACATTGCAAAATCTGACAATATCCCCCTTTACCGTTTAGAAATTAAAAGGAGGGAAATAGCTATTATTTGGATAAATTTAACTGCAACAGTATTCAGTCATGAGCTGTGAGACAGTGCTTTGCTAGTAACTTGACGACGTATGAGTAGCCTTGCAGAAATAGAAATGTGAGCTGGTGGGGAGGTATGATTCAGCCTTTGCTGCATTAATATATAATAAACAATTTCCTTACATTCTCTAGGCTTAGGGTGGCAGACAAAATATACAAATACAGACTAAGGTAAAGAAGGTATGACGTGACGAGGTCTGATTTATTAATCGTGTCATACTAACACATTAAAACACATGAATGTTAATTAAATTAATGCTCCTTTTCAAACGGCATGCAGGATGCAAATTCTGCAGTATCATTATTGGCCAGCAGAGGGCAGGCGTAACCATGATATATACAGATGGTTTCGCGTTCTAAAGATTAAAATTCTTTAAATATGGCGAGGATTCTTTATTTTGTTCATTACGTCCTTAATGACTGTTGTTGTAATGTAGCATCTTATACTTTGTTTGGCAGGCGACCTATGTCCTGCTAGCCCTGGCATGGGTCTTCGTGCCGGTATACATCTCGTCGGGGGTGAGTTCTCGCCGTGAGATGCACACACACTGTGCGGTTTTTCACCGGGGCTGCAGCTTGACGTCGTGCACGAAAGGTGCACCACAACTACGCTGAGTGGCGCCTTCAAAGGTGGCGAGCCCGCGCATGCGCGTTGTGGAAAGGCGCTATAATAGCCACGTACCGTGTGTCCCCCCGAGTATGTGCCGGGGGGTATGACAGATCTTCCTTCGCTTCCGTCGCACTGCCCTGCGCCGCACTGACAGCTTTAGTTACACTGTAATGTGTGCACTCCTCCAGGACAGCAATAAGAAACTGTCGGTGCTCGGTGTGCTTGAAAGCGTGCAAACGACGCCGCTCTGCCCTTTGCCGATCAGATCGTCACCATGCCGGAGTACCTCGGCAGACGCTTCGGCGGAGAGCGGATACGCATGTACCTGTCCGCCCTGTCGCTGATGCTCTCCGTGTTCACCAAAATATCGGTGAGGGCAGTTTGCATGCAGTCGGAGGTAATCAATCAATCAATCAAACATTCAATCAATCAATCAATCAATCAATCAATCAATCAACCAATCAATCAATCAATCAGTCAATCAATCTTCTATCTATCTATCTATCTATCTATCTATCTATCTATCTATCTATTTATTCATAGATCAGGCCATTGTAGGAATTGGTACACTAGGAATTTCTCCAGCACTCAGATGGTTCTGTTTTCAGGACAGCGTTATTGCCCATATGAAAAAGTGTTGCTAGCATTTGTGCGAAGGAGTAAACGGTAGATGATCTTGCTGCAATGGTGTAGATTTAGGTATGGAAGGTGGGAACACATCCATACCAATATTGTGGGAATACTGTGTGGGTTTAGGAGGGGGGGGGGGCTGATATGGGCCCTACCAATATTGTGGGAATACTGTGTGTGTTTAGGGGAGCAGGGGGCTGATTTGGGCCCTACCAGTATTGTAGGATTACTGTGTGTGTTTTGAGGAGCGGTCCCTACCAGTATAGAGATCAAACCTATGCTTGTGCCCTGCTGGCATCTGTCACGCAGCATGCAGTTAAATGTTCCCATATACAGTCAACAAAGACAGTGACATAAATAATGCAAGTTTACAATTATATAACTTAATGTCAATAAATTAAAGCAATTGCATATCCATAATATTTGGAAGCGAAACACTTAGTATTTCCAGAAAAAAGCATGACTTGCAGCAGTCTCAGCTGAAGGGATATTTGCACTTGGTTTGTTTACTTTCTTTAGATTACAGCTTGGCCTGCCATATTCCTATAGTATGGATGTGTGTTATGTAAGCCTTGCAGAATGTTCCCGGTCTGGGTCCCGAAGTCGCTGTCAGAAGCAGTGCGTGCGATCAGCATGCCAAACCAGACAGCAAAGCCTCCCACCTATGGCTTTCCTCATGTCCCTGACATGTCAGCCATACGAAGATCGCAGACGCGTTCTGCAGATTATCTTCGTAGTACGAAAGCAGATAAATGCAAAACAAAAAACAGGCTCCAGTATTTACAGTATAAGGTCTTGCTTATATAAGATACTCTGTTGGAATGTTGTCCAAACCACTGGCTTTGTCCTCAAAGGCCAGGCCTTTTTAACCGTGGAGATAATGCCTGTTTCACTAGTGACGTGCTTTGTGTTTATGACAGTTGTTCAGTGAACATGCTTTGGTTCAGGTCTGCCTAATCTGTCTTTCATTCCTTGGTTATATCAGTGAGGTGGGGGCTACCCTTACTTTGACCCTCTATTGTCAAGGGGTTTTGCAAAGATCCAGAGATGCTAATGCAAAAGACCTACAGATCTTTAAAAAAAAGAAAGAAAGAAAAACACCAGAATTGTGTTGCTTACTGACATTGCAGACATCCCTTACAGAAATTCACTATGGTTTCCTATTGTTTTTGGGGTTTTGGGTATGGGTTTGTTACAGTAACCATGGTTTTACTACGGTACCTTATGGTAATTATGATTACTAAGCTGCTACCCATAGTATTACCATGGTTTACTTATAGCACTTCATGGTAACTGTGGTACTACTATGGTTTACTTATAGCACTGCATGGTAACTGTAGTGAAACCATGATAAAACCAGAGTCATAAACTCATGGTTACCCAAAAAACCATAGTAAAACCATGGTTCATTTTCGTAAGGTATCATAAATGACATTTAAGTAGTCTAATGATTATAACTGTATTGGAGGTCCCAAATATTCCAGGTCTTACTGTTGAAGTTGAGTAGTAGGCGTAACTAAAGATTGTTTTGTAATTGGCCCTTCAAAATAGAAATAATTTGCTAAAAATACAAGGGCTGATATTCTGAAGGTAACAGTTAATATTGGCAGGTACAAATTTTTAGAAAAAGGTGATTCATTTCAAAATTAATTTCTGGGGGTTTTACTGCTAGTTGTGTCAGGTTTTTAATGTGAGCCAGATAGTTGTCTGCTCTACTGGGCCAAGTAGTCATGTGATCAGTCATGTGACCAGCCATGCTGTCACCCGGTTCCAGTCGCTTACATGCTGGTGTTGGCAGGTCTGTCTCAGACCTCTGTGCTCAGTTTTCAGCAAGGCGGCCCCCGCCAATTTAACACTGACGATAGATATATATTTATCACAGAGCTGGCCTCTCCCCCCCCCCACCCTGAGGTGTTAGGTTGTGCTGAATATTTTAATATGCCGCAAATTATTTAAGAGTTGGCAGGCATCCGATGCATGAACCACTGTGACACGTTTCTGACACGTATATATTTTTTTAGCGCCGCGTCAAAGCGCACACTGTCACGGCAAATCAGCCTGACACCGCGGATATTCACGAAAAGCCGGCTGGGCTCTTGGGTTTCCTTTGATGGGGGAGTGGCTCCTCTCGGGCACACCCTTTATTCAGGGGAGCGTTTTCACCTCGCGTATCCAAGGGTGGAATAAATAACAAGAGTGGCGGCAGGTGAGCTGGAGAACGACTGCCCCACTGTCATCACCTGCCGGGGAGATGTGCGCGGCGGGGGCGTCCGCACGCAGAGCCCACTGCCCTCGTCCCATTCAAACTAAAAGCTTTTTCTACACTTAATTATACCTATGATAATTTCTCAGGAAATTACTGCAAAGTCCAATGGCGTTGGCTTATATATATCTTTTTCCAGTTAATTTGCTGAACTGCAGTCCACAAAACTCACATGTTCATTTCCTGCATAAATATCCCGTGTAAAATAGGCACTTACTTTAATATATAAATTAATATTTAATATACGCTTCCATGAATAAAATAAATTCTCCTTTAGAAATGTTGCCATTTCCTGATTTTAAGGTTTATTGTTTAGCAGTTTCACTGCCTATGGGGCAGCCTGACTGTGACTGGATCAGAACAACACAAAATACAATTTTAAACGAAACGTCGCGGCTTATACTCACAGTTCCAAAAAGAGCACTAGCTATGGGAGATTAAAATGCGGTTAGGGGGTTAAATACCAGAGATATTTCGTCAATTGACTACAGAAACAGTTGCAGACCTACATTACTTTAGACAGAAGTAAGAAGACTGTGTCCAAACTAGAGAGACAGCAAAAACTTTATGTGCATGTTGTTCAACCAGCACTGGCTAGAACACCTGGGCCAAGAAAAGACCTGTAATTTTACACGCTGGTGTTTTCAAGGGAACACCTGTTCAGATGTGTTCCCATGTAGCGTAGCTCCATCTAATTGTTCTCCCACCTTTCTGCCTGGCAGACAGACTTGTACTCCGGGGCCCTCTTCATCCAGGTGTGTCTGGGCTGGAACCTTTACTTGTCCACAGTCCTAATGCTGGTGGTGACTGCCCTCTACACCATAGCAGGTGTGTACCGCCTCTGGCCCTAGCCTGACTTGGAGGCCATTGTTAAAACAGGCCCATCCCGCCGCCTCTCATATCCGCAGGAGGCCTGGCTGCTGTCATCTACACCGATACCCTACAGACCTTTATCATGATCGTTGGAGCAATCATCCTCACCATCACGGGTGAGTCTGCCTGATGCCTTCTGCCCGCTCGAAGAAGGTGAAAGAGGTGAAAATGTAGCCACAATTTTTTTTTCCAACATTAAATTTATTTTCAATAAAATTATTCACTAGTAACACTCAAAACTGACTGCGTTAATATCTACAAAGTTTCGCAGTGCTCCATCATAACAGCTGTAAACGGGAATCGTCAGGGTGACTTTCGCCGGGTGGATCATTGAGGGTCGGGCATTTGCAGTGCATTGCAGTCGTATATCTGGACAAAGTTCACAGATTCTCTGCCAATATTTGAACATGAATTATGAGCAAGATAGTTTTGGAGGGAATATTCATTGCTGAGACATACTTCATAAAGGCGGCTCAGAATTAAGAGTCTTGGCTGTATCTGATTTACTACACAGCCATCAAACAGCTTGCTTTCTCAGGCAATGGCTATGCCACGCAGAATGCATAAATCTGTTCCAGCTTATGTAATTCAATCACATTTTAATGGCTTGCATTTTGGTTTCCACCCTAGATAAATAAAGTTACTCCAAATGAATGTTGAAACTTACCTATAATTTGCCAATAAACCATAGAATAACTCACCCAGGGTTACAGCTAACATTATTACGGGTGATATGTAGGATAAAACAATTTTAACACTTTTAGTTAAATTCAGAAGTTTGCTTCCTGACTGACAGAGTAGTCCAGATTTCTTGTAAATTTGTAAATCTTACTCCTTTGACAGCTTTTAACAAGATTGGTGGCTACAACAACCTGGAGGGGATCTACCTGAAGGCCATCCCTTCCAAGATCATCCCCAACACCACTTGCCACCTCCCCCGTGCTGATGCTATGCACTTGTTTCGGGATCCTGTAGCTGGTGACCTACCCTGGCCAGGCATGACCTTGGGCCTAACAATTCTCGCCACGTGGTACTGGTGCACAGACCAGGCAAGACGTCTTATCAAAATTCTGCATTTTCCCTGAATCACAGCTTCATCTGGGGGGATAATTTTCCCGAGGAACAACAGTCATTCAGTAGTAATTTTAGGGCAAACATTACATCCTGCCACACCTGAGATTCCAGGACTCTTCCCCTACATGTCAAGGCAGTGAGAAATTATGATCAGGAAAAAACACCCCTCTGAAAGGAGGGAAATTTATGACACACCTTAAATCTTAAGGTCTTAAAAACATTTTACACCTAATGAATAGAAACCCCTTCGTACTACCAAAATGCACTCCAAACACCCAACTCAGTCACTGCTAAGACAGGCAGACTGTTTCACGGACAAAGGTGGCACGTGTCTGGCAGCTTTCGGCTCCTCGGCTAAACTGCCCCCTTGTGTCCCAGCTGCGTCTTCCTCTGTAGGTTGCCCAGAGCAGTGCCTGAAGTCCGCCCCTTGACTTGTTTGAACTGGGTCAGCTTTGTTGGCAAAGTGCAGTTCTCCACCTGGGTGGGGGCTGCCTTGTGAGGGCAGCTGGAGTAGCTGATTGGCTGTCCGGTTGCACATATGGCAACTTGACACGGCTCGTGTTTGTGGTACTTGAATGAACGGTCATTCTGGGAGTTTCCCAGCTGTCCCCGAGAGAACCTGTTGGGGGGCCTGCAGACACTGCTCGTCTTCTCCAGGCCAGTCATCTTCCCGTGCCAATACCTGTGTCCCCCAATCACGTGTCCCACAGCTTTAGTGGGCCGATGGTAGGACCCAGGTTTGGCGATTATTACCTTAGCATACAACCGTTCTTGGCCTTGCTGGTCTGTGTTGATGATGTTTGTTGTGGGTCTGGATGAAGACAGAAGTAGCTGCAAATGACAGAGAAAAGAGAAGATCTTAGTCCGAGTCCTATACTAGGCATGCTGCTTTCTAACAGTCCTCTTTCATTACCAAGTGTCTTTTTTATAGGTTATTGTCCAGAGATCCTTGTCTGCCAAGAACCTCAGTCATGCTAAGGGAGCCTCCATCTTGGCCAGCTATCTGAAAATGCTGCCGATGATCTTTATCATCCTGCCGGGAATGATCAGCAGAGCTCTCTACCCAGGTAAAGTGTGTTTAATGCCCGCTGGGGTAACAATTTAGATAGAGAGACGTCACTGTAAGCGAGTCTCCGCAAGCCTTTGCCCAAGACACCATACTTATCAAGGTATTTTCATGTTTTCATACTGATGACTGATGGCTAGACTGCTACAGTTGCACAATGTGGTACCTATGCTTGTACAAATACATCACACAAATTCTTGAAAATGCATGGTATATATGTATATTGCACAACAGAAATAATGACACTTTTGCTGGGATATTACGCGTGCAGGCACAAATGCTGCTACGTGTGTAGTGGAGCCACACCTTTCCTTCACTGAGCTTGTGAAATTGCACTTGGTTCCTCTCCAACGCTGTGCAGATGTTGGCATGCTGGTCATCTGCTTCCTTCTGTTCCTGCTGTGGCTGATCCTCAGACCGCAGGTCTAGCATTGACTGGGAAAGCCGCGCCATGACCTTAAGTCCATCTGGTTGTCTGTGGTCCCGCATACGGCCTGATCCGGCTTGCATCCCACTGGCCATAAGAGTCGGCCTCGAGTCAAACACGTCATTATAATTGCTTTCAAAACATTCATCTGGCATTGTGGAGCTTGGGGAATTGGCATAAAACACCTCAACACTGTCAGCTTCGTTAGTGTCGTCTGTAATCCTGATTATCTGAAGCATGCCTCTTTGATCTTCTTTGGTTATATCCTCAGCACCTTCTGAAGCTGCTTCTTGCAGTGGTGTGCCTGAGGTAGAAGCGTCATGAGGTATACCCCTGGTTCTGTCAGAATTTGCTACTTGGTCTGGTGGAGTTTCAGGCTCTCTGTTGATCTTTTTGATGATGCTGATTTCTGGCGTATCAGTATTACTGTCATGACTGATAACCAGCTGAACGGTTCTGCGTTTTGGTACTGGTGGGACTGGTTTGTCCTCTGTCCCCAAGGTAGGTTCTGAGTGTGGCACCTGCTCTTTGGATTGTTTGCTTATGTCAGGCTCATCTTGAGCAGACTGTGGGGGTTTCTGTTGGTGGCCATCCTCGAGCTTGGTAGGCGGGTCACCAGGTTTTTGCTTGAGGCAAACCTTCTCAGGAAGTGACTCCACTGGGGCAACAAAAGGATCCTTGAATCGGATGGCCTGTGAGGTCTCAAATAGCTCGGAGCGCATGAGGTGGGCTTGCATGGGCTTGCTAGTGTCGCGGATATTGATAAAGCCAATCACGTCACTTGGGGGGTCAGGCTCAGGCCAGGTGGGCAGGTAGGAAATCATGTTCACACGCTCTAGGTGCAGAAGCCCCGGGTGGATAGCAGGGAGCTCAACTGGCTCCTTTTGTCGTTGGAGTGGCTTCATCGCAGCATTGTTGGCACCATCGTTTTTGGCACTGTGCTTGTCGGAGGAAGTCCCACTACCTGTCTCCGCAGCACCACTGGTGACCAGGGCGTATTTCGGGTTGATGAGTTTACGAGCAATGGCAGCGGAGGGTAGGGGTGCAGGAGCTGTCTGAGGGATGGGCTCTGGCTCAGGCTCATCCTCCAGATTAATCTTACTGAGGTTCACACCCCTGGATGTCAGGTAAAGTTCCCGAAACAGCTTGTCGAAGGTCTCCACTGCCTGGCCTGTGAGTACTGTGATCAGGTTTCTATCCAGCCTGGAGCCTGTCCATGTAAAACTAGATGGAGGCAAATGCAGAGAGAGCAGGTCAGTCATTTGCATGAATATTTTGACCATGTAATATTTTACATATCAGTAAATTGGAACAGAATATTTTCACAGGTAACAGTATGTCAGTCATGTTGTGGATGTGTGGGCCGTGATCTGTAAAGACTGCTGCATGCTCACACAGACCTGTAAGATCCAGATATGGCTCTGTCTCCATCCACGAAAACAAACTTCTGGCTCATTTTCCCGCAAACCTTCTTTGAGGAGCGCGTGTAGAACTCCGTCCCTTCGATGCTTCGGACTCGCAGGTTCTAGGGAAGTAAGAACAGGGCATTCGTGTCATGAGCGTCTCTGGGGAATGTGTGCAATGCCTCGGCCTTTCATTTATGAGGTCACTGTGGGGAATGTACAGGGAGCCAACATATTTGGGGGATACATTCGGGGGCGCAAAGTCTGGAATATTATCAACCAGGCTGTAGCATTTCTATGCTAAAAAAAGAGGAGTTTTTATAATGTGCTAAAGTACATGTTCATTTTGTATAACTGTTGAGTTCAACCTATGTTGAGAAAGTGTGCTAACACAGACCCTGTCCAATTAGAAAGACTGTTACATACCTTTAGGTGTCCTCTGTGCATTCTGGCTCTCTCACACATGTTCAGGAAGTGCGGTACCCCAGCGGCTTCCAAGATAATGTACACAGCCACCTTCCGCTTGAAACTGGCATCCAGCAGGTCTTTAAAGATGTCTACGTCTGTGAACAAGTCCATAACCACTGCAATAACCTGGCGTAAAAAAACAACAATTTGTACATTAGTTTAGGTCTCCAAGTTTGAAATTAATTTAACTTTGGTGAAATAAATAATATATAATATGACCGCAGGGCAGATCGTGGTGGACTATTCATAATAACATCAGGATCGATGCTTCTAGATAAAGGTCTTAGGGACCAGCATATATATTAAATTTTCCCTCAACAGCTCTCGAAATTATTAAAACTTAATCGTTATTATTGAACTCTGATGACATTTCTTATACTATTAGGAGAGTGTCAGTTACTATCAAATAATTATATTAGTTTAAACAACATAACAGTTAATTCATTTTAAACAATCACCTAGCTATTAATCTCCTTAAGTTGAATATAAACTAATACAAATTTTGAGTGCCAAAAATTAACCATGTAAATTTTTAATTTGCAGACTCACGGCTGTAATAATTTCCTAAATGTATGTGTAGCTAGTAACTATAAATTCCCATAAATTCATGACAGCTTAATAAGACCTCATAAATGCATGTTTAGTTGTAAGGAAAGGACATGCACACTGTGATCCCATAGAACCAGTCGGGGAGCTAGCCTAGTTGATACACACAGATAAAGATCAGCTTGTAATAACAAGGATACAGTCAGAATAATAATTAAAACCAAACCTGCCGGGAAAAATATTCTAACAAATATATCATGTTTCACGTAATTTAAAAAAACAGTTAAGTATATTTGGATTATAAGTGAATTGAAGTATTAGTGAATTTTAAGTATAAGAAATTAAACATTTTTTTTGTTATCTAAATTAAAATAAGTCTGAAGTCTTATAATACAGTATAACAGGTACATTTGTAAAATACACATTGTAACAAGAATGTTCACCATCCTTGGGGAAGGATATTCTACTTTCTAATTTGAAAAATGTAAAATTGTCAGCTAATGACAAAACAAATCATTTGATATCAGACATCGAAAATAATGGCCGCACTGTGGGCCTAGACCATAAGGCTTTGACAATGGGTTAAAATCCCCAGTGATAACCAGTCAAAGACCTCTTTATCAGCAGAGGCCGGAGCCTAATCTAGGTCCCTTTGCACAGCAAAATAATAAAAAGTCAGCATAGACACTTTAATTATGCCATGAGCGTGTTTGAAATTCCTTGTCATGTAGTTACAGGTTAAACTGCCAAGCTTGGGAATGGCATTCTGTTATTCCGTGCCGGGCTAACGATTTTGCCAGTGAATGCACACGCCAGCCTGATACCTTTTGTGCCTGCACGATGGTTTTCCTAACCACCTCTTTAATGTGCGTCTGTCCATCCAGTGGGGGCTGCGCGTACACGTTGGCTCGGGTCACCCCTCGGTAGGATGTGAAATCCGGCCAGCCCATGTCTAGGTTGGGTATGGAGGTATCTGAGCGCTCCGGCCAGTACTGGAGGGACTCGGTTGCGTCCTCTGCCCCCTCGATCCCATCTCCTCTCGGGTGATCGGAGCCCGGCTGGTACACCTCCGCGACCCTGGACAGCCGGTCCAGCTCGAGTTCCGATAAGAAGTGGCGAAGCTGGTGCGCCTTGACGTACGCCTGGAAAGCATCTCTGCCATCCTGTATGAGCGCCTCCAGCGCCAGCCTCTGGTCCTCGCTGTAGAAGAACTCCGGCTTGGATTCGTTGAGTCGCCAGTTCACGTGGTTCTCGTCCAAGCACTGGACCTGGGACAGAGCCATTTCTGTGCAACTTCTCTTTCCCAAGTTTCGTAAAGTTGACCACAAAAATATTGTTACTTGTATCCGAAACTCCAGAATATGCCGGTCGGGCGGAATGAAACGGATCTCCTGCAGAAATGAGAAAAGCGCAGTGTTTCGATCCCTTTTTTTTCCCCTGCAATTTTTTTGTTTATTCCCAGGTGGCTTGTATAGCCTTCTTGATTTTAAACAATTGCTCCTAGTTCATAATTTCACGGGATCTGCTGCAGCACATATGCGCGTATGTAGCATGCGTATGCATATCGCACAGTAATGCTAGAGTCCAGGTGGAATGGCACTGAAGGTTTCCCGGCACCGCGGACCTCCCCCTGCCGCACCCCGGGCACATGACCGAGCACCGCCTTCCCCTGGTCGGTCGGGACTCAGTACTGACTCACTCACCGGCGGAGACTGACTCACACGGGCCGGCTGGGCGCTCTCACACGTTTAAAGTGAAGTGAAACGCGTACTTATTTATTTTATTTAAGGAGTATAGTGAGTAAGATACGCAGCAGAGTCTCACACAAGAGTAAACTCTACAATCCTCCTCTCGATGCTGAACTTGCCACTGTATGATTACCTAACCAGGCTAACCTAACAAGACTAAACTCTACTCAAGCATGCAAGGCAGTAAGACAGAGTGTTTCATTAAAATCCCCCATCAGTGTCATTACATACCATTACTGAGCCTTTAATGGCATTATTTAGTTTTAATACCCAGTTGAAACGGCATGGACAGCTAGCGGGCCGAGATGCCGGTAGCGAAGTCTGCTCTCCTTACCATCTTTCGATGTAAACCTTTTCCTTAATTGTCTTATACAAATGCACATAGCGGAAAGCACTGCGGATAATTGCTGAGCGGGGCGTACAGTATTACAGTGATCTTTCTGCATAACGTGGAGTTCACAAGATACCACGGACGTTTGGCAAATTAGTACAACCTTATGCTGCAAGGAAAAAGAAGTTTTTCTTTCCCCGCGAGTTGTCATATTTCTACATTTTATAAATATAAAAAAAAATATCCACAAATGTCCCCAGTCTCCCCTACCAAACGCGACCTGTATTTATAAATGACGTTTTCTCCACACGACTAGAATTTTTTTTTTTTTTCGTCTGTTATTTATCAGAACGCCTCATAATGAAAGTCTGATCTGCAGCAGATGAATGCGTTCTCGGTATAATTAATGATCTATACGGAATGAGTGAACAAACTGTTGGGTGGCTGTCAGAATTTAATTTAAAAATTTAATTTAGAAACCCTTAAGAACATCTGCCTGATCTTTATAGGTGTTTTAGACGGTATATCAGGATGATATGGTGTGTGGCTGGGGGCTGCCTTTACGCAGATCGGCGTTCTGTCCGCAGACTCGGTCGGCTGCGTGGATCCGGAGGTGTGCCGGACGGTGTGCGGCGCCGAGGTGGGCTGTTCCAACATCGCCTTCCCCAAGCTGGTCATTGAGCTGATGCCCAGCGGTGAGGAGCCGGCTCTGTGTACCCAGGATTAGTCCCATTCTTTGTTAACCGGCGCGGCTGATTAAGTTGACAGTCACGTCCATTTGTAAGTTTTGAGAGGTTAGTTAATGGCTTGTGAAACGCACACTTTAGGGGAGACGCCTATTTCCGCCGCTCCTTTTGTTTTTAAAGTAGCATTAGCCGTTTTTTGTTTGTTTATTTAGCGTTTGTTTAAGTACCGTTTTTAGCGTTAAGTTTCAAAGTAATGGATTATCCAGAAACCCGGTACTAATTTTTGTTTGGGAGGGGTTCCTTTTCAGTCATCTTAAGCCATCTGTTCTTTAACATACTTGTCATACACTTAATAATTTGTGTTTATACATCTCTGGTAGGTATGATAAACACAATAAGAAGCTCATAATATGTTTATCTCCTGCTGTATATATTATCTTATAAACAGTTCCATAAGTATTTGGACATGAATGCATTTTTTGTAATTTTGTCTCTGTATACCACCACCGTGGATTTGAAATTACATAATCAATATGTGATGGAAGTACAAACTTACAGCTTTATTTTAAGGGGCTTAACAAAGGTGTTGTATTAAGCTCTCCGAAATTACAGCCATTTTCCTCAGAGTCCCTCCATTTTCAGAGGCTCAAAAGTAATTGGACATGTGACTGACATGCAGTTTCATGTTAGGTGTGGCTCGTTCCTGTGTTATTCCATTACATATTAAGCATATATAAGATCTGAATTTGATTCAAAGCACTGAATTTGCGATTGGTTGCTGTAACTCAACATGAGATCCAAAGAGGTGTCGATGCAAGTGAAGGGGGTATCATTAGGTTACAAAAGCAAAAAGCATCTATCAGAGAGGTAGCAAAAACTTCAGGAGTGCCCAAATTAACAATTTGGTATGTTCTTTAAAAAAAAAAAGAATGCACTGGTGAGCTCAGTAACACCAAACGGCCTGGGAAACCACGGAAGTCAACTAAAGTGGATGATCGCGGAATTCTGTCCTTGGTGAAGAAAAAACCCCTTCACAACATCTAGCCAGGTCAGGAGCACTCTTGAGGACCCCCAGCATACTTACTGGTCTCCAGCATACTGTGAAAGCAACCAAAGAGTTTCTCAAGGTAAAGAAATGGGACATTCTTCCATGGCCCAGTCAGTCACCTGATCATAACCCAATCGAGTATGCTTTTCAGTTACTGAAGACAGACCTGAAAGACCAACAAAGAAGCAGCTACTGAAGGCGGGCACCATAAAGGCCTGTCAAAGTATATCAAGTGGGGAAACTCAGCATTTGGTGATGTCTATGGGCTCCAGACTTCAGGCAGTTATTGGCTGCAAAGGACTTTAAACCAAGTATTAAAACAATACAATATATTTTATGTTATATTACTTTGTCCAATTATTTTCGAGCCTCTGAAAATGGAGAGACTGCCTGGAGAAATGGCTGTAATTTCTGGAAGATGAATGTAATACTTTTGTTGAACCCCTTAAATTAAAACAGAAAGTCTCCCATCACATCTTGATTGCTTAATTTCAAATCCATCAGGGTGGTATACAGAGAGAACTCTGCAAAAATGTCATTAATGTCCAAATACTTAACGACCTAACCTTATATTTTATTTCTCATATGCTATATTCTCATACCTTATATAGAATATGAGATATAAGATATAGCTAAGATAATATATACGGGATGAGATAAAAATATGATGACCTTCGTATTGTGTTTATCATCCCTACCAAAGATGTATAAACAAAAATTATTAAGTGTATGACAAGTATGCCTTCTCCAACACCCTACCCTCCAGGACTGCGGGGGCTGATGATCGCGGTGATGATGGCCGCTCTCATGTCCTCCCTCACCTCCATCTTCAATAGCAGCAGCACGCTCTTCACCATAGACATCTGGAGGAAATACCGCCGTGGAGCCAGCGAGAAGGAGCTCCTGCTGGTGGGCAGGTGGGCGGGACCCTCCAGCATCTGTCCACTTCAGCTCGATCTTAGTCACTCTGCAATTTTCGCCATATACCGCAGTTATACAGTCTGCCTTGCATTTCTTCTATCACCTCAGTTATTTTCATCAGCCAAACCATAGCTTTTTAACCACTATCGCACTGGGTGCATCATTTTTAATATAAATAAATGTTCCCGAACAACGCGACTGTCCCAACTTTAGTTGAGTATTATGACACGCTGATGGCTGTCGATAGCACAGCTGGCGTGTCCTGTCAGCCGCTGCGGGTGACGCGGTCAGCTCTGTGGCACATGTCTGTTCCAGGATCGTGACGGTGATCCTGGTGATCATCAGCGTGGTCTGGATCCCCATCCTGCAGAGCGCCAACAGTGGCCAGCTCTACGTCTACATCCAGTCCGTTACCAGCTACCTGGCCCCGCCTGTCACCTCCATCTTCGTCCTGGCGGTCTTCTGGAGGAGGACCAACGAGATGGTGGGTCAGACAGCCGTTTGGGGAGAATGGAGAGCGAATAACGCTGTCACTCCCGTGAAGGTGATAGGTCTGACAGGTGATTAAGAGCCGCTGTCACCTTCTAAGTAAGGAGTCATTTATGCATCCTGAATTATGTGAACTATAAGGCAAGCATCTCAAAAACAGTATTACAGCACTACAAATGAACACCTGTGTGTATGCTGAAAGCAGAAAAACCTTTTGACTTCTTCATTCCTGAGTCATGCTGTGCTTTGGAGAGTCGGTCTGCTCTACATTCTCTTGTGTATTATCTTTTCGTTTTAGCGTCGCACGGTGATTGTTATTGATAAACCCCACAGTCTCCCATTGCATATCGAGTGACTTCAATTGTGTGAAACTATGGAAAACTGTGCCGGACAGTTGTGATTGTCTGTGTGTGTGTTTTTGTTTCCTCAATAATCAAGTGGAACCTGACACATCTTCTGGGAGGAAGTTTCCCTTTCTACCGAAGCAGGCCACAAGTAACTTAATATGTTTGGCATTACAGTTTTGAATGATCTTTCAATCTTTTGTCACCAATATTCTTTGGTTTGTGTCTTAACCTGTTTAAAAACAAGGCATACCTGCTTCTTACTTTGCAAAAACATATTCACACATTTCTATTATGGGTGAATTCCCTTTACGGGTTTGGAAAGTCATTACATTGGTGTGGCACGCATACTTTCTATAGAAGCCGTGAGCCACAGGCATGCACATCACAAGTAGCGTTTGGGTTGTTGATGTCAGCTTGTTGTCCTTGCTGGAGATCCACTCTTCTGGTTTTTCTGCGTGGCTAATCAGGCAACCATTAATCTCAACAGACTGCTCACACAAGCCACTCCCCTCCTAATGCACCTAAACATGACTGGGATGAAGCCTGAGACTGTAGACATGGGTGGTCTGGGAATCAGGGAAGGAGGCTTCCAGTCTCAAATGTGTCAGACCTTGTGTCTGGTGCAGCTCTGAGGGTCTGTCTGGTGGAGATTTTTTATAACCACTTATCTGGGCCACAGGAAGCCTGGATACTAGGCTGTTGTATCAGAAAAAAGGACCAATTTGTACATTTGAGGGTACAATTACTGTACCCTTAAGGGTCTGCCACTTGTACCCTAATTGTAGGTAAATGTACCTTTTAGTCTAATTTAAGGTACAGAAATGGACTCTGGGGAACATTGGGGGTACATTAATGTTGGATGACTCAGCTGTGTTTGTCCTGAAACATGAGATTGTGTGGCCTTTGAAATGGTTTAAAGACGCTTGTGGCAGCATCGTTTGCATATTTTATGTGATTTTTTTTTTCACTTTTGTGGACAGGCTCACATCAGCAAAGTGTCTTGTTGCTTTTGAACCAATGAGAATTATTGTTCACACTTGGTTTAGCGCCAAGTGATGTCGGGTATCGACAGGCTGTGGCTCTGGCTCTCATCTCTGCAGATGTTCTTTTAAAGTTCAGTCTGAGTCGTTCTCACATTTACTGTAATCATGTCCAGTGTAACGAAGAGTCCATAATGTAGAAGTACATAAGTGAGGGTTGTGCGGTAAATGGGGGATGTGATCTGGGTGATTGTTTGTTTTCAGGGAGCTTTCTGGGGCCTGATGGTGGGCCTGGTGGTCGGCCTGACTCGGATGATTATGGAGTTTGCATACCCGCCTCCTCGTTGCGGCGTGTACGACCCCCGGCCCTCGGTGTTGCGCAATGTCCACTACCTGCACTTCGCCATCATCCTGTGCCTGCTGACTGGCGCGGTGGTGGTGTCTATCAGCCTCCTCACCACCCCTCCGACGGAGGAGCAGGTCGGCACCTCTCAGCACACAGCGATGCACACGCACACACACGGATGTTTATACAGGCGTACAGGCAGGACTGCCAATAGTAATATCATAACAGCGAGAGATGCTGGTATCTCTGTCTGCATGCAAATGCACCAAACTCTTATGTGGCTCCCGAAAACACCATCTCATTTACGTGAAACCGTCAAACGTTTGCAGATTAAAAACCTGACGTGGTGGACCCTGAATCCGGACAGGCTGGACCCAGAAATCCCTCTGCAGAAGGTTTCCACCCTGCAAGATGGCACAGACCAGCGGACAGATAGTGTGTCTCATGTTTCTTCCTGTATCAGGCCGAGCTTTAATTGTGATTAAGTGTCTGAGAATTTCAAAGGGGATCCATACTTATTGTTTAGTGGCAGTTGGGATTGTCTCATCTGTAGGACTAATGCTGTGGCGGTTTATAGGTGCGGGTCTGCTCAGATCAGATCTCAGGGAGGGGAGGAGCTTCTACTGAGAATCACGTTATTTTCTGCTTACACGATACTGGTGGCAATGGCGCAGTGGGGGGGGGATCCTCAGGATGTCATTACTGTTGTACTTTTCATTAAAGTAACCTGAATTACTTCTATGACGCAACACACTCTTTAATGAGATAAAATTATTGCATCAAAAAACAAACCTAAACTCCCATAGGGGTCGATGCATGCTGTAAGATGTACGACGCTGGCACAGTTTCATCGCCCCTCACAGTTTTGTGTTTTTGTTCTGTTTTTTTTTCTTGGAGATGACGCCGCTGAAGAGCATCATGGGAAGTGTTCCCAAGGTGCCGGCTTTTGTAGCCAGCGGGAAAACCGGCCGGCGACACCTCCGCTGTGCGCCATAGCATCCACCAGGGAGGCACCGTTCTGGTCTCGCTTCTGCTGTGCCAATGCCATCCTCCTCATGTGTGTCAACATCTTCCTCTACGCCTACTTCGCATGACCCCGGATGGGCCCGATGAACCCCTCAAGTACTTGTGAATACCCGATTCTCCAAAATATTTATTGAAAGTAATGAAAGTACTGTTTTCTGTATGTGGTACAACTTTATCCAAAAAAAAAAAAATTAAATGGGTGAGAACAGTGTATATATATATATATATATATATATATATATACATATATATATACACACACAGACTTCAGTATAATTGCCTTAATGCCATAGTTTTGTCTCTGTTCTATAGTTGGTCGTTTCCTATGTTGTAGCAAGAAGTAAGACTTCTACGCAAATTTAAAATTGATTCATCACTTCCGGAAAGTTTTATTAAGCGTGATGTTTTGTGGATTAAATAAATTTGCAATGAATTAACATTTACTTCATAATTTTTTATTTGTGACACAGGATTGTATATACATAAACATATTTTGCAACCAATAAAACATTACCGATACGTCACATGATAACAGAATGTCTGCGTTCTTTCCATGATCCGAACCACATCCCGGGTACATAGTGTATGTTCAGTACTTCAGTTTATACAATAAGCTGTGATTAGCTCGATGAACAGTACAACAAAATACATAGTAAAATCTTTGAGGGTGTCGTTGCAACTTTTGAGGGCTTTAAGCAGTAAATTACACCTAATGATTGCAAATTCATAAAAACATTTTGATTAATGAGCTGATAAGTGCAATACATTGTTTCAAAACGATAAAGCATAACTAAAGCAGATCTTTCCTAAAATAATGTACATATATTATAATAACTTTAATAAATGTAAATTTAATTTTCATACCATAAGCAGGTTCAGAATTCAGGATCAGCAAAAATGACAGGTTCTCTGATTTTATCTGGTCTCAAAGTGATCCTTTAGTGTCTATGGACAGACTGCAGTTGTACTCTGCATAATCAACAGTGTTTTACTTTTTATTAAGGATGCATTTGTATGGGAAGCCATCGCCTCAGATTATCATCTCTGTCACGGAGGTTAGTACGTGGGAACGGTTTTAATGAAGCTTTAAATCTGTTTGCACCATTGATACCAGTGATACAGGTGAAAGAAACACATCTTTAGGACACAGAGTCTGTTCTTTTGTTGAAGGTGCTAGTGGTTCACTAGCCCGGTCTCATCTACTCACACCAGCTGCATGTCAGAAGCAGATAATCAGAGGCTGTATAATTAGCTGATTAATCTGGTGCACGGCTGCTGGAATGCACCAAAAATGTGGACCGGGGGGGGGAGGGAATTCAAAACCACTGGCCTGTGCAATAGTGCCTTTGCTTGAGAGACATGAACCTTCAGCTCCCCCAATGGATTGCTCTTCGTCGTCCCCCGCTTTGAGATTTCCACGCGGCCCTCCCAGCCTCTTGAATTTTGGCTGTCCCTGTACAAATTCCAGACCCCCGAGGAGATCAAGCAGACAAGACAAGAAGCTGGGATGAAGTGTGTGTGGGGGCCTGTTTTCCCAAGGTGGCCTTCCTGAGGCAGTGGTGGGGGGTCAGTGGTAGATGGGCTGGACGTACTCTGGGGGGAAGTATCCAACGCGGCCGTGGCAGCGGCCCTTCCAGCGCTGCGAGTCGGAGCAGTCCAGGAGGTCGATGACCTCGCCGCGCATGAAACGGAGCTGCGAGGTATGCTGGGGGTTGAAGTCCAGCAGGGCTTGGGCGTGGCGAGCTCGCTGGGGAGGGGCCAGAGAGGGAGGAAGGTCAGGGGCCCCGCTTAGCGTATACAGCGTGCCCCGTCTGCATTTGGGCATGTGGCCAGACGGGCAAGAGCCACCCCTCTGCGTATCAGAAGTGAAGAAATATGTTTGAACATGACAGAAGCCCACAAGGGATGGTGATGTATTTACTCAGCCGGTGACGTAACAACCAATCACGTCTGCTCATCTCCTACAGGAAATGCAGCGGCTCCAAGTTCTCCTTAGTGTGGAGCAGACCTCAACATTTTTCAGAGATATTTAGGTCAAGATTGCAAATTTAGTAAGAGATTTCAAACGCTTTATGAAGAAGTACTAGGGAACGTGGAGAAAAAAGTGTCCTGTATTTCTTCTCGATTTTATAAACTTAAAAACAAGGTGCTTTGAAGTTACTGTACAGTCATGAAGTGAGTCAGTTTCCAAGATCACCTGTCTGGCAGTTTCCCTTGAGGGCAATTATACAGTGTCACGCAGGGAAAGGCCTGTGCTCAGGCTCATCACAGTGCCACGTCGAGCTATGGTCTCTAGAGCATACTGTGCTGTCACAGAGATCCCATGGAAAGACCTGTGCTCAGGCTCATCACAGTGCCACGTCAAGCTATGGTGTCTACAGCAGACTGTGCTGTCACAGAGATCCCATGGAAAGACCTGTGCTCAGGCTCATCACAGTGCCACGTCAAGCTATGGTCTCAACAGCAGACTGTGCTGTCACAGAGATCCCATGGAAAGGCCTGTGCTCAGGCTCATCACAGTGCCACGTCAAGCTATGGTGTCTACAGCAGACTGTGCTGTCACAGAGATCCCATG
>JAODKN010000093.1:23286831-23301220 GCA_026774425.1 Petrocephalus zakoni | reverse complement strand
GCGTTACCCTGTGCGAGAGTTACCCCACAGGAGAGTTACCCTGTGCGAGCGTTACCCTGTGTGAGAGTTACCCTGTGTGAGCGTTACCCTGTGCGAGAGTTACCCCACAGGAGAGTTACCCTGTGCGAGCGTTACCCTGTGTGAGAGTTACCCTGTGTGAGCGTTACCCTGTGCGAGAGTTACCCCACAGGAGAGTTACCCTGTGCGAGCGTTACCCTGTGTGAGAGTTACCCTGTGCGAGCGTTACCCTGTGCGAGTGTTACCCTGTGTGAGAGTTACCCTGTGTGAGAGTTACCCTGTGCGAGAGTTACCCCACAGGAGAGTTACCCTGTGTGAGCGTTACGCTGTGCGAGCGTTACCGTGTGTGAGAGTTACCCTGTGCGAGTGTTGCCCTGTGTAAGAGTTACCCCACGGGAGAGTTACCCTGTGTGAGCATTACGCTGTGCGAGCGTTACCCTGTGCGAGAGTTACCCTGTGTGAGAGTTACCCTGTGCGAGAGTTACCCCACAGGAGAGTTACCCTGTGCGAGCGTTACTGTGTGTGAAAGTTACCTTGTGCGAATGTTACCCTGTGTGAGAGTTACCCTGTGTGAGTGTTACCCTGTGCGAGCGTTACCCTGTGCAAGAGTTACCCTGTGTGAGAGTTACCCTGTGCGAGAGTTACCCCACAGGAGAGTTACCCTGTGCGAGAGTTTCCCCGTGCGAGAGTCACCCCATGGGAGAGTTTCCCCGTGCGAGAGTTACCCCGTGCGAGCGCTCCCTGTCGCGCAGGAAGACCGTCCTCTCCTTGGCGATGCTGTTGCTTTTGTAGAAATCCACCAGCTCGTTGAGAGAGTCGAAGGGCTCGTCCCACACGTAGTACATCCCGGCGCGGTTTTTCAGCACTTTGAAGTGCTGTACGTGGTTCCCATAGCTACTGGAAGGACAAGAAAACACACTTTGAGGACCCTCAAATGCGTCATGATTAACCAGACAGGTCGCCAAAGGTGCTTTTTTCCTATGGGATGTGAAACGCACTGAAAGCTTTTCAAACAAGTTGCCTAGGTTACCCCCCCCCCCCCAGAAAAATGGCTCTGGACGTGCCGGAGGTCGGAATGGACTCTTTACACACATGACCCTTACTTATTTACCTCAAGTGTAGGATGTGACTCAGCATTGCTAATGAGTTTCAGCACCGTCCTGGCACGTAACCAAGCCGGAGTCCCCTCAGTGGATGTGCCCCGTGACGGACCAGCCCGCCCCTTGTTCTGCTTTAGGCACCTCGGGAGCAGTGCCGAATGCCGAGCTCGTAATCCCGCCATTATAATCCAAAATGCCACAGGAGGACAGAAAGCAGCCACTCCCAAGCCAAACCGGGAATGATGCAAGATGGTCGCCTGACAAGTTTACAAACGGCACTGCAGCCATCCCCGTGTCTGAGCGTGATGACGGCTGACACTGGGGCGCTAGGCTGACGCTAATAATTAGGCTAAGATTGCACAAATTCCTGATCTATACCCTGCCTGCTGCCCGTAAATGCAAACCTGACAATAGTCTGTAGCAAGGTCATTATCGTTAAAGAAAATTAAAACCAAAACTACAAGAAAACACTTATGGAAACAGAAATAAAATAAGAAAATAAAATGGAAAAACCACAACAAAAAAGAATCTGTGAAGGTTCTTTCAGAAACTAATTTAGCTAAAGTAATGTGTTTATCTTTAGTTACCATTAATAATACCTTCTACATTTTACCTATTTTGAGGATACTAGTATATAAAATAGAAAAATAAAATAGCTGTACAACTTGTAATATATCCCTAGAAATAAAATTACTAATATGTAAACTGAAATATATAAAAATGTAATATAAAAACGAATAAAACCACACTGCAAGCTAACAAAAACAGAACTGGATTTCAAACGAAAATTGAAGATAATATAAAACTACAAAAAAAATGTAATCAAAACTATAATTACACTGGCCAGTAAGCAGATTTTTTCCAAATTTACAGACTTTTTCCAGAAACCACATCCTGTCCTGTGACCTGAGGTCACACACTGAATATCAGGCCATTTGTCTAATAAAAATGTCACGAGGAAGTGCAAAGTGACACCCAGTGATTAGCCAAGAAGCCTTACGATTACTGACAGCTCTGAGGCCCAACGCTGGCTCACTGACAGTTACGTTATGTGCGATGGACATATTACCCTGCTGGTGTATTTTTCTGTCAAAAGAACTACTATGTTCAAGGATCTTAGAATCCATCATGGTAACTGGGCAACTTTTTTGACATTAAACCAGTCTTTTCTCATTCCTTAGAGAGTTTGAGAAGTTTGCATGAACAGAAAAACCCTCTGTACAATCCTCTAAAGCTATGCTGCCCCCATGCTGAATCAGAGAAGCAACATCTCAGCGGCACAGCATGAGGCCTCGGGGTGGGGGCTCACAAAGGTCCTACATGCTGAACTTTCACTTGTGAACAAACTGAAATAGGAGCACAGTCCCCTAGGGGAGACTGAAGCAACTGCATGGGATACAATAACTAAAGACAAATAACAAACCGTGCCCAGACATGAAACCTGTCAAGAAGCCAGCAGAAGGCATGATGGGAGCGGCCGCAAAATCATTAGGAGAAAAAAGGGTCTTTACGGGAATAGTGATTGATGGATGTAAAAGAGTCAAAAAAAAGCCAGAGAGGATGTTGTTTCGGTTTGGTTGGGTAGGTATTTGGTTGCTTTCGACAGTTTGGGGTAGAGATGAATAAAAAAAGTGTGCATTTGAGTCATGTTCAGCTGACTTAAAAAAAAGGACATATTAAGAGAAACTCGCTTGTGTCCTGTAATGTGATATTACGTGATACTTCTGAGTTCACTAAAAAATTAAACAACATGAAGACATGGATACCAAGATGGCCCTCTGAGTACTTTATTTTTACTCAGTGCCATCTGCGTCTACTTTTTGGGCCCCAACCCTTTCTTGTGGTTTCAGCCCACACCTTCGAAATGCGGATGTACGATTTAAAAATGTTTTCTGGAAATGACACAAAAGTACCCCTCCAATGGGAAATGTAATCACAGGTGGGGTTCATGAGCGCACAGATATAAATATCAGCCGAGGAAGCCGTGCCCGGGGTGATGACTCTGTCAGTGTCACACGGATACGCGACGTGATACCTGTCAGCTGAATCTACCCAGAGTTACCGGTTTCCGGGAGAATCTGGGGAATTGAAGGAGGGTGTCTCAGGGCTGCCCGACGTGGGTCAGGGCTTTGGATTTGAACCCGTGGCTGAACCCCCCACTCAAACAGGCACAGGTTTTCTATTCTTTGACATCCAGACAGCACATCAAGCAAAAATCTAGCCAGCAGTGATGTTGAAGACATCTGATAGACATAGTAACCATTCATTTTCTGCACCGGCTTGTCACAGGGCACACCGCAGCACACACTCACACCTACGGGCAATTTGCCAACTCTAACTAAACTCAGCATGTTTGTGAACTGTGGGGGAAAAACAGAGGGCCTGGAGGAAACCTCACAATGACAGCATGCAAACTCCGCCATGGCAAAGACGCACACACTGGACAGCATGTTGCTGTACACCACCACCTCAAGGCTGAGAACCTGGGTGCAGTTATACAGTGGGTGATACCTCAGCACCTTCAGATGCAGTGTGAAGTTTCTCCGGCGGCTGGAGTGACAGTCCAACCACCTACCCCCAGATTTCCCCTGAAGTTGGAGGACCTGCTTGTAGGGTTGGATGTAGGGTAACGTCATACCCAGGATGAGGCAATTGCAGGTCAAGGGCCTTGCTCAAGGGTCCAATGGAGTAGAATCACTCCTGGCATTCCAGCCTGTAACCTTCCAATTGCTGGCACAAATCCCCAGCCTCAGAGCCACCACTCCACCCCTTTGATAGCTATGCCCAAATAGCTAAACCCAAGGCTCAGAAGAAAAGGCGCTGGGGATCAGAGGTGGCTGTGACTCCTTCCTAGATTGGCTGTGTTCTGAGTGCAACAAAGGAGAATTATTCTTCACTATGGGATTGAACTTTTATCCCATTAACTATATGCCAGTTCTCCTCCACGGTATTTTGGAAACCAAATGGTAGTGGCTGATCAGATCAGAAAGCCACACTGGCCTATTTTGTATTAATGCTGTGAAGCTCTGAGGTAACCCTTGCAGGACCCGCTGATGCCGCGTTCTGGTTTAAGTTGTGTACACCAGTTGACGGGCGGGTGAAATCCACCGCCTCGCCTTCTCACACAGGGAGTGACGTCGCAGATGCAAGCCGCATTTGGAGGAACAACACAGCTCCCTGGCGTGTACCAGGCACCAGCAGGTTCCTATATCAATAAGACCACGGCGTAGGAGGCAGATAATGATGCCAAATGGTTGCCAACTGTCAAGGATAAAGGCTTCCGAGGATGCGGCAAAATTAACTGTACAGGCAGTCGTCAGAAATTTCTCATGCGTTTGGGATTCAAGTGTTAAATGCAGAGATACGATGCTTTCGAAAGGCCAAAAGCTGAAGACGTCCTGTTGGATGGGTTTGTAAATATCTGCTGTGGATGATTAATAATATTAATTTGTTCTTGTTATTAATACAAATGCAATTAACCTGACACTTAAGAACAAACAAGCGATTCAGATTTCACAGCATAAGGACATGCTTGTTAAAAAACCGGCATCTCACTTTGCGTAGGACAGGGCAAGGCGATATGTCCCGCTCCCGTCAGGCACCAGTGGCATGCACAAGTAAGTGAACGGCAGTCACACTTACAGAGGCGTTACAGATCCCAGGTTCCTGCCTGCTGTGTGCATTCAGGGGTTAATGTTGCTGTGTCGTTTCTATGACGGGTGCCTCACCCGTCGGCAGCAATGCAAACATGTCATACAATCGCAAGCAAATACATAACCGATCAGTTACCCGTAGGGGAGGATTTTGCCAGGGCCGCCTAATGTGGAGGGGTTAAGACTCCGTGTGTGCCACGCGCTGTTCAGGGGGAAGGTTACAGGCTCCACTGAGCTTGAAGAATCCCATGGGCATCAGGCAGCTGTGCGGGTTGTGGTCACGGAGTGCCCTGACATCTGCACATCAGCGCTCCCCGGCCCTCACGCATCTGACAGAAATATTACGGCAAATCTAAATTATTCCGTTATGCACCTAAAGTTAGCTACATCAAAAATGTCGGGATAGTTTGCGAACCCTACAAACTATCTACAAGGCAATAAAACTGTTACATAAACGCGGATGCGTGTGCAGACATGTCTCCCACTGAAGGTCTCACTTCAGCCAGCTGACCGAAGCTGGCAGCCCTGCCTGGGGTGGGGGGGAGAATGCCAAGACGAGCTTCTAAGCTTCTCAAGCGCTGTTAGAGGAAAAACAAAGCTGAATTCCTCTCCACGCCTTAATCCTGCATTTTATCGCAGTCATTAAAAGCCTTCATCTGTGGGCTGCATCCCCCCCGGTGCAGTAGTTTATACTCATATCATGCTTGGACCGAAAAGCCGTTGGTATTCAGCTGATCAGCCTGCAAGTCTCATTACCGCTGACCTATATTCTCCCCTTTCAAGATCAACGGGAAGCCTGGGGGAGCGAGGACGAAAGGCTCCCCGGAATGTAAATCGTGCTGTAAGATTTGCAGCACACTCTGGCCGTCTGGGAACATCTTCCCCTGCCCGTGGGCGAATCCCTGGCTCTCAGAACCCTTCCCTCTGCTCACCACACCTGAAAATATCCGTCATGGGCGCGGCTGTTTGGCGTACAACACCTGAGGGCACAAGCCTGTTTAGACAGCACCACCCACACACACATAACTTACAGCTTTGAGCAAAAATGGGAATGAGAAATGATTTGATAAAAATAGGGGATACGGGCTTCATTTCTGATGCCGTTTCTTTCTCGGAATGTCCCAACAGAGAAGAAAAACGGCAGATATGATACTACAGTATTACGGAAAAATGTGGCAATGAATCCGCGAGTGTTATACTGCCATCTTCTGGAGGATATCTGCATTACACTCGCGGACACTAGCTCTGCGGAGACAGTCACATCATCCGTGGCAGATTAGACTGAACAAGACAAATAACTGGCTCGGAGGTCACAGCTGATAAACTAAGACGCGTATTTGTTTAGGCAAACGGATCTCATCTCAAATGCAGCCATGCCGTGTTTTCAATCTTCAAGATGTTTCGTGATCTAACATCATTAGGCATGTAAGTGTCCCTCAATCCCCTCATTCGCCACATCATTTTCCCCACCATGGACACATGGCAAAAGGAGCAAGACTGGATTAAACACGAAATTCCTTTAGGGGCTTTAGGGGATGCACAGGGAATTTTTTGCTAGTCCAGTCGCACAGTCAGACATTCATCAAGGCGGCACAGGATGGTTGAGTAACCATTTCTTTATCATAGATTACTTTGTGCGTGTTTATTTAGCAGATGTGTTATCATCAGGTGTGTTAACGGACATCTGTGCGGAAACGGGAAGGCGGGAAAACGCTGCCTCCGCAGGGTGACTCATTTTTTACCCCAATTGTTCTTCTTCGCAGCCTGCATGAATGTTATTCTCGGAAAGTGTCCTAACAGCTAAGTGCCCTCCCCCAGTCGGCGGCTATTTCGTTCTGGCCAGCTCTGATCGCTCACTCCCTACTCCCCAAACTCATATTTATCCTAAAAACGGAATCCCCCCCCCCCCCAGCCCCTTGCCAGGTTCTGTCCCCGGCCCTTCTTCCAGTAACTTTTGAGATGCCTTATAGCTCATCGTGACTCAGGGCGTTCTGCTGGAGTAAGGCGGTCAGTGCTGAGATGGTCTTCGCAGCTCATGCCGCCATCGATTTCCTTGCGTAACTTGTTCTGACATTTGGAGTGGTTTGCATTCTCGCCGTTTCGTTTTTACGGCTGTTACATTTCCACGATGACATTCCCTGCCTTTGCCACACACACCGGGTGTGAGAAATTCAGTGCGCTGTACCATTCCCCCCTATGAGATGGATAACATCCGTTTTCACAAGCGTTTTTTTTTTCTAGCGGCTTAGTATACGCAGTGATAATGTATCTTTTTATTTCAGATAAAATATAATCACAAATCTTTATATTGGCGTGTCAGCAAATGACTTGCTATATAACAAAACCGATAAAATTACTGACCGCGGTACATCTCCCCGCAGCATCAGATATCATCAGAATAGCCTTTTTCATATTGTGCTGTGAGATGCTGCATTCGGACGAATGGTGCCCTGCCAAGGCATACATATTCTAATCCCCACGAGATGCTTTACGCTGGTCGTGCAAAAAGAGCTATGCGATATGTTTGTGTTTAAAACCATCTGCCTCTGGATGATTCATGCTGCATTGGTTGTCTCATTAACATTTTAATACGGTTAGCATCGTAAACCTCGCTAAGGCTAACAGCTGGCCCATTTTGTAGAACAAGCGCCGTAAGAGCAGTTAATGTGGTGTATCTGAAACGTGCTCATGATTTGCGCACTTTTGTTTTCTACTTGGAACAGGTTTGGCTAGGTACCTTACGGACCATATAATAACTTAGATGTCTCTCAATGATCCCGTTTTTAAACATAAATAATATAAATATTATGCAATGTGAATAATTCTGGAAAAATGACATTCTAACAACCGACATCATTATAAACAGAATTAGATCTCAATTGTTCAAGGGATGTCAACCACTCAAGATAGTACTGATCAGTTACACAGTTGTGGGTCAAAATGAACATGTCTCTAGGTGTGAAAAATATTATTCATACTATTGTAACACAATGCCTCCGCTCTGCTCTTATCAAAGATCTACAGATTTGTTTTAGATGGAATGTAACAAGATGCAAGTTTTGCGTCATGCAGGTCAATTGTTTCACAAGACTGACTTCCGGTCTGTGCTCCATTAGACTGACGTGTCTTCCTGCATGAACTCCATAAGACCGACATGTCTTCCTGCATGAGCTGCATAAGATTGACATGTATTCCTGTCTGATCTCCATAAGACTGACATGTATTCCTGTTTGAGCTCCATAAGACTGACATGTATTCCTGCACGAACTCTATAAGATTGACATGTCTTCCTGCATGAACTCCAGAAGACTGACATGTCTTCCTGCATGAGCTGCATAAGACTGACATGTATTCATGTCTGAGCTCCATAAGATGGATTTGTCTTCCTGTCTCAGCTCCATAATACTGATGTGTCTTCCTTTATGAGCTCCATAAGACTGACATGTCTTCCTGCATAAGCTCCATAAGACTGAAGTGTCTTCCTGTCTGACCTACATGAGACTGACGTGTCTTCCTGCAGGAACTTCATACGACATGTCTGTATCTATCTGAGGGGTCAGTACTTCAGAATCCAGCAGGCATGTTTCCTGAAATTCAACTAAGCTATTTAATATGTACTTGTCAGAATCAGTTCTCACTGTCTCCGAACCGTAATTGCTTAAACCTGGCAAATGGAAAATGAAGTAGCGAATGAATGGATTTGAGTTGCTGGATGAGGCTGATGGCGGGGGACCCTGACACGGCCTCTGGCGCGTCTCGTAGCGCACTCCTCTTCTTTCCAATTAGCGTCCCAGTGGTTTTTTAATTGGCAAATGTGCACAGCGGATGTCGCGGCCCCAGAATAGAAATGCAGGAACGCGAGGCTCCTTACAAAGCAGAAGCACCCTGTCCTCTCACACCCTCCCTGCGTTTGTCTCTCGCCCGTCACGGCGGCCCCCAGCGGGAAGTGAGACCCCGCCGCTCTTTGTGTGGCTCTGTGGGCACCTTACCTGACTGACAGTGAGAATTCCCCAGGTGCGCTCTCACTCTCCCTGACCAGGAAGGCCCCGCATTCTCGATGCTGCAGCCGTGCCTCTGCCACCTGCCTGGAAATCCGTCCCGCAAACCACCTGAGGACGACGTCCCAGCTACGGTTAACCCCACCGCGGCCGCGACACTAACACATAGCGGTGTCAAATAGTGACCTACTTAAGCTTCGGTGGTAGCTCTGGGATACTTACATGTGTGGCCTCAGATTGATGTAATTCTTGGGGACGTACCCCCTCCTGCCATTAAGCTCTGCCGTGTACCAGTTGGGGTCGTCTTCCATGTTGGTTATCTGGATCACAAAAGTCAATCTATGAGTTTATGGTCTGACGCGGTTAGTACAGAGGCTTACAGAGGCTATCAGCATGGCAAGACTCCTTGGGTAGACCTCATAATGGTAGTTTCACTTCTTCCGTACAGAAATGCACACAGCTACGGTTTTCAGAAGATCCATACATAGCTCGGTGTGAAGTTGCGAGGTGCGTGCCCTGCTTCTGAGAGAGCAGTGGTCAGAGACACGCTTCCTGACGCGGGAGCGATGAGCGTGGGACCCGCCGGCAGTGGCGGGCACCCCCTACCTTCAGCACGTCGCCCTTCTGGAAGCTGAGCTCATCACTCTCGCTGGCGCGGAAGGTGTAGAGAGCCAGGGCTTCCATCCTGTGGCCTCCAGAGAGGGCAGAGACGGTCGTCCGGAGCCCTCAGGCACGGCTGAGATCCGAGCGCCGCAGGCTGGGTCCAGGGTGGGGGAGATTCTCGGCAGCAAGAGACGGGCTGTGTCACCACAGCGCGGAGGAGGAGAGCTTCTGAAAACGAGGTGGAGAGCGTATTCAACACAGCGTGGCCATGTGTGACACAGAGAGAGAGAGAGAGAGAGAGAGAGATGAGTGTGTGTGCTGGCGGTAGGGAAGGGGGGGTGCTCTCACTGCATTGGTCTTTATCTGAACAGTCTGTGTGACACAGGAAACCAGAGCAGAAGCAGGGAGTTAGCGAAAACAAACCAAAAGCCCACAGAAATATGCACCCTCACTGGTGGCATGTGAAAGAAAAATCGCAGAACCTCCATCGTGGGAAGCACGCGGTCCGGTCTACATGCGTGTGGACCCCCCCCACACACACATTTACACATTTCTTGGCTTAATGAGAGTTAGAACATTGTAGGGTTACTCGATTCTACAGACCCAGTACAACATGTCACGGATCTCGCCAGGGACGCCCGATTCCCAGGGGGTGCGGACTGGCCACCGCGACTAAGTTCCCAGAATCCTCTTTGATTTTAGCGACCGTCTCCGAGTGCTGCCGTTTAATCCCTGACAGCGCAGGCCCTCTTTAATAAATTATCCTTCAACTGCGGCATAATGTCCTAGGTGGATTGCGACCCTGCGGCGTGTCACAGATCTGAAATCGCCCCACTGCGCATTAGATAATGAAGCAGTCGTTTCCTTTGCGTGCACCCCCCACAAACCCCCTCTGGCTCAGATTTGGGTGTCCTAGCTCTCCTGGTGCTGAAGGCAGCATAGTGAGCTACCCTTTTAATTAGACTAGTTAATTAAATCCCAGCTGTTGCGACAGTCACATGCCGGGCCGAGCACGAATACGGAGCGCCTGGCACGTTTTACATCGCGACTGACAGGCACTTTTACGGGCGAGGGGACGCCATTTACGGCCTGCCGCGCGGCACTCCTTCTTCAAACTGCCTTCTCCGGAGAAGCGCTGATATATGACTTTGCTGTAGAGAACCGTTGCTGTAATTACCCACCGAACCCGAGGTATTAAGGTATAAAGGCAGTCTGCTGTCTTCGGTAGATGGAAGGCTGCTTGTGGTTTGGTGTTACTGGGGAGGGACATAAAATCAGTGCTCACAGAGGACCCTGTGTAACTGAAAAGGGGGTCATGCTCTGTCACAGAGAACGGGGTCAGCGTGGCTTGTGGTCTGCACCTGACAGCTTCAGGGCCCGTGTCCTGAACATCGGGAGGCGACGCCTTTTCCGTCCCCCTCCAGCCCACCTGAGAGGCGGATATCGTCGTCGTCTTACTCGGCCGGCCAGCCATATCTGAGCGGGAGGACCTGGCTCCCCGGCCAGATGCGGCAGACGCCGGGGAGCGGGGAGGCAGAGTGCGAGGTGCTAAGCGTGGGCGTGCGCTCGCCTGGGCGGTCAGAAGGTCGAAAAGGAGCAGGACGTGTCATCATGGCGGAAAGTGCAACGAGAGACGGCGGCCAGTGAGACGCTCGCTTGTATTCAGACAGAGGGATTTATTTTAGACAGCTCTCGGGACAAAGTACCTTCCTGTGTTACTTCTGCTGCCGGTCTGACGCTTGGAGAAAGCTGCAGAGGCTTTTAGAGGTTTTTTTTAATCGAAAACTAATCTTATGCATCTTATTTGATTGCTTTATCTCTTTGTAACATATTATAATCATTCATGAAGTTTTTTACGTTTTTGATCGTTCAGTCCGTCTTACTATCTATATATTCTTTCCATGACAATAGCCCTAGTTGCTGCCCTGGTGTTAAAAGTCAACATAGCTAACTCACGCCGGGGCAGAATCGGGGGGTGGGGGGGGGACGGGGGCTCATTGCTGCCTTCGGGGGACCTGAGTGTGAAGGCTGGGGATGTGTAAACAAGAGTAATTATCCCAGATTTATCACTCGCACGGTGATGTTCTGCATACCTGGAGTAGACATCCGAGCTGTCTGAAGTTTACGTCCTGCGATTCTAGCTGTGGGGCACAGACTCAGACATTTCATGTTCAGACGCGGCTCGAGAAGCTTTAAGGGAAATAATTGGGGAAATGTTCAGGGTATATCTGTGCTTTTCATTCGAAGATAAAGCGCTTGAGAGTCCAGATGGCCAGATAAGGGAAACATACAGCAATTTAAAAAAGAGCCTGGTGAGCTGGCAGAAGCACTAGTGGGCCGGCCGGGAATGACCCAAGAGGCGACTGATATGAAATGTGAGGCACAGCTTGTGTCTGATGAAATAACCCCTGCGGCGGCAGCGTCAGAGGCAGGCAGGGTGTTTCCTAGCCGCACATGACGCCCTGGCCGGGCACATGACTGGCCCTGCGGGTTCTGCTGAGCCAGCAGGGAACTTCTCAGTCTGCTATGTTTGGCTCCCAGGGGCACGAGCGGCAGCCTCTGGATCTGAATGGATGCGGCGTCCCGTCCCGCAGCCCAAGGGGCAGAGCAGCTTCCTGAGCCCCTGGGTGCGCTAGTCCAGCCTACACTGGCCCAGTGCCCTGCTCACCCTGCAGTGTGCGGTGGCTCAGCTGGGCAGCCTCGCCGCCGTGCCCCCCCACAGGTACGCCCAGTACGGGTCACGCTAGAAGCGGCCAGACGCCCCACTTTGACACTTCCGCCGGAGTTGTGTGTAGCAGGGTGCCTTCGGACAGTGGCCCATATGCTCGGCATCAACATTCCTGTGCCATGTGTCCGTGTGAAGCTCGTTGCCATGGCGTCCATGGGAGGTAAGGGGCTGTGTCATCTGCAGAGCCTGACACACCTGCTCGGGTATCTCTGTAAACGGCTTTCCTGCACCCCGGGCTACATCTGTGCCCGCTGTTTTGACACAGATGCGTTCGCACGGATGTCTATTGTTTTAGGTGTTCCAAGAACAGAAGGTATCACTTCCTTCCTGTAATAACATTTTAGGGGTCAGAGAAATATAGGCCTTTATTTTAACCATTAAAATGGCACTAAGTCTCTGATATAAATACCTCTTGGGAAAGAGGATTTGTAAAAGACATTTAGTTGTGTGATGACTTTAGTCAGTGAACATGAGCTGGATGGAACAAACCTGAAATAAACCTGGATCGAACCTGAAACAAACTTGAAAAGCTGAAATGAAAACTGAAAATCCTGAAATGAAAGCTGAGAGATAGCTGCTCACTGCCCTGTTTGTCACAAAAAAGCAAAGATTCAGTAGATCATCCAATCATGAATCTGATATGTAGAAGTGTATGTATAACATAACAGTACGTGATGGTGAACTTACAGTGTATAAAGTGCTAACACTATACACTAACAGTTTGTCTGACCCTGATACTAACTCTAACAAGCACTGTACCCTTAATGCTCCCCCTAGTTCTAGCCTTAATACTAACCGTAACTCTAACCTTACCCTAAATGTACCCCAAACACTAATTTCACTGAGAAACCAAATGCTAGCACCCATCCCAATGCTAATGCTAAACAGCAAAGTATAGAGGAACTGGTCAAAAAGTTTTAAAAACATATTTGAATTTTAATATGTGTGAATATTGAATTTGAATATTAAACGTAACATTAATTCTGTAATTATTCCCTGCGGGTCACACTTATTTTCTTTAATCTGGATGGCTTATGTTGGTAGATGAGGTTCAGCGGGATGTACTGGTTGTGGGCTTTGAGCCTTACAGCAGCTCATCTCTGCCCTCACATTTTGCTCGTGGGAGTTTTACTTACACAAACATGTTCTGAGGGCAGAACGAAAAATGATTGGCAGAACCAATCAGATTGTAGAGGAGGTGGATCCAAGCAGCTAGAGGAGGTGGGACCAAGACATCTTATTGGTTGTCTCTCTGAACCAGACATGTTTCATTCTCCTCTTAGAACATGTTTGTGTAAGTAAAACTCCCATGAGCTCAGATTTCCCCCCAAATCAGCCCTTGTTGGTGGCTGTGCTCGTCTGCTCCTCCTAGTGGTGGGAGTGGGAGTGCTCAGGTGCAGCACCTGCGGAGTGAGGAGGTGCCCCACAGACTGCAGGCTGTGCTGTACAGCATCGCGGGTAGGCCTCACACCCTGCATGGCATTTGTGTAGGTTACACCTCTGTTTTAATTTTTAAAAAGTCTAATCGAAAGTAGAGTAAAACGAAGGAGTGAAAACACCGCATTTGAAAAGTTTTCTAGCTGCAACTTCACTTAAAAATGGCTTATCAGTGACTAATTTCAACACATACACAGGATGTGATGTAATATAAGCAAATATATCCTTCCTGTCCTTAGTGAGCCTAGAGGTGGTAGGAAAGTCTTAAAAGTTATATTTATATACCATGTTAGAAATTCCCTTCCTTCACAGTCAATAATTTCACTGTGGTTCACTAATATTGTGACAGTTTTTAGGACCTGTAGTCTGACACAGAGTCACTCATAGGATTGGTTCCAGGGAGTGTTTAAATCCTATATCACAGCTGGGATAATGCCTCTGAATACTGACAATTATTGGGAAAGGTTTTGTTGATTAACTACTACAAGTGACCAAGAGTGATTCCGAATATCTCTGCATACTCACGTGTAGGCGGAGTGGCGGCTCTGAGGCTGGGGGATTTGTGCTAGAAATTTGAAGGTTGCTGATTTGAATCCAGTGAATGCTAGGAGTGCTTCTACTCCATTGGGCCCTTGAGCATGGTCCTTAACCTGCAATTGCTTCATCCTGGGTATGACATTACCCTACATCCAGCCCTGCAAGCAGGTCCTCCAACTTCAGGGGAAATCTGGCGGTAGGTGGCAGGATTGGCACTCCAGCCCCGGGAAAAACTTCTCACTGTTCAGCTCCATCTGAGCAGCGTGGTGCTGAGGTATCACCCACTGCCTGGCTGCACCCAGGTTCTCATCCCTG
>JAODKN010000093.1:23259733-23271455 GCA_026774425.1 Petrocephalus zakoni | reverse complement strand
CTAGGCAATCCAGTACTGTGGGTGCCTTACTGCTTAGCTGATGCAGCTCAAGTTGTGTGACCTCTTTATTAACATCAGGAAGTCAAATCCCAAAAGGATGTTTATTCAAACCAACAATATGAACTTGCAAATTGCATAAACACTATTTGTTCTGATGTGTAAGGAAACAGATTATTGTTGCATAACATACAACTCCTAAAATGCTAAACATAAGGAATATTGGATTATGTGCTATGCATTTGGTATTTATATTCTCTATCTATTTATCTATCCATCCATCCATCTATCCATTTCCATCCATCCAGTCAGCGGTCAGGTTACAAAATTGGTATTTATTTTTTTCTTCAGGCACTCTTTGGACGCCTCCTTTCAGAAAGTCCCAAGCTCTGCTATGACATGTACATGGGGATTTTGCGCTAGCTAACCGTAACAGTGCATGTATACAATGGACACTGTTAGTGAGGGTAGTGGGGAACCCTGGGGCAGAATTATGACAAAAAAACATATATTGTGTTTCATTCAGCTTTGACGCTGTATAATATGACTCCTTTTGGACTTTTAGTCTGCTTGTTAAAACCTGTTCTATGAGACACAGACAATGCAATATATCTGCCATAGTATGGGCAACTAATTCCCAAATACTATGGTATACATTATAGTAAATTAAATGCATTTGTTTTACCTATGAACTTTCGGTTTGTTATTATTTTCTTTTGTGCTCTTGCACCATCATTAATTTCCCCGTGAAATGATACTTGGGTGGCTACTGGCTTTAACCCCCCTACACAGTGGTGTAATATCACTGTCATGGTCATATTTAGTACATGCTGTTCCCGAATGTCTTCCTTTGTCCATAAATGTAGCACACAGTTTTAATTCGCTGCGTTTCATTCGTGGCTAAATTCTTGAGCCGCCATTGTCAGTCCATGAGTAGAGATGCAGGATATATCAGTAAATGTATTTGTGATGGTTGATAATCATTAAAAATAGACATTGGCATTGGTCTGATGCGTTAGTTTTAGTTGTTCTTTCCGGCTGATATTTAACCTTTATCAGTATTTAAAGTTGATAATAATATTGGACGATCGGCTGTTTTGTGTATTGGAAATAGATTTTGTTGGCTCACTCACTCTGAACCTCGCTACAGCCCCCCAGGTCACTGTTACTTCACTGATGCCTCTCTGCCAGCATTATATGACGTGGTAGCTATACACATTCACCAGGTCTTAAGAATTAACATCACTTACATCAGTTTCATTACTGATTTTGTGGAGCTCAGGTTACTGGTTATCAGTATTGATAATATTAGACGGAAATTTGTCGGCTATTGGTTACAGTACACTCTGGTACTGTAAGACAGATAATGGACCTTAGGCAAAAATCCCAAAAGGTTCATCTTTTCCAACTCAAGCAGGTTGTGTCACCACCATCTGATTGGTCAAAATGCAGAGAGATACCGAAGTGAGCTGGTACTAATCTCACTTCATGGTACGGCTCGGTGTGGCTTGGTTTCTGTATGCCGATGGAAAGGCACCATTAGGATTCTGTCAAGACTCCAACACATTCGGAGTTCAGGCATTCTGATGGTCTCACTCTCACCAGTGCCATTTCATTTATGTTCTAGATCCCAGAGGAGCCCTCAGTCTCAGCCCTTGTAGCCCCGCTGTGATGATTTTAACATGCTTTGTCCTGGGAGCCTCAGACTCTCACCAGGGTTGTTGATGAGAGGCCTCCACAGATCTCACAAGGTTCTGAGTTAGACTGCTAGAACATCATCACCTAAACATGCCAAGCTCCATAAGACGGCAGGTGAAGAATGTGGTGAATAATTACTCCGAGGCTGAGAAGAAGGTGCGGGAGGCCACCTCTAATGACCCGTGGGGCCCGCCCAGCTCGCTGATGTCGGAGATCGCCGACCTCACCTACAATATGGCCGCCTTCTCGGAGATCATGCACATGATCTGGAGGCGCCTGGGCGACCGCGGCCGGAACTGGCGGCACGTCTACAAGGCCCTGACGCTGCTGGAGTACCTGCTAAAGACAGGCTCGGAGCGGGTGGCCCTGCAGTGCCGGGAGAACGTCCTGGCCTTGCAGACGCTGGGTGAGTTCCGCTACGTGGACCGCGACGGCAGGGACCGGGGCGTGGGCGTGAGGGAGAAATCACGCCACCTGGGGGAGCTGCTGAAGGATGGCGAGCGGCTCCGGGTGGAGCGCTCGCACGCACTCAGGACCAAAGAGCGCTTGGCGCAGGTCGCCACCGCCATGGCTGGTGACAGCCAGGTCCGCTTCGGCCGCGGATCCAGTCAGCCCAACCTGTCCGCCGGCCCCTCGGACCACCACAGCAGGTCTGGCAGCACGCCAGCCTCATACCCGGGCGGTAAGTATACAACTCATCTGGGGCCTCAAACAGTTCCTAAATAATTTACAGGGCTGGCAATCGGGCTCAGGTGTCCCCCTGAGGGTCTTTCCTGTCTCCAAATTTTCATATTCTTGAGAAACGTCTTTGCGTTGTCATAAATTTGAAGCAGTCTGAAGCTCTACATAATCCCAGCTTCTGCATTGTTAAAAAAGTAAGACATTGCAGGGGGATTAAATGGTGCAAAGCCATGTGTAATGACTGAATAGTTGGATAATTATTCCATAACAGAAGACATTTTTGCCTTTTTGACTCCTCTGTTCATGGTCGTGAACTGAAAACCTACCAGTGCCTGGATTTAGGAAATTACACTAAAGACACCCGAGAGGGGAACAGCCCTGTGCACATTCCTGATGAGCACCCTAAGGCCGCCTTCCTCACCCTCACCGCCCATTGTGTAATTGTGACCCTTACTGGATTCGGCATTAAGTCACTTACTGTTCCGTTTACCTGAATTTGCTGCTGGAGGGATCACAGAAGCTCATTGTGGACCGGTCTGCAGTTTCCTCAAAAGTGGGTTTGGTAGATTTTTTGGGATACAGTTAAAGTGGATGTCCAGGTGACCCATTTCTTCACAGAGGAGAAGTAACATTATTTCACAGTGTTTTGAAAGACATCTGGGCAGGAATGAAGGTTATTAGAGGTAACAGGAATTTTTAAATTTTTGCTGGGATTTCCTGGTATTGTTCGTGTGTGGAAATGTGGAAACATTTTGTTTAACCCCTTTAACCCCTCTGCTGAGCTTTTCAGTCAGTCTTATCACTATCTGGGGGAAGGATGCAAGGGTCTACAATTTGACCTTTGACTCAGGAAGCAAAACCCTGGTTCATTTTTGTGTGATGATTGATTTTATTCACTAATGGAGATTTTAAGCACTTATGTAAGTCGCTCTACCTAAGGGCATCTGCCAAATGCTATAAATGTAAATGCAAATTTAATTTAGTGACAATGATAAATGTGAATTGCACACAATTATTTGCCAATAATATTTCCATTTCAAATTAATAAGTGGTTCACACTTAGATTTTCGTTTGTTAAATTTTGTCAGTGAGGGAATAAGGCGCGTGACTCATGTTCTTATTGTTTTGTTTGCTTTTTACGTCGACTGTAATCAGCTGTAAACACATTTAGACGGCTTATGTGAATAGATTTGCTTTATTAGATGTCCTGCGTTGTCCTCGAGGTATGGGGCCTGGTTTCCAAGGAAACAGCTGCCATGGCTCCCAGTAGAGGCTCTCCTGCCCTCATAGAACCTCAAGGACTTTGGAGATATGGAGGGCGATTTGTGGTATGAGATTAAGGACAGTCCCGGAGCACACGTGTGGCATTACAGCTGCACCGTCTCCTACATGCGTGAGCACAGCAAGCCCCTTCTTGTGTTTCCCAGCCATCTCCCCGCACGTGTCCTCCGAACTGGAGCAGGCCCGGCCCCAGACCATCGGGGAGGAGGAGCTGCAGCTGCAGCTGGCTCTGGCCATGAGCCGCGAGGCCGCCGAGCAGGTACCATCCCGAGCCCCCCGTCGGGGCCTGGCCGTCAGGGTCAGTCTGTCAGGGCGTCCTGCAGGGGTGACAAGAGAGCACCAGCTCCATCCTTACTGAGTAGCCAGAACTTATTAGTCTTTGCGTTCTCAGGTACTCTCTGCTGGTTTTGCTTATGAATATTTATGGGTCGGTAATGGACGCATGTTGGGAGGGATGTCCTCGATGAAATGATTGGAATCGGAATCCAGAATCCCGGTAGGTGTCACGGTCTACCGAGGTATCGGAATGCACATGAGACTCTCCCGGGTCATATTTCCGTCCACACCTCTCCTAAGAGTGTGCCAGCGAGTGCCCTCTCTGTTCTTCTCCCAGAGCCATAATCGGGACGTGTTCTCGCTGCCTATACATATTCATAAACATCTGCCCCTGCTCCAGCTCATTAGGTCCAGCAGATCCGGAGCATGGGCAGAATAAGCCTTTATGAATTTTGACAGAGTGATTGGAATTGTGCAGATTTTGTCAATAATGTTCTTAATTTAGTACATTGGTTTGGCCGCGGTACTCTCCGAATGCCTTCCTGTGTAAATGTAAGCTGACTTCATATCTGTCGGCGCATTCGCATGCTGGACACGCAGATGTGAAGCGACCTTTGCCGCGTCCTCTATCTCGGGCTGCGCAGACTAACCACAGGCCGGGCTGGCAGAGAGACACTGGACGTTTCCTTGGAAAATGTGGAAGGAAGACGCAGGGTGCCGTGCACCGTGGTGTGACATCTAAGTAGGCCACACTGTTCCAGCTGTGTCCCCTGTCCTGATTTGATCTTATGAATTAATGTGGAGCGTTGTATTTGAATTTTGGCGTCTGGCACAGATTTCCACGTGAGCATAAGGAGACCTTTGTGAGGGATAAATCGGTGCCATCGGGGCCGGCTGTCTGCCTTGTCGGCCCCCCTTGACATTCATACCCTGTTAACCACAGGTTTGTTATCTTTTAATCAGCCCCTTCCTTTATGCCGCCGTGTTATTGCCCTCTGCTCTTTTATAAGTGTTGGAGTTAATGCAGAATACGGAAGGGGGTATGGAGCTCCAGCTGACCCTTCAGATTGTGCTGTTTTCTATTCCCTGGCTACCTGTGAGATAAACACAAATTAATTAAATTAACCAATTAAAAGCAAGATGCTTAAGGTATGAGGTTGTGCCTATTTCTCAGGGGCTGTTAGCCTTCTGTCATTACAACAAAATGCTGGGATGGAGTAGCACACAATTAACTGTATACAGAAATGGGTGGGTGGATGGATGGATGGACAGATGGATAGGTGGGTGGATTGGATAGAGGGATGGATGCATGGATATATTGATGGATGGGTGGATGGGTGGATGGATGGATGGATGAATGGATGGGTGGGTGGATGCAGGAATGGATTTATGGATGGATGGATGGATGGAAGGAAGTGATGGTAGATGAATGGGTGGATTGGAGGACGGACAGATAGGTGGATTGAGGGATGCATGGATGGGTGGGTGGACAGACAGATGGATGGGTGGGTGCACAGACAGATGGATGGGTGGGTGCACAGACAGATGGATGGGTGGGTGGACATTACTAAATATTTATGGTGTCTGTGGAATGAGGAACAGAAGCGATGCTTGGGGCCAAAAGCAGTGCTGAAGGCCCGCGTCCCCCACCCAGCCCGGTTTGGTCATGGCTTACCTGCGGTGGGTGCTTTCTGTTATCCAGGAGGAGAGGAGGCGCCGGGGGGAGAGGATGCGGCTGCAGGTGGTCCTGGAGGACAGCGGCGGGGGGCATGCCGTGGGGACAGGGCCCGCCAAGAGCCGCGAGGTACAGACCACGTGCCGCTTCATCGCCGTTCCCTTCTTTGTTTGCTTTTGCTTTATTTATCTAATTTCCGCTTCCTGTCACACATACTTGTTTATATTTAATGGTATATGAACACTGAGCTAGGAAGAAAGTATGAAAGCTCTATAGCAGCCGCGGTTAGTGTCTCGATGGTCCATATGTAGCAAATAATTGCAGTTATTGCTGTTTGTGTCCATCTCACTCACTGGAATTAGACCCAAACTCATCAAAAATGTCCAGAAATCCTTTAGAATAAATCCTACCCGAGACTGGATGAGACCACGTGGGTTTTAACCCTGCCTGACCATCTCGAATCGAGGCAGACGCATTGGAGAATTTGCCTGAGTAATCAAGGCATTATGCACTGCGGCAGCAGGAGCATTCATGTCATTTTGGGTAAGATGCAGCTTGACACACCATAAACATAATTTGGTGTAAGTCGCTTTACAGGGTGGCAGTTTGGAAGCGAGGCTTTAGAATTGTGTTTATTTTTAACACTCATTTGAAAGTCAGTGGTGTACACAGTTCAGTCTCCGTGCAGAACTTCATGTTGTCAGGTACGGGATGGAGACTGGATGCGTGTTTCAGTCTTAATATAAAATATTCCAGCATCTTTCAGCTGCTTACCGTAGTCTCGGTTTAGGTGGTCTTGGAACGTATCTCTGGCAGCACAGGGCACTAACTGGGGGAGTTCATGGGTGGGATGCCAGTCCATCACAGGGCACTAAGCTGGGGTAGTTCATGGGTGGGATGCCAGTCCATCACAGGGCACTAAGCTGGGGTAGTTCATGGGTGGGATGCCAGTCCATCACAGGGCATATCCACAGAGTCACACAGGCAGTCCCCAGGCTACGGACAAGATCAGTTTCATAAATTTTTCAGTCAAATTTATAGCTAAGTCAGAGTAATAATAATACATACATAACAATGTTAATACTATTGCAGCAATAATAAAAGTAGCTATCTATGGTACTGTATTGTACCTCGAGCTGAAGAACCACAGAAGCTGTACTATGTTTTCACAAGTGTCACAAACTAGTGCGTGCATTTGTTGTTATGAACCATTGTATTTAACAGAAATTTTTAATATAAAAAGCTTCACGGCAGTCCCTTCATAAGTACGATTTGTCCGTAAGTTACAGTAGATGTTATTAAACCGGGGACTGCCTGCAGTCTAATAATTAATTCATAAACACCAAGTAACCATTTAGTCCTTGGAAACCCACACGACAAGGGTAGGATGTGCAATCTCCACACACCAGAGCAGAGGTGGGATTTGAGCCCTTAGGAGATTTGAGTCCATGGTGCACCTCAGTGATCTTATGTGAAATGTATAATGTACAATAAGCTGCACATGGGTAGAGACCGTGCTCTGACCGTATCTCTCTCTGGCCCAAAAAGACTCACTGATGTGCATGGTTGCTTGCATTACCCCGTCTTTTCTAAGCAGTTCAGCTTCACAGAGCGGTGAGCAAACTGGAGAGTGAGGGAGACTGACTCTCTGCCAGGATTTCTTGGCAGTCTCTCTGTGTAGATGCTCGTGATTCTTCTGGTCTGCTGTTTGGATGGATATCAACGACTTGTGCGTGTTTAATTGAATCTCTCTGTCTTTGGCCCCTTCTTTGGCAGAATAACCCTCAATCCTCATAAGTGGTCACGGTTTAATTATTCAAAGATTTATTTCAGTTTCAGAAGTAGAAGCCATTGATGCAGTGGAGGGGTTTTACTGCTCTGTCTTTTTCTTGGTCCTAAAGCTGCTGGGACAGTTCTGTGTTAGAGCCTCTCCTAGCTTAGCCCCACAGCTCAGGCCAACTGCTGTTGTTTATGAAATGTGGAGTTCAGTTAGTGTGTGCTTCTCTCTCCTCGTGCATCTTCCTGCAGGTCACGCTGCTGGATGTAATAGATATGATGACCGAGGACCCAGCTGATCAGGTGTCAGGCCCCTGGGCAGCGGTGCTGCCCCCTGCAGACCCTTGGCAAGCCGACGGTAGGGCTTCTGTGAAAACTGTGTCATCCCCGTCTTGCCAAATAACCCACCAGATCGGCGGTGTCTCTCATCGAGATCCCTTCCCCTCGCCTTGTGTGAAATCAGCCCGCATCAGGGCCATATGTCTGCAGTCTGACCTCCTTCGCTGAGCGACCACTCTAAGAATAGCAACGCGCTCAGCGTCCGATGACCCGTCCCTATTTTAGACGTCCTCCTGCTCTTGTTTGTGCAAGATACCGATCTCTGATACCGGACAGCCCAGTTTCAAAATAAGAGTCACGCTTGTGCAGAGCCGGGGAAGTTAAAAAGTAATTTCAATGGCATTTTTATGCACTTTTTGACTCCGTAGCACATTTCCTTGCCAAAAAGTTATCGGACCATCGTAAACTCACATTTAGTTGCAATAGAATAAGTTAAGGTACTGTAATTGGGCTGTTGGCATGGTGACAGCGCAGGTCCCTCTGTTCACTTCTAGCTTCCTATGCAGCCTTTATGCTCTGACAGGGCCAGCCACAGTGGCCGTAATCCCGACCGGAACCAAAACCCGACGTGCCCACAATAGGGAAGGGAAGAGCCTTCCATTGTCCGCCAAAAGCAGAGGCCTTATTTATGATGTTAAAATTGTTTGCAGGCCCCAAGGTTTGATTTGTGTATGCGAAACTAACTGTGACATTTGGTTACTAACTGTGACATTTGCTTTGGGCCTCTCATCGTCACACTTTTGCATGCATGTCGGATCACTCTCCCTGGAGTGTCGTGTTTAGTCTGACTCTGTCTCGTCATCACACTTTTGCATGCATGTCGGATCACTCTCCCTGAAGTGTCGCATTTACAGTCTCACTCTGTCTCGTCGTCATACTTTTGCATGGGTGTCGGATCACTCTCCACGGAGTGTCGTGTTTACAGTCTCACTCTGTCTCATCGTCACACTTTTGCATGTGTGTCGGATCACTATCCCCGGAGTATCACGTTTACAGTCTGACTCTGACTCGTCGTCACACTTTTGCATGCGTGTCGGATCACTCTCCCCGGAGTGTCGCGTTTACAGCCTCACTCTGTCTCACCCACAGCCTCCAAATCGGCTGACCCGTGGAGGCCGGCCCCAATTCATGGCGCTCCCAGGCAAAGCGCTGACCCCTGGGCACCCTCGGCTGGGGCAACCACTGACCCCTGGGGACCCTTGGCTGGATCGGCCCCTTTAGCTGGGGCGGCCACTGACCCCTGGGGGCCCTCGGCTGGATCGGCCCCTTTAGCTGGGGCGGCCGCTGACCCCTGGGGGCCCTCAGCTGGATCGGCTCCTTCAGCTGGGGCAGCCGCTGACCCCTGGGGGCCCTCGGCTGGATCGGCCCCTTCCATTGGGGCAGCCACTGACCCCTGGGGGCTCTCGGCTGGATCGGCTCCTTCCGTTGTGGCAGCCGCTGACCACTGGGGGCCCTCGGCTGGATCGGCCCCTTCTGTTGGGGCGGCCGCTGTCCACTGGGAGCCCTCGGCTGGATCGGCCCCTTCTGTTGGGGTGGCTGCTGACCCCTGGGGGCCCTCGGCTGGATCGGCCACTTCCGTTGGAGCAGTCGCTGATCCTTGGAGGGCAGGGTGTAGTGCCCACCCCCAGGCCCACTCGAGCGGTGAGTCTCGTGAACGAGCGTGAGTCAGCACATGTTGGATTGCGGTCATGTGTGACTGGAAGTGAAATGCCATGGATTATGGGAGGAGAAATCCCCTAATAAATGTGAGGGTCACTGGCGGATGATCAGTCGAGGGCACACTCGCCCTCCCTGGATTTTAAAATGGATTTTTAAATTTTTATTTCCAAAATATTTATATATATATATATATATATGGTGTCACGAAATGACATTATCCATCCATTTTCTGAAACCGCTTATCCTTCCGGGTCCGGAGCCTATCCTGGCAGCTATGGGTACGAGGAGGGGAACAACCCAGGATGGGGGGCCAGCCCATCGCAGGTCACACTCACACACTAGTCACACCTACGGGCAATTTGGTAACTCCAATTAGCCTCAGCATGTTTTCGTGAGGAAGCCCCACAACGACAACATGCAAACTCCACACACATGGAACCTGGGTGGAGACTCGAACCCTGTTCCCAGAGGTGTGAGGCAAAGGTGCTAACCATTATATAAAAGTGAAATAAATGCCCATTATGGGGAAATCGCAAATTATCTCATTTTATCTGTGAATGCGTGAATTTTGTTTAGGTGAAGGGATTGCCTCAGTAGTTTCATTTGGCTTTCCTCTCTTGATACTGAGCTGACGGGCTGCTGTGTCTCAGGTTGGCTGCAGGTGCCCATGTTGCCTCTGTCATACAAAGTGGTTGGTTTGCCTAACTTGAAAGCCTAAGAATGGCCTGTAGGGTATGGGTCTAGGTGGATTTTTTTAATCACTGACTTTTTCCTCAGAGCACTCGTATCCTGCAGTGTGTGTCAAATTGTAGTGGGATGATTACTGACACTGACTGAATATGGCTAGAATATCTCTCATCAGCCGCCACTGCTGATGGATGCCCTCAAGGTGTATGTTATGGGGTTAGGGTTATTGATATAGCGGAATAAGATGCCTCCCAATTAGGCTGGCCTTCAGAATGCCTGACCACAAAAACCAGTGAGCCCATTATTATAGGACACAAGACAAATCACTGCAAGGACCCACTGATTGAAGATATACAAAATGTAATTTAAAATTTGATTACCAAGATATCTCTAACCTGAAAACCTCAGGAAGGCTTTTTAAAAGGAAACTTAATCCTTTTTGGATTGTGGATGGAGTTTTGGATTTGAAAAATGGGTTTTCTCGTTGCAACGTTAAACTGCTTTCAGATAAAAACCCCTTTGTGACCCCCCCCCAGTCTTTTACTTTTATTTAAAACACCTGCTTTCTTTGCACTCAGAGAGCAGCACACTGACCACTAGGTGTGCGATTCGTGTATTTATCGAGAGAGCGGAAATCACCACCTTGCTTATCATGGTGAACAATCCTGTAAGGACATAGAAAGTTGGCAGCTCTCAAGCTTTTATGTAAATGTGGTCTGAATAAGGGTCTGTATCGCGTTATTGCGTTATGGCTCAGAGACAGGTGCAGAGAGACGTTAGAAATGGAGCTACTGCGGATATTTTGATTTGCAGGAGATGGTAACTCTTCGTGGACCTGTCCCTTTGCAAGTCTGGACCTATTGGATGTCCAGCAGGGTGTCTCTGGACTGAGCCACAATGCAGACACGTCCAGGACAGCAGCAGAGTCCTTCCCGAGCCCCAGCAACAGCGCGGTGAACGCGGGCACCTTCGCCAGCAAGCCAGAGAGGCCCCCCCCGGTCCCCAACCCTTTCCTGGTGGCAGGTGTGTCTCTGCGGTCCAAATTCACGCGAGCTCATTTGAAAACAATCATAGCACCATCATATTTTGGCATAAAATGAAACTCCTTTTAGTATAATGATGTAATGGGAGTAATTTTCATTTACATTGATTTTTATTTAGCATACGCTTTTGTCCAGAGCAATGTATAAGTGTGGCAAAGCCACTTTCCTTTGAAAGAAAGCTGGGTAAGTGCTTAGACGATTGATGGATGGATGGATGGATAAAAGGATGTATTAAGTACTGGTGTATTAAAGGCCCTCCCATCCCATTACTCATCAGAAACACGAGATGCTGCTTCACTCTCTATCTAAACGCCTAAACGATGCCACCCATCTCTACATGTCTCTTTAAATATTTATTTCTAAGTAACACTTTATTTAAAGCAGTCATTATTACACATGCCTTCATAAAGTATTATAAACATGACTATAACTAAAAAAGAGAATTAAGAATGCTCTATTAAGGTCTCAACTATAATGTACTATACAAAGCATCATTAATTCTTATACTGACCATCATAATGCATTATGAAGGTATCTACACTCACCTAAAGGATTATTAGGAACACCTGTTCAATTTCTCATTAATGCAATTATCTAATCAACCAATCAC
>JAODKN010000093.1:23238724-23255855 GCA_026774425.1 Petrocephalus zakoni | reverse complement strand
ACCCCCCCCCCCCCCCAGCTACAGTGTTAGATATCCGTATACTCTTAGATCCAACCCCGCCAGTGTTAGCAATGTTTTACATTAACATCAACCCCCCTGCTAAAGCATTAGGAATCCGTATGAACTAAGATCAAACCCCCGCCAAAGTGTTAGCAATGCTTTACATTAACACTAAACCCCCTTTAAAGCGTTAGCAATCCGTATACACTAAGATCAAACCCCCGCCAAAGTGTTAGCAATGCTTTACATTAAGACTAAACCCCCTCTAAAGCATTAGCAATCCGTATACACTAAGATCAACCCCCCGCAGTGCTTTACATTAACACAAAACCCCTGCTAAAACCCTATGCATTAGCACGAAGGATGTGGCATACTACAGTACAGTAACAAATCTTAATTTTAGTGATGGATATAAGGATGGACTTGGATGTCTGGGAGGAGTCTGGGAGGAAAGCCAAGTTCTGCTCCTGCAGAGTATGTGTAATAATCTTTGAAGGCCAAGGTTTCAAATAATGTGGAGACTATACTAGTACAACGAGAGTAAGATACAGTAACATTAGGCAGGTGAAGTATAATACTCTTACAGTTATGGCGCACTTCTTTGGTTCCTGTTAGAACGTTTTTTGGCCTTTACTAAGTAAAAATTAGTTTATTTTTTGAATCGATAAATGATGTCAGCCAAAGGCAAGGATACATTTCGAAAGCTGCATCTCAGGTTTCATTAAAGCTATTTGCATTTTTTTTTTTGCCGAAAGAAATCTGGAGAAATAAATATGCAGGTGGGTCTCACTGCCTCTGAGACTTACCCTTGGCTAAGGCTGCAGTGAAGAGAACCAGATGAATCTCCATGAGCTTCTACCCTGAATTCTGTGTTTCAGTTTGCAATATTATTCTGTACTCGGAGTCTCCAGAACATTTTGTACAGTTTGTATTTTTATCAGTCCATTCCATTCAATTGACACAATATAATCTGCTTTATTTATGAAACCATTTCTAAATATATTTAACTGCAATGTAATTGTCACAAATCACCTCTCATTACTTGCAAATCACCAATCACCATTCAAGCATTGACCCTCACCTTCAATCCTTTAAATTACATACTGACCGGCAACAAACGTACGTGTTCTCGGCCCACCAGAGTGGATGTATTTATTTTATTTATATTACCAGAACATACGGCGTATCCTTGTCAGGCAGTAATTTGTTGCGCATCCTGATTCTGTTTGACACGGTGACACAGGCAATTTGTATTAGACCACAGGAGCGGTGGTTCCGTGTTCAGTACATTATTTATCGATCGGGAATCTTTTAGTAAAATTATAAGAGAGGGGGAAACTGCATGGATTCTTTATCCTCATTTGAAAGCTATTTATGCCATCCATAATCTCAGATTGAGCAATAAATATGTATATGCATCTGTGCATGTGTAATCTGTGATGGACTGGCATCCTGTCTAGGGTTCGTCTGTCCCCAGGTTCCCGGACTAGGCTTCAGGTTCTCTTTGATCTGGATATGCAGTTGGATTGATGGGTGGATGGGTGGATGGATGGATGGATGGGCAGATCAACAGTAAAAACAATTCTTCTTTTTGTTCTCCTTAAAAAAGCCTGTCACGTTAAAGCATTTTCTGCGCTGCCTGTTTTACGCCTATGCCGTTCTCCTATATACAGACTGTGGTGTTGTGAACATTAATTTCCCCACCAGATGGTAGTAATAGTCCATGCAAATAATAATTCTCTGCGCCTTAAAAAAAACGAGGATCTGCATATCTAAATTGAAATAGATTGCTGGGCAATAAATGTGGCTTCTAAAATACATTTGGCACATACTTTAATAGCCGCGGTAATCTGAGGTGTGCTTACATTTACCGGCACTTCACAGTAAGTTTATATGAGCTCAAGAGTGCAAGAGTTAGGGAAAATTGGAAAATATAGGCTTAGATGACTTTTCTCGTTCGCAGATGTTTACATAGCCGAAGCTTAGCAAGCGGAATATACCCAGAGCTTAAGCTGCATGCAAATACGCTCTATTTATCGCATAAATATGACATTTTCCACAGTTACCATTGCAAGCTGCTTCTTGGTTCCCCAGACACCGTCACTGGGTGGGAAGTTTATGTTAATCCATTGATTATCAGGGACCCTCTGCATAATAATTGTGCACACGTTACTCCTGTTGTAACGGATATTATTACTATCGCTCTTTTCCATCAGTGAGGGAAGCCGCACGTATCGATATTGGGCGCAGACACCCCCTCAAAGAAAACATGAGCCGATCAGTAGCACACGTGACCCAATTTTGCCGATCTGCATATTGGGCAGTGAGTACTGTGCGTACGTGAGGCTTCCTGTGCACTTTGACCCGAGCGGCGCCTCGTCTCGCGCTCCCTGTCCCCTTTAATGAGGCTGCAATAGGTTTCCCCTGACGGCATCGCTGCCCCAATGAATGTCCCAATGACCCCAGCCTGCCTGCACCCGCCTCTGCATTATAAGCCGTGCTAAATTTCATTCGCTATCCTTAGGGTCTCTGCATCTCTTTATGGTAACCGCATAAAATCATTGATTCTTCCACTTGCACCTGATAATCCCTATAGATGAAAGGTCCTTAATTTTCTAAATACACTGTGGTTGAGAATAAAGGTATTGTGATTATGAATTATGAACAGGCGGTGTGCTGTTCTGGGCTTCTCAGTGAGTAACACTGTCGCTTCATGCCTCCGGGGCTTGGGGCTTGAATCCTGCCTCGTTGTGTGGGTGTGGAGTCTGTGTTTTCTCCCCACGTCTCAAAGGGATTCCTCTGGGTACTCAGGTTTGCTCCTGCATTTGGATGACATGCAGTTAGGTTAATTGGCATCTGTGAGTCATCTGTTGTGTGTGTTCCTTGTGATGGAGAGCCTTCCCCGTCCAGTACTGAGCCCTGTGCTGCCTGGGACAGGCTCCAAGCTCCTCTCTGCCCCTGATCAGGATAAGATGGAAGCAATGTGCTGTAAATTTCTACCTTTGAGTCGTCCCGTTATGGCACGGAGGCGGCTGTGGGAGACATGCGGCGAATATGTGACATGAACATAAAAGCAAAATAATTTCTAAGATTTTTCAGTAATTTGTTGGCCCAGGTAACCCGAGGAGTAAATCTGCATGCCTTTGAGCCCAGAAAGAGTAATGCTTTTATTGAACGGTTTGACACTGTTGATTGCGTGTCGTGTATAATAAGCTTGGGTTTTAATTATTACTTTTCTAAAACACAAGCAAACACCAGACGGGTACAAATCCCATCTGGGTAATATACGCTAAAGTGGTCCAAGCTAGATGGGGGCTGCTGTTTCTTCTGATATAGTTATTTATTGTCACATGATCCTGAATGGTATAGGAATAGAGTTACGGGTCAGTTAAATCTCCTGGCTTAGTTCATCTGGGATTGATGTTTTCTTCTATCCAGTCTCATTCCTTGAGATTGATTATGCCTCTAACCCACGACGCATCTCCTATCCCACTGATGCATCTCTTACAGGCATCATACAGTACTTGTAGTAAGACCAGGCCTGATGATGATCAGTATTGAAAGGGTCTAGAGTGCATGGCGGAGTGGCCCTTCAAACCCTGGACGCGAGCTTAAGCTGATGGAGATGTGCATCCTCATGCCTGCACCTTTGCACAGGCCCTCGATGTTTAATTATCCGTGTTTTTTCTAGGCAACTGGGCCCGGGGGCTGTTGCTTAGCACTTTCGCTTGATTAGCTCCAGAAGATGCTTTGTAAATACAGCCCAGGACAGCTAGATTTCAAGGTCTCTTAGGAGAAAAGCAAGGTCAGGTAACAGAGGGTTAGGGCTGGCCACCAGCCTTCTGCACTCCTTCTCATTCAGGCATGCAGGCAGAATGCCTCACCATCAGGGGAGCTGAGATCTATTTCATATCACAGCTGTCCTACACTTGTCCACTTTAATAACCAATGTGTCTTAAATTCTAGACAGCTAGGTGGTCAGAGCCTGGCATAGAGTTGCCTGCCTCACGTTATTCTCCTGCTGTCATCTTCTCCCACTTTCCCTTATCACTTATTCTGCTGGCTGATTGTTAGGAAACCAAAGGTGAGCGTGATTTTCCGGAGAGATCAATGTGTAATATGGCCGTGAAATAGTAGCTTTTGGGTGGTTCACCTCTGTCTGTGTGGCTCAGTGTAGAGACTGATTCAGGCGGTGAATCTGAGGCACCTCTGAAACAGAAGTTGCTGGGTGTATTATAGCCCATGGACCCCTCATTCATTTGTAGGGCGTGGGAACATGAGGGGATCTTCGGAGGCCAGATTGGCTGTGAGTCCATGATCGGTTCTCATCATCATCATATCCAAACTCTTCCTTCTGGTTTGAAGTGGAAACTGTAAACATTTACGTATAGAACAGCCATAGTTTGTTGCCTAAAAAGTCACCAACCCCAACTAGCAAGTAACAAATTGAATTTATTGTAGATGTTGCAATATATGAGCCATTTGTGTAGATACCACACTGACCCTTTGGGAAATTACCTGTGGTTAATTTGGTTTTTGTTGGTGTCAGGAATATGAATGCTTTGTTTCTGTTAAAGCGACGCAGAGGTCACATTCACCCTAACGACTCCTCCATGCTGTCGTGTCACGAACAAGGAAATATAGCAGAAACCATATTGTTATTACATTTGAAGCCATGATATCTCAGGGAAGTCAATGATAATTTGGAGTCTTTCAGTATCAATTCCTATTTTTTCCACAATACGGCATGCTTATTTTTTATGTTCAATTGTGTGTATGGTAAAAGGACCCACTGACCTTGTGAGCCCATGGATATAGGGGATTAGCATGACAAATAGGTGCTTCCAGACCTTCTGTGGCCAGGCTTGGTGTGGATCAGTGCTGGATGGGTCAGCATTTGAAGCTTTAAGAGGAATAGAATAGAAGATTAGAAGATCATTTGACATGCTTGTGTTCTGAGGCAGTTTATGAAGTAATACTTGTGTTTTTATGCACCATTATGTGCCAAAGCATGCCGTTGCTACATGGAAATTCACGTACACAAGCAATAAGGAAAGCCATAACAGACAGACTCAGTTATGTAACTCTCATGGATATAATCTTCTGTTCTATTCTATAGAAAACATATAGGCATCCACAATTTTTCCTCTTAAAGCTTCAAATGCTGACCCATCCAGCACTGATCCACACCAAGCCTGGCCACAGAAGGTCTGGAAGCACCTATTTGTCATGCTAATCCCCTATATCCATGGGCTCACAAGGTCAGTGGGTCCTTTTACCATACACACAATTGAACATAAAAAATAAGCATGCCGTATTGTGGAAAAAATAGGAATTGATACTGAAGGACTCCAAATCAATTTTTATGTCATGTTAGTCCTGTAACTAGTTTGCAGAAGCAATTAAGGGAGCCATACATATCTGGACATCTGCTTTTTGATGGAATGTCCTACCATTTTAGAACTTATTAGAATTCTGAAAAGGAAAGGCCTCGACATGCTTCAAGGCATCATGCGAAAGTCCCAGTCACAGATAAACAAGTTGGGAAACCAAGGCACATGGTGTACTGCTTTATCGTCTCAGAATATATTATTAATAACTAGAAATAAATTTGCATTTACAGCCAGCATCATATTAATTCATCTAATTATTGTTTTCCTCTGTTAAACAGAAGCCGAGCTGTGTCACAGCTTCCGGGGTGTTTTTGACGTGTGTAGGTGGATCATTATCCGGCGTGTTTTACCACACCGTACACGGCCGGTAACGTTTGAGACCCGGTGAGGAATTTTATCCAGATTCAGATGGTGCTTGCGAGCTGGAGTGACTGACAGCAGCCCACCTTCCACCCCACCTCGCAGGAGCACCGGCTGAGGGGACCCAGAGTGTCTCAGTGCTCTCCGAGAACCTGCCTGTCACGCCTGTATGGAAAATGAAATGAAATTCTCTTTTCAAATGAAAAGTCAGACGCGGAGGGGGGGGGGGGGGGGGGCACGGGGCGGGGCCCCCAGGTAAAAACCCCACCACAAAACCGCCCGCCCCGCCCCCATGTCGACCAGGGCCCCGGTCCCCCCCCCCGCCCCCCCCCCCCGGTGCGGGGCACCCTGGTAAACACGACACCACAACACGGCCGGCCACGCCAGCATGTCGAGCTGGGCCCCTGTCCCCGAGCGAAGTTTCTCAATGTCATTGAATGGGGCTCGTCACTTGGTAACCTCCCGTGTCCCAGTTTGAGCCGTCCTCAATTGTGCTGGTGGTCCCACCGAGGGACTGGGTCTCTGAGTCTGAGGCCCTATTAATAGACATATACTTGTCTGCACTACTTTGTAAGTCTTTTGTGGGACCTCCATATACTTTTAAGAAATTAGATTAGGAGTCAGATTTGCAAGCTGATGACAGCTTGCCTCTGTCGAGAATGCAGGGTGCTAGATAGATAGATAGATATATAGATAAATAGATACATACATACATACATGCAAACAAACATACTTACTTACTTACTTACTTTATCCATCCCCAAGGGAAATTCACAAGTTCCAACAGTATCAACAGACTTACAGTGAAAAGACAAGCAATGCATACTGGTAAAAACAATACTCAAACATCACAGTCCGTAATTAACAATTCCAGTGCAAACTTAGCAGGAATAGCAGAAAGGATTAAAGTGTCCAGTGCAATCATAACTGTATGGATTGGGGTGCCTGGTGTGCAGTGTGTGATACAGTCCAGAACAGAAAGGAATATTGAGGAATGTGCTGACCCCATGTAACAAAGGGGAGCAGGGTAAGGAAGGGGTTAATGGGCCCAGGTTTGCTTTAAAATAGCCCTGGATTAGCTGGGCTCCTCTTTCATATTGTTTTTATGTACAGAAAAGAATCTGGGGTCACACTTGCCTCCTTGATTCTTGTCATGGTGCCCTCTTGATTTTGAAGTGCTGTCACCCTCTGGCAGTGACCAGACGTTCTCTGGTACCACTGGCCAAACACGACTCGTCATCCCATTGACACCAATTGACATTTACCATTAGAGTCCCTCGATCATTCACCAACTGCCCGCACTTTGAATAAATGTCAAAAAATGTCAGATGCCCATGGCTGCCCCACATATTTTTGGGGAGAAAGGGGTCCTTTTTCACAGGTCGCCTGTTTTCTCTTATCAGTTTTGGCATGTTTAATGTTGGAGGCTGTGCACGGGCCAATCACGGCCGACCGCTCGCGAGTCACGGGCTCCATGACAACATCGCAGCAATGGGACAGCACCTGGGCGTTAATGAGCTCGCTAAATTTGGGCAGAGCAGCTTATTACTTTCAGACATTATGCACAGTCTTAATTTACACTAAAACATAACATATCTCCTTCCAGTAGAGAAGATTAGCCTTTGCTAATGCTAAGCGTTGTGCTGAAATGAAATTAAAATTATTGCTCGATAGAAACCAGCAAGAGTTTAAACCATCTCCCTGGCATAATATAATTAGTATAATTAGCTTGGTAAAAAAATGTGTATCTAAAATGTGTGCCTGCCCTGAAACGAAAACTTTGAGCGACGTGAGAGGAATGCAGAAGGGAGGCGTGCAAACACACTCCCACTTTTGTGCCCTGTCAAACGTCACGGTGAAAAACTAACCAGCTAAACTTATAAGGGCAGCTTAAAGTCTGATCTGTGTAGTCTTGAGTTTACACTTAACTCTGGTCGCACTATACCCCTGGCATTTAGAATATAGGGCATAGGTACTGCAAAACCATACATTCTCAAATGTATTTTAAATACAAAAATACAAGTATATTATATACACACTTTTGTGTCTGTTACCGGAAGGTGCTTCAAATGTTTAAAAAAGGAGCACATTTCAAATATGCGTTGCATTCAGACATTGTGACAGTAGGGAAAACAGACCGCAGTGAAAGGTAGCAACATATCAGGGTAGTACTGGGAATTTACATTTCAATGAGGGACGTGTTTGATACTCGCATCCAGCTCCCAATGGGCTCCATTTCACTCAGAGAATCAGCATCAGGGGTCTGATGCTGCTCTTTCAAATTGACAGGGGTTTCAGTAAACAAGTAGGAGATTTCCAGCTATTTTCTTACAGTGTCCCAGTGAGGGGGTGGTGGATGGAGGCCAGAACCCTCTTCTCTCCCCCCCCCCCCACCAGCAGAAGGTTCCCAGACAATCCAATCACCAAGGTCTGGACCAGAACAGATTTGGCTGTTATGTTTGTGGCTGGAGCGGCCGGTACGTAGGAATTCCCCCAGTAGATCTGCCCATTCCTGCAGTCCCACTTTCCTGTCCTCTCCCCATGAGCTGCATTAATCTCCCAGCTACCCACAGGTCTTACACAATACTCCTGTCACTCATAAAGTGAAGAGAAAGTTAACATTTAACAGAGGCAGGACCACGTAATGGGGCATAAATGAGCTCTGCTTACTTCACTGCTCACCTGTGACAGAGAAGCTTGGCTTTAAATGTGTCAATTGAGGGAGCGATTCACCACTCCCTCATCGCACTGACGTCGAGAGCCCTGGTACAGCCTGTGACGCCGTGCCACACACATTAAACAGGGGATCGTTTAATGGTGTCATCATCTGGAACCCAAGTGGCTTTGAGTCAAGGCTGACTGGTGAATGGAAATCCTCCCAATAAGGAGTCTGGCTCCCACATAAGCCGGCGATGCTTCCAAAAGCTGAAGTGAGACTAGACCTTCACCAGCAAGTTCCTCGTGGAGTTCCAGCCTGCCGAGCTTCCGGTGAACCGGGGCAGTAGCTCTGTGGTTTGCATTCGGGACTCCGTGCCCGTGTCCAAAAGGTAAGTGGTTCAAATCCCCAGGCTGGTAAAGTACCCATGTGACTGTGGGGCCCTTAAGCAAAGCCCTTAAGCCTGAACTCCTGGGGAAGGAATAAATAGGTGACCCTCTGCTCTGACTCCATGCTTCACTTTTACCTGTGTGTCTGCGTGTCTCACAGGACAGTAAGGCAGGATCTGAAAGCACTGAGCCCCAATGAAGGCAGCGTGACACAAGGGGGGCGTATGGATGCTGATAAGTGACCCGCCCTCTGCCTGTTCAGAATCACCAGCAGCCTAATTTATGGGGGTTTACATGTCAGTTTGGTTGAGGGTAACAGGTCTTCAGTCTGGATTTAAACACAAACCTCTCAAATCTCTCACGCACACTGGCTGCCTTTGAGGCCCATGGGGGAAGGCTTTACTTCTACCAGCCTTTTTATTTATGTACGCTGTGGTCTGATGAGTTAAGTGTATTATGCATGTGGTAAGCTGTCTGAGGCACACCCCGGAAAAGGAGCTAATACAAAATTTAGACAGCAGGTCTGTGATGAGAATTATACCAAGGTTATGAATTTCACACCCGCCCCCAAACCTACAGAGCCCCACATAGTAGATAGTTATAGTAGATTGAGTTCATGTTGATGGGACTCCAGATAGAAGATACAGCCGTACATGCCAAACTGGCTGCAGTCGGCAGTATTAAAGGACAGGGAATCGCGTTGATGTCTTCTTGCCAGGTTTCTATAGTCTATATCAGTGTTTCTCGACCTGGTCCCCGGAGACTATCCCTCTCAGCTGAGAGGGAGCAAGAATGTGAACTTTCCTGTGGTCTCCCAACACACCTGAACCAAATATCCAAGAAAGAACTAAGTAACCAGGAACAGCACATAACTGGTACAGGTGTGCTGGGAGCTGGGGGGGGGGGGAGCAAAAACATTGTCAAGAACAGTCTGGGGGGCCCTGAGCACTGGGTTGAGAAACACTGGTCTGCATCACTTCAGCTGTATGAGACATGGTATATTTTTCCTACAACATGGTAAACAATGATTTATTCTCTATGTGAAGCTGCTTTTTCCTCCTGTCTTTATCCAAGTTGTCTGTCCTGCTACTGAGAAACGGACTTACTGTCCTCTGGTCCCAGTACTCAGTCATACAGATGTTTGCATTGAGGTGGAAGGCTACATGTTACATTTAAATCCACATCTGCTTGTTCTCCTGAACTCCTGCACTCCTCTCCTGAGACACATTTAAGTTCTGTCAAAAAACAGTGCATCTATTTTCGTTCCCATCAAATTGGATTGGTCTACCACAAATCTCCCTCACCGTCTGTGTTATTTTCTTTTTCTTTTAATGTAATGTTAATGGTAAACTCAACTTTAATTTAGCGGTATGTATGGGGAAGTGTATAGGTATGTTCCTGGATTTTTTTATGAGGTGTCTATCTGTATTTGTATGTATGTTTGTGTAAGCGTTGGAAAAAAAACAAAAAAAAAGTAAATGACAAAAAAAAACAGTGTGTCACAATACGAAATGGTCAGTTGTAAAGCTATGATTATACAATTAGCTATACTCAGGTCTCAGAATATATACAGTTTGACTCTGACTGAATAAATCAGCAGCTTGCTTGAAGTCATTCCCAAAGAACATCCAATCAGGGGGGTATTTGGCAGGCATAAATTTTGCCAACACATTGCCATACTGTAAATCACAATGGATCCTTGAAATGGCAATTTTGCATGCGATTATGAAGATGGCCAACCACAGAGACTTGAACAGAAGGACCAGTGTTTTTAGCAGCCAGTAAGGCTGCGGCCTCGCGCCTTCAGGGCTTTGGGTTCTGGGCTGTGTTCTCCCTCTGTTTGTGTGTGTTTCCATTGGCTACCTCAGCTTCTTTGCCTGGTCATGTGACCCACAGCCTAGGTGAGCTGATAAAATTGTTCTTAATGTGGCACTGGGTTTGTTCCTCGTAATGGACCGGCATCCCGGTCCTGTTCGTCACGAAACATGATTTAGATTTCACACAACACTACATTTGATAAGTGATTCTGGAGAAGGGAGATTAGACGAGTATTGTTTAGCATAGATGTTCAGTGAGATGTGCATTACGTGTGGTACAAAGTAATTCTGTGTAACTGGTATTTGACTGATGTGTCATGAAAAATTAGGTTAAAAGAGGACATGAGAGCTCAGCTATTGAGACCTTAGGTCAAAATGTATCAGTTAAGCAGTAATTTAAATGCTAATTTCTGAGCACCGGCAAGAAACTGGAGCCACGGCCTGACTAACGAGCTCCAGCACGTTAACATTAGCGCCCAATGTCAGCAGTCTCAAGGTACCTTCAACCAGCAACAAGTCATGACAATGACTCTTAAGGGCACTCACACCTGGGTGTAGGTACAGTAAAGTGACAGAAGGCAATTTGAAGTCTAGTTTGAATCCCACAACTGTTCTGTATACTTTGGGATTGTCAAAAAACATTAAGTTAAACTAATAGGTGTCTGTAATAGTTGCCTGTTTTGTTCCCTGCAGGGGCCTAGCACTCCATCCCTGCGTCCTGTGCTGACTAAGATGAGCAGTGAGAAGATGGATAGACTCACATATGCAAATATGATCAGGATGCCCAGAAACATATCATTTATCTTGCCTGTGAAAGAAGTAGTCGTGGACATTTCCTGCTATCTTAGCTGATTTATCTTCAAGACGGTCGCGCAGAAAAACAGCCATCGATAAGACGGAGCAAACCTCAGAGATTAAATACATAATTCTGCTTGGAAGGCATCTCCCTCAACGGAACGAGCGCTTTGATGGTACTCGCAGTGTTAGCCATCTGTGTAGAAATCTGCTCATTAATGTCTGTTATCAAAGGGGTATAGGCAGAGAGATTCCCAGCTGCACACATTGGATGTCAATTAAAAAATATATAAAATAGTACAAATAAAATGTACAGTGGGTGGTGTGCCAAGGCACAAAGTTCATAATATCGAGGGAATTATTTGTTTGTTTGTTTGTTTGCTTGTTTGTTTATTTATTTGTAAAAATCCCAGAGTGTAGGTGCTGAAACAGCTGAGGTTAAGGGGGGGGTTGGCTTAATATGAGAAGTGGTGAGCAGAAACCCACAGGCAATAAAATCTATATTTCAGAGGCTGGCAGCACACGTAGTGAATGTGGTCCACATCCTTTTAAGCCCGTGTGCTGGGAGATGGAAGTGCCAGCTCTCCAGAAACGGGCTAGGACAGCCCCCCCCCCACCACCACCCCCAGCACGCAGTATTGCTCTCTGTATGTCTGCCTAGCTGCAGTGCTCTTGGACAGTCTGGTGGAGATGAAATTTGTTCTGCGTGGTGGGGGCTGCTCTGAGCTCACGGGGCACATCCCCTCATTCTCCATGGCAAACACGGTGATGCTTCTTGCTGGGAGATTTCACAAAGGCAGCAGCAGCAGCCAAGCATGTGGGGGGAGGGGGGGTTTGAAGGGAATCGGAATCGCGATCGCTTTCCAGAATGGGAAGCCTTTCTCAGAGACCCTAAATAATTTACCACAAAGGTGGCTTTTAGGGGAAATTTAAAGTGTCCTGTGTGAATCGGATGCTAAATTGGATTGCATCTCTGTTTCATTGTATGAAGTGAGGACTTGGGGAGTTATTGGTGAGACAGGCACATGGAAGAGGGGCCATACTCCTGGCATAGCGAGACTCATCACCCACGCTTGAGCCCTGATGGAAATTCTAGTTGAGGTGCAGAGCTCTAAACTCTAAACTCTAAGCTTCCGATTGGATGAAAAGTAGGTGCTGTTACCTTCTGGAATGCATGGGAGCCCACTGTGGCTGGTTGAGGAGGTGAGGTGTGGGTAGCCCAGAGGTGCCAGCGGCAACAGGGTGCCATGGTAGCTAAGGAGCCTATTAGTAAAGTAGAACATTGAAATGGGGGCCTTGCTAACTCCAAAGAATTATGAAGACAAGTTCAGCAAGCATTTTAAAGGGTGTTAAACCTCTGACAAAGCCTTTGATGTGAATGCGGGCTATTTACACAGAATGGGGGGGCTTGCGGCTTGTCTGAAGTCACCCCTGTTCTTTTCATTGTAGTATTTTAAAACAATCCAGGGCAGCCATACTTCATTACCAGGAAGCATGTTGCTGTTTTTTGGCTTGGCAAGACATGACTGAAAAGTGAAATCCACAAGAGAGACCCGTCAAAAGGGGTTACTCGACACTGGATTTAAAAAGTACACCTCGATGCCTGAGGTTTACCAGCAGTGGACCGAGAAAACGATATATGGAAATTTGGACTGGGAGTATTACTTAATTGGATGGTAAAAAAAGAGATTGAACACATCATGTTCTTTTCTTGCGAGTTTCTGCGTGTGATCAGAAGGACGCTGGTTCAAATCCCATAGTGATGTCACCAATGGGCCCTTGACTCCTTAACCCCTGCTCTATGGACAAAATGCACTTGAGAAATACATATAAATATGCATTTTGGTGTCAGTAGTACAGTCGTAGTCCTTGCAATTTCAAATGACTGGTAGAAAGAGGAACATCAGGCAGTTCAAAAGAGAAAGCACCCCCCTCTACTGCAGTACACAGACGGCTCACTGTCCAAGGCTGAGTGCTTCTAAAGGAAGGAGATGGGCTGGGGATTGTACTCTCACTCCTGTACTGAGATGAACCAGGAAGGACAGGAGCTGCACTAGCCGACCAGAGGAAGCTCTCTGCTGTCCCTGGGGGGGGGTTAGGGGTTAGCACTCATGACATTGGTGACATTATCGGCAGGATGAAAAGATGCAGCCGGAAATGTACTAGGCTCTGGCATGAACACTGGTCCCTCACAAAAGACGGAAGAGGGACAAAAGGGAGCCACACAATTCTTCCTACATCATTATGAATAAACCACCGGCTTGCATCCATTATTCACTGGAGCAAATGCACTAACGTGGTGTTCCCCAGTCCGGCCCTTGGGGACCAGCAGACAGTCCACGTTTTTGCTCCCTCCCAGCTACCTAAAGTGTGGACTGTCTGGCAGGGAGCTGGACTGGTTTGGGGAGCACTTTATCATGAGAGACATTTAGAAAGGTCACGCATCATTCCACACAGTTCATCTAATAGAAGTGCCCGATTTTACTAAATAGAAACAAGGCGGTGAAAACAGTATTTAAATGAGCTGGATGTGAAGGAAACAGATTCTGTAATTGATGAGGTTTCAAGGCAGACACCACATAAGAGACGGGGGTCCTTTTTGGTTAGGGATTGTTAAGAACGCCCTTTATTTAAATTGTTCTTTATACTCCGCTGAAGCAGTGTATGGTGTGCTCAGGTGTTAAGACGGGGAAATTCTTTTTTTTTTTTTTAAGCGGAGAGGGGCGGTTATGTAAGCCGCTGACAGCAGCGGGCCGGCTGCAGCTTGTCACTTTAACAAGCGTGCCGTCTAGTTCCTCGGGACAAAGCAGGCGTGTCCAACACTCCTTTGATCTGACCAGAGTTTAGCCCTTTCGACAATGCTGATAGGCTAAGTCCCCCTCATGCTCTGCAAATCTTTTTTCCCACAAACCTCTGTTCTAAGTTAATTTGATTTTGTCGAAGCTGATACAGTAGAAATTATTACGCTACCTACATTCACAAAAGAACTTCAGGGATCCTTGGCTTCTGTCAAAGTCTATTTAATCCAGAAGGGGTAATTACTTTAAATAAGCACAGGGATGAAAGGTGAGGTGCCAGCTGGAGCGATCTCAACAGGAACGTGTGTGGTTTATTTCTGAAAAGCATGGATCGGAAGAGAAAGAGAAAGTGTTCTTTATGTGGTGTGGAGCGGGTCGTATTAATGGTGACATTTCCCTTCAGTGTAAATATCAGTGGCTTTTAGCTCCTGCTGCCTATATCCATTGTATAAAAAAAATAAAAACAAGATTTTGTATTGCTACAATGTGAATTAAATGCTATACATTATGTTACTTAGTACATTTTTGCAATTTTTGAGAACCTGGTAATAATGTGGTAACATTTCATTGAAATGTGTTTTGTTTTTCATGACTGACTGTAGTAAATGCATTAGTTTAATTAGCTATAGTTACTAATAAAAAACATTAATGTGCACCTTTAAAGATTTCAAATGAAGGTTTAGGTACTTTGTGTGTGTGTTTTTTTAGAGATGGCTTTTACCCCTTGATCAATCAATAAGAGCTTTTACTGGACTGGAGGTATTTGTGGTCTAATTGTTTAATCTTTTTTTTTTTTCAAAATGATTTTAATAGTGCATGAGAAAAAAACTATTTTTTTCACTTCTATTTCTGAGTGCCTGTTTAGCTGAGCGAGTCCCAGCCAGATTCCCCTGCAAGTTCTTGGACAAATCCTTTCCAAAACTTTCATAAATACTGTCTCCATGCCCGAGATGCGTTGCAGATTTTCGGCGTTGCATGTCTGCCAGGGTATGCTGAGGGTGTTGTGCCTGTCAGCTGAGGCCGACATGTGTTTACGTGTGCCTGATACACATGCGGCCGAACCCCGTTAATCAGAGGTTCCTCGAATCAATGACTCAAAATGCGACATGAAATGAGGCCGTATGCATGGAGGCACTCTACTTCCGATTCTGTCCGAAAAAGGCATGACTGATTTCACTGTTTCTTTCAAATCCTTCGGATAATAAAAAAAAAAAACACAGAAGAAAATTCTTTAAACGTTCCCAAATGTAACAGCTGCAATTTGGCACAAGCCAGAGAGGATTATAGGATCTCTGATCTTGCTCATTTGGGTCTGCTGTCACCAGAATGGGTGTCAGCGTTGATGGTGCAAACCTCTGTAATTCTGAAAGCCCTTTTGAGAGAGCAATATCATCTCAAAAATCATCTGAAGTTATATCCAATCATTTTTTCTGCCTCATGACCAAGGAGTGAGCTAAAGAGTGAATCGTTCACATAAAAATGTCCAGCTGAATGTTTGGGTTTTGAAAATTCTCCATGTTACCTAGTCCATAATGATTGTATTTTATTCGTTCGTTTCCCAAAACAGATTATTTCACATAATTAAGTACACATGAGCTTTGCCCATTACCCTTTCCTCCTGGGCTGGTGTTTTTGGGCTGTTCAGGGATGTTATATATCTCCATTCTTCTGTTTCTTGAATTCTGTAAATGGCTTTGGGTTAAATGTGTACCCAAATGTTTGTTCATAGTGGATTTATCTTACCTATTTGAAATTCAGCCCAGTGACTAATGAGTTGTATTTCCCACACAGGGAGGGTATTGCAGTGTTTTGTATGGTGAGGTTTTATTCTACTAGACTTCAGTACATGGGAGATGTTAATGCTTTCAAACAGCCCTGCCTGGTTGCATAGCAACTAACTTGTCAGACTGCTGTACCCCTTCACCCCCCCCCACCCCCCCGGAACCTCCCCAGTACTGACTAAACTACAGTTCCAGGTGAAGCACTTTAAAGAAAGAAAAAGAATGACATTCAGTTTAATAACCTTGAGAATAACAATTTGCCCTTTTCAATAGTCATGTTGCGTTCCCCGTAAACAAAGATAACTTCACGGAGAACAGTGGTATAAAGTAAATAATCCTCGCATACATTTCTGTGCTACTCAGACAAGGTGTGCTGAAAGTTTTAGCAAAATATGCAGATGAATAATATGAATGTGTTTTAGGGGTCTATTTTTAGGGCATAATTTGTGGAAAAATAGGTGGTGTGAATATTCGCTCAGTGGCCACTATGTTAGGTGTACTTAGCTAGTGCTGGGTAGGACCCACTTTTGCCTGAGTTGTGTGTTCAGAGAAGCCATTCTGCACTATATCACTGTTGTACTGAGCCGATACCTCCACAATTGTGGCCTTCCTGTTCGCTTTAGTGAGTCTGGCCTCCTCTGAACTGTTTCATTAACAAGGTGTTTTCAGCTATAGAACGGCCCCTGACTGGATGTTTTTGTTTGTCACACTCATCTCTATAAACTCTAGACACTACGGCGTGTGAAAATCACAGGAGGGCGGCTGCTTCTGAGATGCTGGAGTCTGGCACCAACAATCACGCCGGGTTTAAATTGCTTAGATCACGTGTCTTAACCATTCCAATGCTCAGTCAAGCAGTACGTGAACCTCCTGACCCTGTCTATGTGCTGTATGTGCTCAGTTGCAGCAACATAATTCCTTGTTCATAGTATCAGGCTATGATAGATAGATAGATAGATAGATAGATAGATAGATAGATAGCTAGATAGATAGATAGATAGATATAGATAGATAGATACAGTAGATAGATAGATAGATAGATAGATAGATAGATAGACTCACTGGCCACTTTATTAGGTAAACCTTGCTAGTACCGGGTTGGACCCCTTTTTGCCTTCAGAACTGCCTTAATCCTTCGTGGC
>JAODKN010000093.1:23192103-23223994 GCA_026774425.1 Petrocephalus zakoni | reverse complement strand
TCAGTACTAGCCATTGTCAGTACTAGCCATTATCAGTACTAGCGAATCCCCACCTTTAGTGGGCATTGTTGCCTCTTGGGCCTTATTGTTTTAACAACTCAGATTTTTCTCAGTTTTTAATCTATTTTGCCCTCTTTAGTTCTTCAACAGCTGTTTATGGAAAACTAAGTGAAGAGGGAGGCTGAAAATGAGACGCCAGGCGACGTTCAGTTCTCACGTGAATGAAGCTTCGAGCAGCAATGACTGACACATTAGGCCAGATACCCTGCTACGTCTGGGAGTTCAAACAAGCAGTCCTCCAGACCACCTGTGTGGCCAGCGGAAGCCTCTAACCACCACAGGAAAACAAACAACGGCGACAGGTGGAGTTATTCCTCAGGCTATTTCATAGCGTGCCCTTGTCAAATTCTCACCCTTATCGCACTTCCAAGCAGTCATCCATGTCCTCCACGCCTCCTGCCACATAGCCGTCCTTTAAACCTCAGGATCAATCTGTCATCTAACTCCTGGGGTCACCCCGACCTGTGTCATACCTCAACAGTGAGGCAGTCACCAACCATCCAGCCATCATTAATCCCGAAGACTGTCTTCTGTGTATCCCAGGGCACAGCTGTCAATGCACACTTAGAATGGAATAGTGATTCCAAACTACACTTATGAGGGAATGTACCCTAAGCCACCGTGTATCCAACCTGCCGTATTATTTGCTGAGTTACATACCCTTATAGAAATGCTGTATACTTATGGCATATACCCTTATATATCACTATAAGACCGCGGAGATGTCATCTTCAATGGCATGTTGATTATTATTAAAACTCTTAAAATAGGACTTGCCTTTCCCCCCAAGTGTTAGTAACTTTACATGCAGTGAGTTTTGTAAATCTTAGTTGGAGGAGCCTGGAAGATTTAAATCAGGGATCTCCTGAGAAATCTCACCCTGGTGTCACCAAGGAGACGCCACAGCTCTGAGGTCTAGTGGAAATCCATGCAGGGTAAGACTCTGACAGCATTGTTCTGATCTGCATGCCAACACCAGCTGAATGGAGGCCTAACTCTTATACCCTGTGACATGTTCAGCTTTGCAAAACAACACACTTATGCAGTATTTGTACATTAAAAAGAGTTTCCACCAACCTGTTCCCTGACTCTAATCCTCAGTTCCACACAAACCCTTCCTTCTGTAATAATGTAAGAAGTTCACTGTTTGAGTTCAAGTTGGAAATGTTCATCAAATGAAGGATAAAGATAATCATTCATAGAAAGCAAGTTCATCATCATTTAGTGTACAGTCCTGCTATACATACAGCAAAACACAACAAACTAGTACTGAAATAATGGTGAAGAATGACCAGATTTGATAAAAAGGAGAGGTAACATACCAGACTAATATACCTAATTCCTAACCCTTCCTGACTTTTAGTAATCATACAAGTTTTGTCAAGTAAATTCATTGTACAGTGTATCTGTATTGTACAGAACACCAGTATCCTAAAATCTCCTGAAAATAGAATAACATGAACCAATGCTTAAGCAATTGACCCAAAAGCACTTTAATTGGAGACAGAGGAACATGACAATATTGAAAGCAGTAAATGTTCCAGTTGAACTCTTTCATCGTGTGACCCTGTAGCAAAGTAGCCCTGATTGGGCAAAATCAAACAGTTCACTGGCAAATATCTGCTTTATAAACCGATTACTCTGCAAACTCTGCCATCTGACCTCCTCAATTTAACTAGCAAGCAGCCCTTCATGTCGCATAGTAAAAGGCTAATTACATAGCCTTATTAAAATAATGGGTGATTGTGGTACTTAAACTGGGTTTAAGTCTTTCTGTAGGAATTAACAAGAAAGGGTTTTGTAAATGAAGCAATTAAAAGTGAACATACTTTAGTAGCTGTTTTTATGGCCATATGCTCAGTGATGTTGTTCTCTGTCCCAGCTATGATTTAATTAACAACAAAGACCTGGTGGTGAGATTCAGGCATGACTTATATTACTGTAGACTGGGGTACCACTCTCCTGTCCAGTCCCAGATGTTAGGAGTGACACGGGGCTCCAGGGCAGCTTTTCAGATCTGCTGCATTAACGTGATTCACTCATGCAGCATGGAAATTTGATAATGAGAACTGATTATACTGTTCGCATGTGTCATCTAAACATCCGGCCGTAGAGTGAGTGATTGCATTAATCATCCAGACCACTCAATCAGCAATTGGTCACTGTGAGCCAGATGTTATCCTGACAGGCAGCTCGTGCAGGCTAAAACCCCACTACAACAAAGTTTCTGAAGTGCAAATACACTCAGGCTACTCATGATTCAGAAACAGCAGCCAAGCCGGACCTTATGGTTCTGAATGGTTGATAAACCCACCCCTACCTCATTCACTCAGCCCTGATACGGCATCATAGCATCTACAATAGTACACCATCCTTCTCTGAGTCTTGGTTGTGTTAGTAGGTCAGTGCTATAAGAGCCACAACCTGCATGTGAGCCAGCCGTTTGTAGGTTAGCAGTCTTCATTTTCATGAACTGCGACTTGATTCAGAGTAAGTGGTTGCAAGTCGGATAGATTGAAATATATATATATATATCTCAATCTATCCGACTTACAACCACTTACTCTGAATCAAGTCGCAGTGACCCTGGGTTCTATCCTGGGAAGTACAGAGCTCGGCAATGTAGGGGTCACTTTCAGGGCACACACTCATATTCTACAAGCGATTAGGAGCTGCCAATCCACCAAACAATGTCATGTTACTGCAGGAAGAAAGGAGTACCCTAAGGAACCTGTTTCTGTCCTATATTTATATATAGTCTCACATCTTGGGTGGCAGCTTCTATGTAAAATGTAATATTAGATGTCAGAATGACACTAGGATTGGGTGCTGTGCTAAGAGACAGTTTTATGAGATCCGGGTTAGCGCGTGCTCATTTTCATGCACGGACACACATGGACATGTGTGGATGCTTTCAGGCGCTGTACACATAAGCAAGCCACCGCTGCTTGGTTCCTGTCAGCTCCTCTGCAGTGGCCCTCGTGACCCAGACCCGCATGATGGCCCAGTGAATGGAAAAATGACCTCTGAAGGAGGCTGAGGCTTTGCCTTTGTGCGTTTCTCATCGCAAAGGCACCCGGCACAAGTGCAGTGTGAGGCCCTGACTGCACTCGCACAAAGGCCTCGGCCTGAATTGCGTGCTGGCTTCAGTCATTAAACTCCCCACGAACTTCACGAACGGCAGCTTGGAAAGAGCCTCGAGAATTAAACCGCTCCTAGACACTCCCTTGATCAATCCCCTCTCAAAGCCGCTAAATCCCAACGTCACGGTGCATCACACACACATAAAATCTGACACTGGAGCTTTTTCATTAAATGATTTTATTACCATGGGAACGATGTATACATTGTTTGTTTTATTTTGTTGCAGCGATTATCATCTAATCAAACTTAATGATTAAAAGAGTTATCCTTTTATGGCAACCAATTCATGCTAATGTCACAGCATAGGCTGGATATTATTGAACAGCCTAGATTTGTTTTCTGATCAGATGCTCACAAAGACGTGCGTTTCTCAGTGAGCTGCAGTGTGCCTGCTCGCCCAGCTTGTGTGTGTGTGCTAGCAGGGCAATGCTGATGCCAGGCATTCACCAATCTCTCCTGCATCGAAACCCCATCGCTAAGTTGTCAAGCTTCTTGGTGGTGAGCCTTCTGCAGGGGCTCTCCAACCTAGACACTATTATAAGAGCTCTCTGGCCTCACCTCCGCTCGTTGACAGACCCTGTACTCTTAAAATCAATCACTCTCCAGAGATTAAGCGGCAGATTTTCATGTGGCCTCATATTCTACCCCCCCCCCCCCCAGCCCTACCTTACTGTGGTTGACTTGGGTTTTGGATTGGACACATAATTACACAATGCATACGGATCACTGTAGAAACCAGCACAGCAGGAACGGACTGCCGCTACAGCCTGGGTTCATCTCATCTAGGTGACTGATTTCACAATAAGTGTCACATGTGATGTTAGACCTCCTCCTATTATGATGTGCTTAAAGCCCGCGGAGCTGCTATGGAAAACTTATGGAAGATTAGCTCCAGATCGCAAGTGTTCTGTGAGACATGAAATCAGCTCTTGGTGCAAGATGCTGACTGTGGTCTGAGACAAAGGTCAGCATAGGATGGAGATGTACAGGTGCGGGATATGCTTTTGTGGCACTGTAAATCATGGACAACAGGCATTTGCTTCAGGTGCTATTATTAAATTAAGCTGTGGCATTTTTGCTTTTTTTAAAGGGGACTTAAGGATGTCTTTTTTGAATTAGGTGAAAATTATATCGCGGGTAATGACATATAATTAATGTTTATGAATTCTGCACAATATTTGTGAGAAGCTTCCTGGTTTGGCTGTGTGCGCGTGTTTACTGGGCCGGGAGGACAGGTGTGCGTCTTTACAGCTGATGATGTGACTGTATGTGGGTTTCAGAGAGAGAGTCACGATGTGACTGAGTGGTGGGAAAACCAGCGATAACCGCCGCTCACGACTGGGGTAATTGAGGCCGTCACAATCAGATGGAAACAACGTCGTACGCGGTAAGCCGCCACGTGACTTCTTCGGCGGTAGGGGTAATTGAATTGCGCGTGAGGTAAGAAATGGCGCACGCCCTTCAAATGCCAGCACTTCTGTCACACGAAAGGCTCTTGTCGCCCTCGCTCCGCTACCAAGGTCAAACGACGATGCTGAAGGTCTCCCTGCATCTGCATCATTATTCAGATTAGTTTGGCAAAGATTCCAAGAATCAGTTTGCTTGTTTGGTCGAAGACCTCATAAAATGCCTTCTCATAGATAATGTACTTTAATTGGTTGCTATGGCAACTTGCTGGAGGCAGCACATAGTGTTTAAAATAATGAGGATAGCCTACTTTTCAATGCCCAGGATCCCATACCTTTGAGGTCTTATAGGATATAACTGGACGATGAAACAACTGAATAAAACTAATCAGCACTGACTGTAAAGAATGATCTTCCTAATAACATTTCTTTACTTGCAAAAGCCTAAAACAGAGGCTGTACCTCTCTGTTCTCTACAACAGTTGTGTCATATTTTTAGGGACATGCCTAATTTTTTTAAATTATATTCTTTGTTACAGGCACAAAGAACCTGTTTTATGGTTGATATGTTAAAGACTATCCCATGATGCTCTTCCGTATTGTACAGCATATTAACATTCTTGGATTTCACATTGTGTGTGGGTTTGTGTATTTCCTAAATCTTACCTGATCTGGCTGAAGCGTGCAATCTAGGAGCCTAATTAAGATTTAGCGATAATCCTCTACACTGGTATGGGTCGCAAAAGCTCCACACCTGAAATCTGTTAGCTAATCACTTCCTAGAAATGCGGTTTTGCTTGTAGGAAAGCGGTCATGTCGGTTATATGTCTTTTATGTAACATCCTTTCTGAACCTGACCAGCCTATTGTTTTGATACTCTAACTTGGCATTTTGATGGTACGCTAGCAGTTCAAGCATAATGGATATTATTTCTTTACAGGCAAGGCTTTGATCGTTTGTAAGTCATGCCTGTCTGTACCTTTTGTGTGTTCAGACACTCACACTTTGATTCCCTGTGGTAAAACAAGACCAAAGGTTTTTGTTTAGAAATGTGACTAGCACAGAGCGCACTCAATCTGGTCTTTACTCCAACTCCCTCTTCAGTGGGGTGACAAAGCTATTTAATTATGACAGTGAGCCCCTGTGTGGTCACCCAAAGTGCCCCAGCTTTATTTCCTATAGATGGCCTCTGATGTGTAAGGTTGTTTGATGTGTGTCCTCTGTGTTAGTGCCTACATAAACTGTATTCAGTAAAATGTTAACATCAGGAGCACCCCTGGCAATTCTGCCTAATATCAACCCGCTGAAGATGTGGTGCCTTCTCTGTTTGAGTGGATCTCCTGGCGTGGGGTATGTCCAGGGGCGGAATGTGAAAAGCAGGCCGGCAGAGTGGTACGGGTGTCGGAGTAAAAGGCGAATATAGATCCTTAATGATGATTCAAAGAAGCATGATCATCTTTTGCCGAGACGTCAGATGGTTCTGAAGAAGACCGGACATTTTAATTGAAAAGTAGCAAAGTATTAGTAAAATGAGGGGATAACATGTTTTTATGAATACATCTTTACATTCTGCGTCTTCATAAACTTTTGGCGAACTGCACATTTAAGTTAATTAAAACGTTTGACTAACGCGTATTACGGTCAGTGGGTTTGTAATGGTGTTCGTACAGCAAGAATGCTCACATGGTTATTATTAATGTCTCAAAATCAGATCATAAATATTCAGGATCAGAGAGAATGACCACTTCTCAAAAGTAGGAAATACTTTAATACCTATAATTTATACAATTTATAATTTATGTCATAGTACATGTCCAAATGTGCTGATAGAATCTATTTATTTAAAAAAAAAGAATCCTTATTGATTACAATAAATCCTTCCCTAAGATTGTGGGCTTTTTTTATAATCCTTTTGGGGATCTAGTTGGGTTAAGGACCTTAAGTTGCCCATGGCATGGACTTTGTGTATGCATGAGTTAATGTGCAAAACATTTATGCAAAAGGCAGTTGTGCTACAACCATTTTTATTTGACAATTCTGTTTGCCAAAAACTGTAATCCCTGCTTAGACAATGTCTGGCATCCCCATAGTTTGGGTAAATATTCCCAAATCCTTTCTGTTTCAACCAAAAAGAACAGTAACTATCTTGGCATTTGTTCATTCTGCAGAACTGCCAGATTCAAACACCTTGAACAATGGACTGATTTCTCCTTTAAAACAATGTAAATGTCTTTACAGTACATGGTAATTGTGATTCAAGGAGTTTTTGATTAATGATAAGCCACAGTCATAAATTCTGATAGTGTTCCAGAAACAAACAAAACCACTATGCAGATATGGTAGTTCTGCTGACTGGATCACAAATATTGATCAATTTTGAACTGAAAAAAATGTTAAAATGTTTTATCTGTCCAGGAAATATGCATCTCTGACTGCGATGGGCTGGGAAGAGGTTTACAGATAAAGTATATAGAGATTTTGGTCACCTTCACACACCGATTAAATCATTAAAACCTTACAGACCCCCTACACATGCTATTGAAGTGAATTTTGTGTATTTCATATCAGGCAATTTTATCACTGTTGGGCGAATAGCGAACCTCTAAAGAGGATAGATGGATACAGAGTGTGAGGAAGGCAGAGGTAAGATGTTAAGATGGGATTTTTGTCTGGCAAGCACTTCGAGATGCCTTCAGGAATTTGTGTTCTCCTGTTTAGTAAGTAAGTAGTGCTTTCAAGAACAAATGTCACAAAGTGCTTCATGGGAAATGAAACAAGATATTAAAACATCAGTAAAAGGCTTGTCTGTACAAATACGTCTTCAGGCACCGTTTGAAAGAGCCCAAATTACCAGTTGATCTGATGACTATGGGCAGCCCAGGGCAAAAACAGAAAAATCTCTGTCTTCCCTGGTCTAGAATTTGGACATTGGGATGATAAGAGGTTCTGAGTGTCTGGGGGGTTCCACAAAGCAAGATATCTTGCTTAGTCAGAAATTGGATATATAGTAGTCTGAGCTAACAAAATCAGCCAATATGTGCTCTGCTTAATAGTTTTGTGGCATCGTCTTGAATCGACAGATGTTTCTTGATAGCTGAGTTTCAGAGGCAAGTGAGGAAGGAATTGCAATAATCTAAATAAGATGAAACATGAAAACATGAATTATGGACTTCAGGATAATAAGGGACAGTGTGACTTGTGGCATTTGTTCATTCTACAGAACTGCCAGTTTGAAACACCTGATGTCATTTGGAAAGAGTTTTTGTTTCTAAGCAGGACATGAGCAGGACAATAATTTCACATGGTCCCCAAGATATATGGGTTTGTCAAAAAAGGGCACCCAGATTGTAAAAGTGGTGCCATCTTTCAGATGAGGCATAAAACCGAAGTTCTCGCTCTCTGTGGTCCTAAAGACTCCCTGGGCACTTTTGAAAGAGTAGGGGTGGTACTCGGATGCCCACGGCTGAAATGAAAAAACAGGCACATGGAGTAAATGCTGGCTAGTTAACAAGGCACAGCGACCTCACACTTCCAGGGTTGGGGGCCCGAATCCCTTCTATAGGCATCTGGGGTTTGATGCTCTCGCTGTGTCGTGCCAGTTTCCAGTGGATGCTCTGGTTTTCCTTTAAGTTAGCTTGATTAGCATCACTGAATGGCCCATAATATGTGCCCCATGATGGCCTGGCAGACCCATCCAGGGGTAAGCGATGCCTCCTGGGATAAGCGATTAGAAGATAGATGGATATTCATACACTATCTGTTTGGGGAACCTGTATTTAAAAATTAGTGGCCATCTTACAAAATATAAAAAAAAATGAAAATGTAATCCATTATACTAAACTACTTATGTAATTTAGGTTTGTTCTGCGTTGTATTAGTTTGGCAAATCAATGTGCTATGGTAAGCAGAATGCTTGTGAGTCTTCAGCGTTTGTAAAATCACGGTATCAGATTCACATACAAAACGTACACCAGCGAGTTCACGAAGCCTGGGAATGGATTGTAGCTGATTAGAGGAGCAGCCCCCCTCCCTCTGTGGGTCTGCCCATAGCGGGACGCCGCGGGCAGGATGGGCGGGCAGTGCGCAGCCCAAGACAAGCGCAGTCTACGTGTTCGGCTTGTATTTAGTCCCTGTGACATTATCGGGGCCGGTTTCAGTACGTTGAGCTTTCGTGGAAATCACTAAAAGCATATTGAGTTGCGCTATGATAAGTACTTTTTCCACAGTTTCCAAGAAGCGCATTGTTATGCACCCTAATGCACTGCTGTATCTTTCACAATCAAATTTCTATTATGTATAACTACTTTCAGTTCTAGTAAGAGCCGTTTACAAATTGTCTGGATATTAAATATGACATTCGCACTAAATGGAAATTGTTATATCACATACGAATTAAATATATATTATAAAATTATAGTTGTCTACTGACGCGGTATAAGTGTATTCTTTACAAACCCGCCACATTTCAAAAGGCAATTAAACTGCTTTATAGGCAAAGAGGGAGTGACTATACACTCAGGGGTGAATGCATTAAATAAGATATTTCTGGAGCCTAATAATAATAGACTTTCCTTTTAAATGTAAGCGTGCCTAATTTGCTGTTGATGTCAGTAAGTTCTTTATCCAACTTGGCGTGGTTAAGAAAACCATGAGCGAATTAAATCCCAAGAGAAAAAAAAATGTCAGGCTTGCCTGTAGGTCGCTGAACTATAATATATTTATGCAAAAATGCCAAATTACTTAGCATGGCAAAGCGTGGTGTTCTGTTTCGGTTTAAATAAATGCATGCCGACATCTATTATCTACACCCAACGTTTTAATTTTACGCAAAAGAGCTGGGGAACTGGTCCGTATATAATAGCGCGGTGATGCAGGACGACGCCGGGGATCTACGTGCGCTTCCCGTCAATTTCCGCAGGATCGATGGAAACGTGCGCACTGAGTGGCACAGAAACATGGGTATAACACTGAAGCTGCAATAGCGCACGTCAAACTACTGTGTGGATGCAAAACACTGTCATAGACACACATTTCCATACCAAGTCGACAGTCCTGCCTGTTTGTCTTTCAAACGCACTAACCATTAAACGCATTAAAACCGGCCATGCAACTCGCACAATCCGAACTGTCCTTCATGCGCTTTATTGAGAATCGTTTAGAAAATCAACATTATTTCAGAAAGCGAAGCGAAGGCTCCCATACTGAAAAAATAAAAGGCATGTAAGTTAAAAGACAAACAGACTCAAAAGTTAATCAAACAATAGGCCTGATGGTGAGCGATTCTATGCAATAGGCTAGTAATCAACAATCTTCTTGAAAAACATCTGATAGTTATATTCGCAAAGAGCCGTCACCCAGTCCGATCCGTTCTCATACTCCACGACAGCAAGATTATCCTAAATGCTACATATTCCCATGTTAATAATAATAATAATCATCATCATTTGTATTTGGTTGCCGTCGCTGTGAAATGAGGCGTCCTCGCAGGGATGCTGGCTTTTTGCGGAGTGTCGGTGCTGATGCTGGAAACTCCAGGCGCTTCTTCGCAGTCGGAGCCGCGGTCACGTGTCTCGGCGCTCCCGGTAAAGCAGAAGTTTGGCGTCTCAGAGCAAGACCAAGCCCCGACGACCACGGACGCTCCGCGGCACCTCCTGGCATTTTTAAAATCTGCATCAATCCGTTCCCTTTCTATAATGACCCGCGGTGCGCCTAATCTGTCCACCTAGGCTTCTATTAAGTTTTTTCAGTATGTTATTTTTTCTCTCTATCTGATAATTCCCCTTGATTGCGAATGCAGTTGGATCTGACTGCAAGGCAAAAGCGACAATATTGGGAGTACGCAAATGGATTGCGTGAAAAGGCTGTTTAATTTCTGGAAGGATTTCTAAACTGTACATTGGAAGTAAAGGAAATGCTTATGGGAACTCATCACATATCGACTGTAAGGTAAATTGACAACTTATTTATCAGTTTTGCAGATTGTCGAATACTTATTTGAACCGTATACTACATCTTAATGAATTATATTACGTACCCCGATTCCGTACAATTTAATTGCCAATATTTGTTATTTTATAAGTCCTCCATGGGCTTTACTGTTTTAAAACCACATTGTTATAATTTATTGCCGCAAACCCACTTTAACTACTTTCACCAGTAGGCCTATATATTAAGCAATATGGTTTATATAATGACTGCGTTTTATGCGGGAGATGACCGTAAACTTAAATATCGCTTTCAAATGGACATAGTGCGCTGGATTTTAAGGTTGCATGGTGTTTCATTCAGTGGCTGGTGCACCCCAGAATTGATCCCCACCTCGGATATTCCCCGCAGGGTCCCGTTGTCAGCCGCGCTATCATGACTGATGGCGAGGGGAGAGAGCACTTTCATTTCCTGGAGAACGAAGAGGTTAGGGTGCCAATTTCGGGTCAGTGCGGCGACCTAAGGGATGAGGAGGACGGGGGCAGCATCCCCAACCCGGCTCTGGAGAATGCCTGTTATCGGGAGTCGAGCGGCCGCGGTGCGGCTCCGGACTTGGTGTCCGAGGATGAGGAGGAAGCTCCATACCCAGCCCTGGCGCCCGTAGTGTTCTTCTGCCTCAAGCAGACAACTCGTCCCCGCAGCTGGTGTCTTAAGCTGGTCTGTAACCCATATCCTTCATGTTACCGTCACATGCCCGTCTCCTTACTGTATGATTAACATCACCGAATGCGGCTATAAAGAGTTTGATCCCAAGTCTGCGGGAGGAGGGGGGGCATGGTGTAAAGTTGTATCTTAAACTGAATGCGTATCCAGATAATGAAATCCCAGAGAACCATCGGCTTCTCTTATGCTCTGAAAACCTTTATTTATAAAATATATGAAATTCAGCAATACCCTTAAAGTGGATGAAAACGCCATATCTAAGTTGTAAATGACTAGTTTGAGCCTTATTCCTATCCCCAGCGATCTCTTTGGAAGACAGGTAATGTGTAGCAGTATTGAGATAAATGCAGCAGTATAATATCTTGCTAGAAGGGCACCTTATTTCCTAACAAAGTTCCCTTCGTTTTTCTGTTTTAGAAAATATATTTGATGTAATTGGACATTGATTTAATTGAATTTAAGTAGCCTACCCGATTAGCCAAATGTTGCACAATTTTCCAGAACATTTTTTTTTTCATGAGAAGTGATAACAGTTTGAAATCTGTTTTGACATTTTGCTGTTCAGATTTCTAAAGTTGAGCATACATTAATCATTCTATTAACTGCCCGGTGTGCCATTTTTAATTACGAGAATTAAGGCCTTACTGAAATTCTGCTGCAGCAGGTAGCCATGTGAATGTTTATACACAATTCGAGGGTTTGAATGATGTGATCTGAATTATATTATTCAAGTTATACCTTTGTGATATGCCTGTGAAAATAACATTAGATGACAGATACTGTGTGCAGTTCTAACGAAATCATGGTGGAAAACATTCAGCTTCATGACAGCGTGTGCCAGCTGTTTTGATTCCCCCAGGCCAAAAGGCTATACGTCGGCATTTCAGCAATGTTCGCTGCTATTATAATATTGCTTGATTGCTTTATAGATAAAGCTGCAAGTGGTATTTAGTCCTTGGTGGTGGTCTCTGTGCTGTTTGAGTAAATATTTTGATTTTTCATAAATTTTGTCCTGCTGAAAGTAGTTGAACCTTCCTGTATTTATACTTACATGACGGGAGCAATATTTATGAATTACATACACTGTGTTTTCTTAAGATCTCCGTGACAGAAGGAGCACAGCAGATACATTAATTTCTGAAGTGGTGTGCATGTGCGTCGCGCTGCTCTGTCAGACTCATTGTGTACTTGTATTTTATTGCGTTAGTGGAGCCATTTTCAAAGCAGCAGAGTTTACAGTTGTCCGTGTCTTCTGTTCTGCCTCGCAAGATGGCTTTTCCTGTTAGCCAGGGAGACTGATGTTCCTTTAAAGGCACTTTTAGTGTTTTGTTTGTTATATTCTGACAAGTTTATGTATGAAAGAATATCCTGTTAACAAGTGTATTGCGTGCCTCTGTCACGTAGCCTCTTGCTGTCGGTCTTCTCCTTTTGCAGAGGCTCCTGCAAAGTGGACTCTCGCTGAGGAATGGGAAAGTGTATCCAACTTTGCGCTCCACTGGACGCCTTGCTTGCCGACGAAGCAATGGGCTCGGTGTCTCCAAGGGATTCTTGTTATGTAGGCAAAGTGACGGGTTTGGGGTCAAAAGCAGGTGGCGTCTGTGGAGTCTGAGGTGGAAATTGCAATAAGCAAGTAGATGAATGAATCAGTAAACAACAAATGCATGAATAAACAACACAGTTTCGGAACTGACTGGGCCCCGCAGAGGAAATGTTCAGCAGAGTAATTGGTCACATTGAAGATTACTGGGATTAAGGGGATTTGGTGCTATCTGGGAAGCATTGTTTTCCAGTTCACTTTGCCTTGATGCTTAAAGCTCCCACAAAGTCGAAACCACGTTTCTGCACTTGAATGAAGCAAAGGGTGTAATGATAAACAGCTGTTCTGAGTCGGGAACGTGCTGGTATCCTGAAACCTCTTAGATTTACATACTTTGGTGCTTGAGCCAGATTGAGGTCTATGTCAGCGTTTCCCAGTCCAGTCCTAGGGGACTCACAGATGGTCCACGTTTTTGCTCCCTCCAAGCTCCCTACTGGAGCAAAAATGTGGACTGCCTGCAGGGAACTGAGAGGGAGCAAAAACATATACTGTCTGTGGGTTGGGAAACATTATGAACATTCTACTTGGATTCAGAGTCAGCTGAGCTCAACCCCTTTGGACCAAGAAGAGCAAAGTGTTATTTTAATATCATATTTCGGCTCATTAAAAAAAAAATTCCCAGCTATGTCACTGGGGAGGCTGGAATTCTCGGTTTCATGCCGTCGTAAGATTTATGAAATCCTGATGATTGATAACGTAATCGCACAAATACGGTGTCATGCTTCTCTTTCGTTCTTTTTGTCGTTGTAAAGACACTCGCTGAGCCGCATTAAAAGGTGCCCATCAGGATTGAGGCCTCCATGTTGCTCCAGCAGCTGTGAGGTTTAACTAACATCTTGGCTGAAAATCTTCAGTGAACCGTGCTGATGTTTCTGCAGGATGTAATAACAGGACTGTGGAGGTATCTAAGAGTCATACTTTGCACAGTTATATTCTCTTGCTATTGCTCTAGACAATTATATGCACTCTCGTGCTTCACATTTCCCTTTGTGTTTGTACACAGTGTATTGTCTGCCTCAACAGTATGTCGCTTTGGACAATAGCATCTGCCAGATAAATAAACATGAGTTGGCTAAATCTGGCTCTTTCATATTCTCAGCTTCCAGCAGAAGCTCCCAAGAGCCACCAATAAGAATCAGCGGTAGACAGTGTGTGGTCCAATGACATGCATTCCTGTTGACAGTAGCGATTTGTTCCACTCTAAACTACACCATGCTGTCGATCAGAAGATGGGCCAGGTCTCGCTGGGGAAATCCCCCGGAGGCGTTCATGCTGGGGTCAGTAGAGATCCCCATGCTGACCAAGACCCATTATGTCCCACCACAGTGGACCTGTCATTATGGTTGAGAAAGACACATTGCTATGAGCTTTGTTCTTCTCTAGATCGCTGCCGATTGTTATGTCACCTTGTGTTCCGTGCCAGAATGCAGTGTCTTTTCGGCTGTTTAAGCCACAGACAAAGTAATGGACTATTGATTGTGTATGGGGACAAACTGTAAGTTCAGCTAAAGAACACTCATTGACTCAGTGGCTCTTGGATGGCAGATAAATGTATCCGCTGAAGTTGCTTTCCCACCCATCGCTGGCCATATTCTGCAGATTCTGCAAACCCCTATAAGAAAGTTAAAAGAAGTTTAATGATGCGTTTAGCTACAGGTGGCTAAAAAGGCGGAGTAACTTCAGCTTCTAGCAGTCCGTGTCTCTTACACGTTCATCCTTCCATCCATCCATCCTTCCATCCTCCAGCTACTGATCTAATACAGGGTCATAGTAAGTCTGTGGCTACCCCCCCTTTTTTGGAAATAATAAGTACTGGGTAGCATAGCTTATAAAACAGCCATTAACTGCATAATTATATTACTGTTAATAAAGTACCATTATTAAATTTAAATAATAACATCTCCAACATATCAACATAAAACGGATTTGGTGATAGTGAAAAGAAGTCAGTTAAGGAAGTTTTTCTTGAGCAAGAGTTGTTTCTTTTCTTTTTTCGTTAATAAAGTCATTATGTTGTGTCTCCCATGGACTTGTGAATGCATCAAGTACGTTTTTCGTAAGCCGATAGGAAGCCTATTAGTTATAGATATGCATTTTACCATGTAGAAATGTTTTCCTTGTTTAACAAGGATTTCCCCCTCGCAGAAGCTTAAGGGATATCTTTTTACTGAATTCTTCTGGAAAGTTCTTACGGGAGACTTACTATGAACACAATATCGAGAAGTTGATTGGGATGACGCCTGACAGAGAAGTAATTAGTGCTCTACTGTAACTAGCAGAATTACTCAGGCACGACGACTATAGTTTATGCACTGTTGGGCATCAGAATTATGCGTCTTTCTGATTCAGAAGATTTTCATCAAAAAATAATTGGCATCTCCATAGAAACCATGGAAACTTCACTGTGAAAGCTAAGCTAAGTGTTTTATGTTGAACTGTACTGGGGGCAGAAAATACCAATTTGAGCGTGGCAAGGCTGCTTGCTCATTCCCATCCTCCCTCCGCTGTTTATAAAGTTGCCCGTTACTGGCCTAACGAGTGTGGACGGCATGCCGCTCATAGCCGCACAAATGGGAGCTGGAAGGAATTCAATCTTTCTCCAATGGACTTGCTGGCATGCTTGTTATTCCATTACCATATTGTGCAAGAAAAGGGTACCCATGGCTATTTCTCTTTCATTTCTGAGAATTTGGTATTAAATAGGAGGCCTTTGGGGGCTCCTAGATCATCGGCGAGTCTGCAAAAGCCATTGTTCGCTAGTGGGGCTGGAAGGCTGCAGTCAGCAGTTGTTCTGACACTTCGGGCTTGATTCATTTGAAAGGTCTGCACTGGCTCAGCGGGGGGTGTAGCGGCCCGATAGTTAAACAAGCCCTGGGGTTGTATGGCGACTCGGTGGAGGTTAGGGGCGTTCACTGGAAGCTCGCTGTCCTTCTGTACACACGGCGATTGTGAGATTTATCCAAAGCCTTAGTCTTTTTGGAATCGCTGTGTCTCAGACAGAAAGTAGCCGAAGAAGCCTGGCCGTTTATGGACTTTGCAGTACCCAAAGCGAGTTTCGAAGATTTGTATTTTATGTTTTATGTAACAAAATAAATTGTGTTTTCATTATTCACTAATATATCTAGCTACCCTGGTTTAACCCCGGGGAACCCAAGGGGCCAAATTTGACCCCAACTTTTATTTCTATCTTACATTCAACCCATTCATCAAAGTAAAGATTTTACTTTTGTTTTTGGGTCGTATATGGTACACTGGACTGTAAAGCAAAAAAAAAAAAATTACTTTACTTTGATGAGTGGGTCGAGTGTAAGGCAGAAATAAAATTACTAATCTAAATTACTAGTAACAGCGACAAAGTGAAGTAAAATACAATGGGAAAAATAAAACAGAACAGGACTTAAATTTCCTGCTGGCCTTAATACCTTAACCAGAGATATACATAAAAATAATATAGTCTGCAGAACTAAGAGCATGCAATACAAGGTCTTTCCTCTAGAGCTAAACGTCCCTCCCTGGGGAAAGTCACTTACTGCCCACTTGCAAAACAAAATACCAGAAATGGCATGAGCTAAAATGGCTGTCTGGTTGGTTAAGCATATGATGCATAAAGACCATAATAATAAAAAAATCTCAGCACTCTGTGCCTCAGTCCAGGATTCACTGGCACAGGTAACAAGTCAGATAGGGCAGTTAAAATTCAGACATTTTTATTGAAAACCCTTTTTCTTTTGGTGCACTCCTAATTGAAACACTGGCGCGGTTAATGGCCTTTCATTTGGAACATGGCTGAATCTTGCCAAAACAACAGGGTGAAACCAGGTAGCTTGCTGTGAAGCCACCTCCGTGGGACAGGCGTGCGAGCTGAGAAAGTGAGCCTCTCTGGTTTTTTAGGGAGCGTGACATGCGGGAATGGTGTTTGGGCCCCCACATGTGTGTGTCACAGCCCTGAGGGCCCCACGGTGACCCCCGGTGCTGTCCTCTTCTTATCGCCAGGGCCTCCCATACCTACACGACATGACGGGGTCAGCTTCTCCTTTGTTCTGGAGCTAATGCAGCTGTGTTCTGTCATTCAGGGATGCTCACCATGTTTTGATCAGGCATGTGACTATGTGCCCTTCTACACCGGGAATTAAATACCCCATCTGTCTTTAAATGTTTGTGTTGTATTACGTTGTTGGAAAACGATCTTAACATATAATAAAATTTAGATTAAAACGAAAAACAATCTCTACTCTGTATTCCCGAATCTTTCAACTGTAATTTCATATGTTTTTTTTTTTTATTTGGAAAATAAGAGGTGGACACTTCAGGTCCAGAAAGTAAAAATCCTGACCAGGATTTTGTTTCAACCTACTAGTTGAGCATAAAGAATCCCAATCACATAGTACTCAGCTGGTTGGTTGAAACAAAGTCCTGTTCAGGATTTTTACTTTCTGGACCTGAAGTGTCTACCTCTAAAAATAAGTAACTGATGTAAAGTGAGGTTTCTGGAAATTCCCATAGATCAGCAGAAATGGAATTGGTAATGTATAAAATACATGTAATAAAGGGTTATTATTTTTTTTCAACTTCCTATGTAAACAGCATTATAGCTAAATAACTGCTTTGATATAACAACCTACATTCGTTTTCTTTGGCATAATATTAGAATTCAGATATAAATCACTGTTCCTTAATATGTAGACCTGGATCTGAAGTATTAGGCAATTTAATTCAAATGAGCTTAAGTTGAGATTTAACAAGGTTAGCCGTGCCTCCCCTTTAATGGTAGGGGGAGTGCAGTGAAATTACTCCGCGTGTCCCATTCAAATGCTGTCTGTCAGTTGGCATGTGGAGCATTATGACCAGGGCACAGAGTTAAAGGTAATGTGCAAACAAACTGTACCATAACATATCATCATAATCGTTATTAATATTATTATTATTAACGCTTTACATTGGCTATACTTTCATCATGCCTGTATAATGCATTCGTAGAACATTCAGTGCACCTTCATAATGCTTTCATAGAACATTCATAACCAGCATGTAAGTATACCGTAACATCAAAATGTTCAAAACGTCCTCGGTGAAGGTTGATATGTCCCAGGAGCCTGTCCCTAACATTGTGACACATATTAGCACATAAATCCGAGTTTGCATCAATGTCCGCAAATGCTTACGAGATGAACTCTTTCAATTCATCCACTGTATGGGGCTTCCTCCTAAAAGCCTTCTCCTTTACTGCACCCCAAAAAAAAGGGTCCATGGCTGTCAGGTCGGTTAAATTTCGTGGCCAGCCCATGCTGCCACTTTGCCCAGTCACCCAAGAGCCTAAACCTGACCCCAACAGTACCATAAAATAAGAACTGTATACCTTCTTTAAAAATAATTTTGTAAAATCAAAACTTTACTTTATATAATAGAACCTTTACTTTTGTATACCTACCAAAGCTGTTAAAGTATGTTAGAAAGGTATACTTGCTGCTTATGAATGTTCTAGAAATGCATAATGTATGCATTAAAATCTGATACTGGCACAACTGTGACACATTGTTTAGGCATGGCTCTGTTCAGATGCACTCTATGAGAATGCTAGTGCATTTTTGTTCTGATACACGAACAGCAACCCCCCCCCCCCCCAAAGAAGAACAACACACAGTCTTTATGAAAATGATGACATTTCCATAATCTAGATTACACAGAACCTTTCAAAAGTTGCTTGTCAGTCACTTTTTCATGACCTTCCACAGGTTCTAAATATGATTCCAGTCAGAACTTTGAGTAGGACGCAGGAGATCGGCTTTAGAGTGAAAGAGAAAATCTGCCAAGAAAAATGAGGAAAATCGCATCAGGTCTGTGTGCAGATTTAGCAAAGAGCTCGTCGAAAAGCCTCGTGGCTCTGACGACTGCCAGACGTTACAAAAAAATATAGACTTTAGGCCCTGCAGTGTTTATGCAGGGCACACATTTCATTCTTGCTGTTTTACAATAAATGTCAACAGCTTGTCTTTGAGCATTCAGGTTTCGCATGTTTAATTCTTGCAAGCCACATGCACTGTAATTATTCTGTACTTGCATAAAATGGAACCTTATAATATGGGTCGTAAAACTTTTTTCCCGATACTCTTCATACATATGCTTGGATTCTGTTGTCAATTTCAAAATGAGGCTCTGAAGGGTCATGCTGAAATATACAAATGGGCCTGGTTCTCCAAGGTGGGATCCCTGCCAGAATCTGCACTTGGCGATTAATGGTGCCCATCAGCTCAAATATCATACCCCTGCACACAGTAACTTTTTTGATTCCCTAATGGTTCCTCCCCTCCCTGCATTTAAAATGTTCTCGCTGGCGTGGCACAGTGACTCGTACTTATCTCTTCACGAATGCTGACGACCATATAAGGAAAGTTGTGTATATTGTGTACGTTCTGTATATGGTGCCATGCTATAGAAGCGATCTGTGTTTTACAATGTGCTCGTGCTGTGTCATGCAGGTAAGAGTGTGTAGAAGTGTGTATTTAGAGAAGGATGTTATTTTTGTAAAAAATAAACAGCTTTCTCACAAAACATTGTTATCCAGGATACTGATGGATAAGTTGTATTCGATCAGCATGCTAACCTGTCTGGATTTGTCAGCCTCAAAAAGCTATTAAAAAGTGGTGAATGTACATTTTTGAACACTTTATTTTTCTCTTTAAGCTTTAGGCTAAAACATGGTGATGTTTTTGTTTTAGTGCCGTTGGGTGATTTCTTTAACACACTCTCTTTGAGAACAGTAAGCTACTTCTTCAGTAGGTCCTTTGGCCTTTACATGATCCCACTTGGACTGGACTAATCTCCTTTTATGGATACGTTTAGCATCCTGTGCTAAAACTTGAACCTGCACCCAGTGAGCATTAGCTTTGCGACTTATGTTCCTTAAAAACTGACCCTCTCTCCTCACAACCACTCTTATAGCAATATAATGGAGAAAAAAAAAACAATGACTTTACTGTGGCTGTTTCCATAGATACTGTCTCTAATGAATCTCCAGGGTTATTATTGTTTTTCATCGGTGTTCCAGGCAATATCTCAGGGTACCAGCAGTAGTTTCCGTGGCAACAAGAGTCACTAATACTCATACGGGCTTCATCCAGCTAACCCTTGGTGAAGAACCTCATTAGCTGCATGCCCTGGTTTATTGCAGGGAATGATGCGCAATGATTAAAGAGCACCGTCGTTTATCTCCTTACGCTTTTCCGCTGCGGCTCGTCATGCCTCGTCTTCAGGTTGCCCATAATTACAATATCATGTTACTCATTAGACCTTAAAGTAAAGGTGACCTGCCTAACTAACTAAACAAGGCACTTCTGGCCATTTCAAGGTCTTCCTTCTTTCAGCCTGGACGTGGCAAGTCGCATGTGTGCTGGAGCACGTGTGATTGACAACTGGGGGTGCTGCTTACACCTGATGAGTCTTTTTTTCCAGTTTTAATTGGTCAGCATGCTTCTCCCCAAGTTTGAGGTGACTGAGTTTTCCTTGTTTGGTTTTTTTTCGTTTTTGGTTAGGGAGTGATGTCAAAATGCTTGTGAGTGTCTCTGATTGCTCGTCTGTACTAGCAGCCCTTGCAAAGTCTTGTGAAATCTGACAGGGATCTGCTTGGATCACTTGCTCCGTTGGCCCTTCCACTTTTGCCCGTCTCTGTTCGATGCCACGCGCCATCCTCCATCACAGGTGGATGCTCTGTAACTTGACTGGAGACTCCTGCTCTTCTTCGTGATGGGCCGGCGTGTTGTTTGGGTGGGGGGACCTTGGCAGATCCTGCTCCTGGGACAAGCCCCAGTGTGACCGAGTCTCATATGGAGCTGAGCAGCAACATGGGGGATAATATAGCAGCTTTGTGTCCGGGACCTTATGTGTCTAATAGATGTGAAATAAACACAGACTTGGATGTTTTTAACATTGCAAACTAGGAATTATTCACTGTGGTGTCTTCCTGAGGCGTCTCTCTGGATGCCCCTGACATATTCTCAGTCTGCATGTCTGGGCCAGCCTAATGAATTTCCTCGCTGGCTAAAGAGCGCACAGCGGGGACATGACGCATTACTCACTCGCAGCAAGGTCACATGTTTGCTCTGCATCCAGCCCTGAAACCTGTAGACCATCCAGAGTTTGTACTCTGATTTATTCCAGGCTTTCACGCGAGAGTAGACCTGAGCCAGCTATACTGTCCATACATCGCCCGGCTTTCTGATCATCTTCTGCCTCCTCATGTGCCTGTGAAGTTTCGTAAAGCATGACGTTTCCCTGCTCGGCGGGAAGGCTCGGGATGGGCTACCCCCATCTCCAGCACGGCGTCCCAGCATAACCATTTACCCTGTCAGGAGGAAACATTGTGGGAAAGATCTACGTGGTGACCACTGAGCTGTCAGGCCTTGATGTTTGAGCAACACGCATTGCATTTAGTCTGCAGTCATTAAAATATCGTTTTCACAACCTGGCTTCAGAGAGAGGATTGCGGTATTTTATGATAAATTCTCCCAATTCTTGGCTCTGCTGTGTGATACCACAGTTTTTATCAGAGTCATTTTGCCGCAGTTTTGTCAAACTCAGATGGCAGGTCTGGAGAGCTGGTGTAAACAGTAATCCAGTGCAAACAATAATCTGGTGTAAACAGTAATCCAGTGCAAACAGTAATCTGGTGTAAACAGTAATCCAGTGCAAACAGTAATCTGGTGTAAACAGTAATCTAGTGCAGACAGTAATCCAGTGCAAACAGTAATCTAGTGCGAACAGTAATCCAGTGCAAACAGTAATCTGGTGTAAACAGTAATTTCCAATATCCCACCTGGCATTGAGTTACTCTTCTTATTCAAGAACACAAACTTGTCTGAAACAAATGCCTTTAGAGTGAGGATGCAGGACTGCTTTTAAATCTGAGCAGATAAGACTGAGATTATAACAAATTATGTTAATTTTTCATGACATTACGATTCAGATGCTGCCTCTGAGACATAGCGAATATCCTTAAAGTTTGTGATGATCTCATTAATTGTTCAGATTGTGCTTGAACTTGTGTAACCTCTCCGGTGCGTTTGCTGGAATATAGAGAAGACCTGACCTAAATGCATCATGACACATTATTGTTATTCGAACAGACACATGTTATGAGGCTCTCAGAAGTATCTAAGGTGATGGACATGAACAGTCAGAGGGTTAACAGTTAGTGGTCAGCTAAAATATTGTTGGTTTAAGGTGTAGCGGTGACTGAATATGTGACTATTAGCAGCTCTACCTGCTTCAGTGTGAAAGAACCAGCTGTATAGATGGGTGAAATGTTAACATATTGATGTTAATATATAAACATGTTGTTCAAAATTAGGCATGTACTGTATATTTAATCCTTTTCGGCTTTTCAGTGGGGGCTGGATTCAGCGACAGAAGGGTGGTAGGCCTACTGAGGAATTAATTTCAGTATCGTAATTGTGTCGCGGTACTCTCTGTCCTTTTTAGTCTGTTTCCCTCCTATAATTAAGGTGAACGAGTACCCCTGTGTAATGATGTATGTTGTTTGATGAGGTCAGAATGGGTCGTGTTTGCAAGTCTGCACTTTTAATGTACCAGATGGGGATTCTTCCATTTAAAGCAGCTCGGAAGAACATTTTATCGCGGACTGCATGCGAGATTCAAAAAGTCTTATCTTAATAGTCTTTCCCCCGGAGGCCGTCCCATGACATCAAAAGGACATGTATCTCTACTCATATCATTTGTTGACTGTCAGGCAAATAAGAATAAGCAAAATTACTTGAGATATACTTAAACACAATAATTTCAATGAAGTTTTTTTTTTCCTCGTTCGCTAAAGAGTCTTTTACTGCAAAAGTAGGCAAGTTCTCCAGCTGTAGTAAGCCTCAAGACTGTTTATTTTGCCCTGTGATAAAGGGAACAAGGGAAAGCTTTACCACAAATTATTCCTCTCTGCTCACACTGTCTCCAGTGCAACCCGAGCTGTGATCTCGATGGCATATGTGTATGAACCAAGGCACCATTTCCAAGCATAGTAATGGCCTCCATGACCTGACCTGCACTATATATCAGCAGTCTATCCATCAATATCTACAAACTGACGGTACCACAGATGCTAACAGACACTACCACAACAAGAAAAGGCTGACTTTTAGCTTTGGCTTTAAGTTCAGCTCAGGGGAACTAAGGGGAAACTGTAGCTTTGACCAAATAAAACGTACCCGTTCTCAAAAGTATAGAGACAGTTGTGAGACATGGGGGGAGGGGGGATTGGAGGCTATTCCAGCTTGGAAGTGGATGTCATTGTCCTAGCAGCTACCGCTGAAGAATTTGATGGCATCTCACATCACACCAAGGATCTTTTATACCTGAACAGGATGCTCAGGAAGTACAAGCAGGATAAGAATGCCCGACTTAAGGACGACTCGTTCTTACGAATGGCCTGCCATAAAGCCTATTATATTAGATTTTCGGGTTAATTGCGATGGTTCGTAATACCGAGAGCATTATTTTGTGATGCTCATGAAGACATTGCACGGCCTCGCCGGTTCAGCAGCTCAAGGTTCAGTACAGTACCGTATCTACTCACTTTTATTATTACTGTATTATTATTATGATTGTTATGTACTTTATAATTTTTTTCCGGGCTTATCTACAAATTTTACAGAATATTTTCATAACCTTGGGACTGTAATTGTGACAAAGTCCCATTTTAGGGAGTATAAAATTTATCATGTTTTGCTCTCGCCTGAGGGCACATTTGGATTAGGAAATAATCCCTAAAACGAATGTAGTTTGTGTTGTGTAAACGCTTTATGCTTACGCAAACATGGCTGTGTCGCCACATTACATTGTCTCCCTTCACCGGTAGCCGACGCATTCCTGGGAGGCTTGGTTACCTCTTTCGAGGTCAGACACTGAAATGTGACGGTTACCAGTTTGAAGAATGTGACACGGCCTACGTGGCCAAGCTACAAAGCCTCGCCGTCATTAGTACAGCCAGATCTTCTGAGGGTACATCAGCATATCTAAGCACATTATAAGCAACGGAGATGATAGATGGAAAGCATATTTTCTGTCAACAGAAGGCTTTTCAATTACATTTTTAAGGAATTGGAGTGTTTTTAGAAATGGCAGCATCTCATTAGCAAAATGAGGCCGGTAATACTGCTAACAGTGACCCTGCATCGCTCACGGTATTAATGTCGAAGTTGAGGCCTAGTTATAAGATGATGATTTCCATCAGACCCCATAACCGCTCAGCAGAATTCTGCCCTCATCGTGCTCATTATAGCCAATTGAAAGGGAGTCATTTTCTGGGTTTGTTAATGTGTTTTCTTTTTTTTAATAAGAATTTTCGCTCTGGTTCCTTCCTGGAGGTTAAATTCTAAATGTCAGGGGGAGGTACACCTGTCTTAGTGTTTGCGCGAATGTTTGCTTTAATTAAACAGCAGAGTGCTGCATCATAGTTCCCGTCTTGTTCTGCCGTGGTGGTGTGTAGGTCCTCGCGGGTTGCCGTGACAATGTGGAGGATAGGGGAGAGGTGTGCCTCTCCTTTCCAGGTCCCCTCTGATGTCCCTAGTGGCAGACACTATGCGGAGAGTCACAACATGCTTCCTGAAACCTCAGAGAATGCGACGACAGAGAGCTGACTGGATGCTTTGTATTTTTTCGATCTCGATCTCTCGTAATGTCTGACCACGGGGACATTAGGAGGCCATGCTTAAAGCACATGAAGCTAACATTTATGCGGTGTTGTTTAATGAGCCGTGACAGGCAGGGATTACCACTCCTGACGAGGTGCTGTCTGTAATGTAAGGTCAGCTCTGACATGCGTCACCGGCTTCCTCAGACGCCATGCAGATTTTCTGCAATCGCTGTGTTTACGTGGGCAAGCTGATTCATCTCATGGGCACCCAGCAGATCCTGGCTGGTTCTGGAACTGAAATGTAGTTTCGTTACAGGAAAACACTCCCTACCATTACAGTAACTAGATTCCACTTGTGTTCTTTTCTTTTTTTACCAAAGGCATACCGTTTATTAAACAATGCAAAGGAAAAATTTATTTCTCTAAAATATATTTCTCTTTTTTTATTGTTTATTTAACTTGGTTAAATGAGTTGTCCAAAAAAAAGAGATATTTAAGATTTGAAATTATATCAGGAAGTCACAAGTGAGATAGATGATCAAGGGTGGTATGAAAAAGCCGTTATTTTAATAATCTTATTGCGACAGTTATCTGAGATACCTGCATGAAGATGAAAAGGCTTCTCTAGAAGCCTACGCGGGCTTTTTAGGTCTAATTAATGCTTCAGTAGGACCATCAAAGACAACTCGTCCTGAAATTCCTGTTTGATTTGTATCTCTGCCAAGCAGCAAAGAAAAGTGGATGATCTGACTGCAATTTCTTCTGTCCTTTGGGGATTTTCAATTTAAAAAGTAAAAAAAAACCTGTACAGCAAACAGGGCATACCTTGAAATTCTGGTCCTGCTGACAAAATGTTACCTGCCCCCCCCATCCAGTTTTATGTATAACTGTATGCATTTAAGGGCCCCTATTAAGTGCTCAGCCTCCTGAATCTATCAGGGTATCCATGCTTCTCCAATACCCCAGGCAGTAGAACTTCACTGCAGGGTAGGAGTATGGCAGGCAGGCCTCCCTGGTGACTTTGGAGAGGTTGCAGAGAGGCGCCCTGAGTGAGTGGAGGGGTTCCCTGCCTCAGCCGCCTTGCCACGCCTTGCTGCCTGCATGCTGGGAGGGTGCCCAGTCCTGGCCTCAAATGCCTGGTGACTGACTGTCACCATGTCCGTCGGGATGCTGATGGGGATCCGGGTGCTGGATGGGATCCGGGTGCTGGAGGGGGTCCGGGTGCTGGAGGGGGTCTGGGTGCTGGAGGGGGTCCGAGATCCGACACAAACAAACGAAGAATCACGCATAAAGACAGATGGAGCTCATGCTTGTGCAGGATAATCTGGAGATATTTCCAGAAGCAACGACAGGGGTTCTACTGTTGTACCCTAGATTAAGATACACCCAGTAAACCATAAACAGAGCCGGTTTATTTTACCTGGTTATGCTGCCATAAATCAACGGCCCTTTAATGAGGAAAAAGGTCAGACGGCAAACGGGGAGTGTGTCATTACCGGGCGGAGCGGCGCGTCGGCCCCAGAATCCAGGGCCGACTGCGGCCCTCGTACGGCGCGGGCGCCGAGAATCGATGGCCGACCCTGTCAGAGATGCGGGCGAATCCGTCGTCACGTTACGGTGCCGGCACAGCACCGTGATGCGACACATGGGGGAATCGGAGGTCCGGGAAGAAGCACACTCAGCAGTCTATTAAATATAAATACATAAACTGCTGAATAAATAAGAAGCACCTCAGCCTACTACTGTACTGCCACCCAGTCGCGGAGGGGAGGGGGTTGCCATGGCAATGCCATCTTGGGCCTCCTTTGAAACTGGCAGTTTTATTCCTCGACTGTCAGTGGTAAACTCTCACGTACTTCGTGATGGTGTCTTTCACAGACCACAGACTCCTTTAAGGGGGTGCCACCAGCCAAAGATGCCATTAAAGGAGCACGTGGTCAGTGACGGAGGGAGCATGTATTTAGATCGGTATGAAATAGGATATCCCGTTTTGGGGAGCCTGCCGTTCGATTTGATTATACCTTCCTAAAAGATGCGGCTTGGGGCTGAAATAGACGGCACACTCATGAAATTGTAGGGCTGGGAGACGGGGCGTCTTTGGCTAAATTAGAGAATATGGGGGGACTCTCCAAGGAAGAGAGGGCACTTACAGTGAACTACCTGGTTGCCAAGCAACTGCCAAGTGTGAACTCTGCAGTTTCCTGCCAGACAGCGCAAAGCGGAAGATGTTGACCGACTGATTGCCGCAGAAAGTCCTGTGTGTGTGTAAAACGCGGGCAGGAAAATCCAAAGAAAGGCAAAGAATGTGAGTTTCACTTCAGCCCTCGGTTCGGGTGTCTGGGTTATGCGATACGACTGTGTGCAGGGAAGCCAAAAGCGGAAGGGCCACATGCTTCATATCACGAGGTAACATCTTAGTGACTCCCAAGCCAGGGTACGCAGGTAGAGAACTGCAGGGTGGATGGAAGGAATTAATGACTTTCCTTAACGTAGCTGGAATTTCTATGACACAGTTTAGTCCAATTGTCAGATGTCATGTAGACTGGGTTCCTGAGACCTTGAGGGGTCCTTGAGGTCCTGATGCGGGTAGGGGCTCGGATCAGTCATTGTCTGAATATTTTTCCGGAAACATCTGGATGTGGCCTTTGGGGTCACACTGGGGAAAAAAATTAATTACCTATGTTTGAAAAAAAAATGGATCAGTTCAGTTATTTTTAGGTGATTTTAATGGTGTCTTTCGGCTGCTCTTCATAATCATATACGTGTATATCTCCAGAGAGAGAATTTAGTTCAGCTTGAAGATCATCGCCATTCATGGCCATCTGAGGCGCCATTCACCGTCAGCCAATTGTGTCTAATTACGGCGATATTGACCAATGGAATGGTGCTCTCCAGTGACTCACTATTAAGCGTGAAGGTAAATGTCACAGGCTGCCGTCTCGGGCCGCCATCTCTGAGCTTACTTGGTTCGGGTCAGGGGGCTGCAATTAAACCAGCACAGCCCTCTCAAAATCTCCACTCCAGGGGTTTACAGCTAATCATAGTGATAAATGTCAGGGATGCCCTGCCCTCCCGGGGTGGTGGCCGACGGGGATCCCCTTCTGGTGTGTGTCCTGATGATCGCGCTGTTTCAGACCGGTGTCACGGAGGCCCGGACTCCCAAAGCATCTGATGGTTTCAGCCAGTGGCAAGCGACGGGGCTGTTTGTACCCACCTCTCCTTTAAGGGAACAGGCATGGTAGCATTCCTCCTAAAATCCGTTAGTGGCGTGTCGCGGAAATGCGCGGGCCTCAAATGCTCCAAAATAACAGGTCTGAAATAGACCTCACATTTCCTGTGTGACAGGGACACTCGATCCCACTAATGTCCTTTAGGGCCTGCAGAATGCGTAAGCCACATTGTACCGTGGAAGGAGAATCATTTAAAGGGTCTTCGAAGAAACCTTAGAAGTTGTAATAAAGGCATTCTTGCTCGCTCGCTCACTCTCTTACTCTGGTTTTTCGGAGGGATGCATGCTGTTCTTCTTTGTCATCCGTCTTTGTGTTTTTATACGCCTCACCCCTCCCCAGTCCCCCTCCTCAGTTGCTCCAGACCTTAAAACGTGCTTCTTTATTCCAAGCCACAGCCTGCAAATAGAAAATGGAGGCGCTATAATTCACGGTCCCCCTCTGCGACGTGATAGATCCGCCGTGCCTCCGTGACACGAGCGAATGACAGACAAGGGGGGAGTGGTGATTTATGGGAGTGAGCCCTGTATCTCTGGAGCACTGGGAGGGTGTTCGGCCGACCTGCACATCAACTGGACTTAGTCCTTGTACCTGTGCATTTCTGTAACGATGACCAAGCATAAGAAATCTGCTGTATTTGGGGAGGGCTGCTTTATGACAGTCATGGTTGCCCACCTTGCCTCGGTTCTGTTTCCGTGTAGTGTGCCTGAGTTCTTCAGGTCCCTGTATGGTCCTCCTGGTACCCTGATCCAAGCCGTGTATGAATTTAGGTGACTGTAAATGGTGATTAGTGTTATATAGCCGATCCAGGATGTTCCCCGACTCACTGCCACCCTGGACATGTACCAATCCCCCAGACTGCGGAAGGGAATGGGAGTTTTCTTGTCGATGGCCTCTGCCACTTGAACCCATCACCGTGTTCCTGGCAGCCTCGCCTCCCTGCTGTATCCCCCCCCTTGGGGCTGCGTGCCACAGCAGGCCTGCCACACCCCCGCCTGTTTGGACCGGTCGTCCTCGCCATCGTAACTCAATAAGTGCCTCTCAATAAGTGGCTGGAAGGCTGCCCACCGAGCAGCTTTTCGTCCGTCCTCCACCGGCCCCGTCAGAGGATGGCGAGGGCATCTCTGGGATGTGGGGGGGGGGGGGGCAGGATGCCCTGTGGCTCCTGTCGGAGATAGCGCTGTGCGGCTAACACCTCACTGCTCCTCCGGGGGGGGGGGCACACGCCCGGCCTTCACACGCGCTGTAAACAGTCATCACCGATTCACAGCTGTTACGGGGGCGTGATCCAACAGCGCCCTATACATGGGCGCATGGCGGGAATTTCCTGGGGGGGGATGAAGGGGGGAGAGGCGGGGTCACGCCTCGGGGAGGCTCTTGGGAGTTTGCATCAGACTGCCAGCTAATGAAGCAGCGTACCGTGTTACAGAGGTATGACTTATTTAGGAAGGCGGTTAAACATTGATGAGGCTCTGTGTGAGCAGCGAGAGTCAGACCTGTGTGAGGGGGCTGGGTGTGGCGCGGCGGCGTCGGCACCCCGCACAAGGGCGCGGCATGTCCCCGATTACTCAGCCGTCTACTCTGCCGACATTTGTATACGCTGGGCCGACCCAGGCCAAGGGTCACCGTTCACATAAATCCCACTCGTGCCTTAAACTGGTGACCGCACAGGGATCGCTGTCAACTTCACTGTTCTGAAAACAACCACAGCTAATATTTTGGTTTTATTAAAGCATGGAAATCCCACTGCTGACCATTTAAATCAGGGCCAGTGGGGAGTATTATTTACATACGTAATGTACATACGTGGCATTTCTGTTCATTTTTAGGCATGTCTGGCTGCTCCACACAGTCTGAACTGTAGCACTGAGAAACAGAACTGGAACATTCTTATAGTCAACTATTCGACCCAGAAATATTTGTTGCTGCTGTTGCTTCTAATTCTCCTGAAGCTACCTGCCTTTTGTCAGCTAAAGTAGCCTGCTGCCGTTTTCTGGAATGTTCCGTCACATGCTTTACTCATCAGCCTCATCATTTCATCCAAATGAGATCTGGACTGGGGGGGTTCTTAATTTTATGAATTATGTGTACTTCTTAGTTTCCTATGGAATCTGAAACTTCAAAAAGGGTCTCGCGGAAATCGTGGACGTGGCAAAGTGGCTGCATTCCTGCATGTGTCTGCCTGGAGGGAGAAACTGGAATGTGGAGGCCAGGACTCCAGGTTCTGAGACGGTTAGCTCTGCCATGCCCCGGGCTGTGTGGGGGGGTGGTGGTAAATCAGCCCTCTGTGGGCACACAGGCGAAGCTGGCCCCCGCCAGGTGTGAGGGCTCGCCCATCTCTGAGGTGCACACCACCGTGTGCGGTCATCTTATTTCCAGTTGAAAAGAGCTTCTCTCACGCTCAGGGGAATATCTTCACACTTCTGGAACGTATTGGCAGGCTCAGCAACTTAAATTAATCAGAAATTTAATTAGAAGTTAAAGGAAATGATGTCAAATTAGAGGAAGCGCCAATCTGTTTTTTTTTTTCTTTAATTGCTAATGGTCGTAAATTGGGCTGGGGATGATGAGCATTTTAATTGAACTTAGGATAGGAGTCGCTCAGCATAAAGGCAGAGCTTCCCTCTCACAGAAGTGGCACTCAGCCGTGATGTCTGCCTGATGTATATAGCAGCGCCCTCTGAGCCGGGCGAGAGCCGCGCTGCGTCACCGTTTTCCGTGCTCCTAATGAAGCCGTCAGCGCCTTGTGCCAGAGCCTGGGATGGCGACCTTGGCGGGGATGAGACAGCCAGACCCCCAGCCCTCTGACGCCACTCGGAGCCAGGCTAAGCCGCTTGGCTGAAGATGTCACCATTTCGGGTTTCCGTACGGCGAATACGGACATGCTACGGGAAGGGAGACGTTTGAAAATATATTTCTGATGTTCAAATATGACATATATATATGTGTGTGTGTGTGTGTGTGTATGTGTGTGTGTGTGTGTGTGTGTGTATGTGTGTGTGTGTGTGTGTGTGTACGTATAATTCATAAGACACAAAGCGTGTATAACCTGCAGAAAATTCTGACTCCTAGTTTCTGTTGGGCAATTAACTGTGTAGCTGGACTGAAGTGGGTGACAATACTGGCGGCTTATTATCCAGCAATGAGGTTAGGACGCTGGGGGGTGCGACGCTTTCCTGACATTTCAGATCATTTCCGCTTCTCGGGGAATTTGAGTTACGACTTATTGAGGATCCGTCAGATTTCCCGGGGGTGCGGCTGATGAGTCCGTGTCCCGCGCCACTGTGCCACACAAACAGCGTGATGCTTCATGCCTTAAATCCTCGCACTTATCGCCTTATCAAATGAAAAAGAAAAAAAAAAAAATAGGACGACTTGAGAGAAATGCCGGGCAGAGTATAATGCAGGACAGAAAGCAGCCACACAACCAAAACCCGCCCGTCTCTTTGGTACGGGGACGGGTTGCAACTTCTGGAATGCGTCGTGAGCATTTAAGCGAATCCTGATGGAAGTCCTCAAATGCAGCCACACATGAGTCACTCTGCCTCGCGAGTTCCCATGAGAAGCAGGAAGTGACTGAAAGGCACAAGGGCGAAGGGAGCTGCCCCGTGAGCGCCGTTTGATGAGATAATGCTTGGCCCCAGGCTCTCCTTCTAGGCGGGGCGTGTTTATGACTGTCCCTGCAGGTGGGTGGGGGTGGCTGGTGGGTGCGCTCCTATTTGCTCCCCGCTGTCAACGCCGTCAAGCCCCAGACCTCTTCCGCTCCTAATTGTGATTGGGGGGGGGGTGGGGGTTCTCCACTCCCTGGAAATCCCAGAGGAAGCGATGCTAATTGGACCCCAGGCGGCCGCGATTCGAGCCTCGTCACTGGGGCGTATCCACGGCAACGGTTGCCGCAGTGAAAACCCACGGATGACACGGGGAGGCGCCCACGCAGCACGTGCAGGAGATGGAGGTGGACGCAGATACTCACAATGCTCCACTTTCATCACCTGTGCGTGTTTGGCCGTGTGTGTCTGTCGTTTGCTGTCGGTCCCCCTGGCGGTTATACAAGCCAGGGGTCGCTCTAACTGGGAGATTCTGGCCATCTTCTGATAAAAAAAAATGAAGGCTTAATCCCTGATGTTTTTATCTGTGATTTCCCTGGTCAGCATGCTACTGGTGTAAAGCATAA